>OZ010685.1:10202435-10684184 GCA_963932265.1 Thymelicus lineola
ATTCAAGTGTATTCATTTCGATAAGAAAAGAAACTTGCCGCACAAGATAATAATAACTGTATGTATTGTTTATTTTAATTTTTAAATTATTTCAGGGCTGTAGAAAGACAACATTATGTAAATGTGTTCCATGTACAGAGCCACCAACTTATTTGTGAAGTGGTGAAAGTCGAAAATTGGAAATAAAGTCGAATGACGAATATTATTATAATAATTCATTCCATAATTCATTTGACGGATCACTGATTATACCATTATAGTAAAATGCGTTAATGTTGCCAGGATATAGACATTGATGTTCTTATCACATTTTAGTCAGCATCAGATTATACTTAATATGGAAGGGTTTCAATTACCTTTTGTACGAAACCCTAAAAAAATTGCCAAGCAGTTGTCTTTTTCAACTCACATTTATTCGTTAATTTTATAACCGGCTTCAAACAGTTTTCGTAAAACATTTTGATAACAAACATAAAAAAATACAAGAGCTTCTTTTTACAAGCTTTTAATTTGGTTAAATCTTGCAAGCTCAAATAGAACTACTTGATTAGGTACATCCTACGCGGCTGCACATATAGTTTTGGTTCCGATGACATGGTATTTCTATGATACCTAATGGTGACCCTGAAAATAAGCTCTGGGTTGGCTTCAGACAAAGGCGCATCACATCAGTATCCAATAACGCAAACATAAGATCTTGCAATAGATCTTGCGAGATCAGTGTCGTTTAATTTATGCTCCTGCTACATTTGTGGCCTAACGCGTCAATTAAGGTGAGAATGTCATTACGTCAATGTGCCCAACAATTAGCGTGCTAAAAAGGGCGGGGCCGTTTAAATATTATCACAAATTATGGGGGTGGTGGTTGCTTCGACACATACGTGGTGGATTCTACGATTATAATTCTCATGGTCACATATGCGGTCTAACACGCTAAATAAATTGCATTCGAGCGTAGCTTTTTATGTTAAAGTTAATACCTGAAACCGTCTCGTATGCTAGACTTTAAGATATTTTTCTCAATAATTGATAGAAACAAAAATGTTAGCTGGACAAACTAGTAACGATTCAGTGTTTTTAATTAAATTCATTTTACAGTTTACACCTAATCGGATTAACGATGAAGACATTTTATATGTTAGATTAGATTATTAAGTAACGTAAAGCTAAAATATGATAGTGTTGATGTAACTAAAGCCAGACGTAGGTACTCAACATTGTGATTATTTAAAATTATTCCAAATCAATGAGAGAGAAAAATGAGGACAAAAAATTTCATAGTCCATTCAAGCGTACAAAAAGTGTCAAACTCAAAACTTTGTCAAGCTTCAGTAAGGAACGAAATATGTAAGTCATAATTTTAAATACATGATTTATCGTTTGCATGATCATAATTTGTTGTTGTCATTGCTTAGAATATTAGATGAATGGAGAAGTTTATATAGTGTGGAGAAGTTTTAGTTTATATTTGTCCTTAATTGTGCACCCTACCCTGTTTCCAAAATTTTTCACTTTATTGGCTTAATAGGTTGTCTGGAAGAGATTGCTATTTAAGTAATAAGACCGCCTATTGTACTAGTTGAAGTGAAACTTCTTTAGAACCGTTAGTGATTTGAAACCGGATGCAACGGAAAAACGACAGGTAAGATAATATAACCGCTAATTTCGTATTTCAATTTAAGTTGTCCGTAGCCCAATGGTCAGGACGTAGACACACAATGCTGATGCCATGATGATGCGCAGGTTCGCGTCTCAGAATATTTCTTTTTTTTTAGTTTTATTTTTTTTTAGTTTTATTTTTTTTAGTTTTATTTTTTACTGTTTTTAAATACTTTCAAATGCTCTTTTAAATATTTTCAAAGAATTTATCAACAAAAAATAAGAATTTCATTCTTTCATTCTGTAGATCGACCAGCCGATTATACAGACAGTAAAAATGCTAAGTTGTATTCATAGATGGCGTGAGGAGTAAGATAGAACATTCGTTTTATTGCTAGATAGATTTTTAAAAAGTGCTAAGTTGTATTCATAGATGGCGCTTCGATTTATTGCTTTAAGATTCGATTAGAAATAGAATTATTTATAAAATACTGTAATATACATGTTTTATGTATAACGGAACATTGGTTACCAAGCACTCAAAATCTTGTCAGTATAGGTAATTATAAATTGTCAAGTGCATTCTGTAGAGAGACTGCAATTCATGGTGGATCACTAATATTAGTGCACAACAATATGTCTTGTAAAGATCGTAAAGACATTGTTAGTCTTTCTATTGAGCGCACTATTGAACTGGCCTGTGTGGAACTGGAGCGGTTTGTTATAGTTTGCGCGTATCGACCCCCCTCTGGTGATTTTACTATTTTTAAAGATACATTGGAGGATGTACTTAAACGGTTATGTGTTTCTAGAAAAGGATTAGTGATATGTGGCGACTTCAACGTAGACATTTTATCAGATAGTACTATGGCTACTAGGCTACTAAGTTTGTTTAAATGCTTTAATTTAAATCCATTATTCAATGAGCCAACCAGAATAACTGAAACTACAGCTACTTGTTTAGATAATATCTTTTGCAATTGTGAGATTTTAAATAAAGAGATATTCAGTAAGTTGAAGTCAGACCACTGCGGACAAAAAATTTCGTTGTATAATTCAATCACTAAGAAAAAACAAATAATAAAATGTAGACCAATAACTAAAAATAAGATTTCAACTTTTAAAGAAAAAATCCACTCGGAAATGCAAACGCAGTTAACATTAGAACAAAGAGATCCAATAAAACTATATAACACATTGTCTAATAACATAAATAACGAATTTAATAAAATATTCAAGTTTAAGTATGTAGATCTAGCTAAAAATAGTAAATTTAGTGATTGGGCTACTGTAGGTATTTATAAAAGTAGGAACAGGATGTATGACCTTTACGCCGAGAAACAATACAATTTTTCTCCAACTTTCCAGGAGCACGTGAGAAATTATTCTAAAATATTTAAAATTGTTTGTATTCAGGCGAAATCAATGTACATAAAGAACAAAATTATTAATTCGGATAACAAGATAAAAACCACATGGAATATAATTAACAGTGAGAACGGTAACGCAAAGTCCTGTGATTTCAATTACGAATTATTGATTAATAATAATATAATCAGTGCTGATAAAGACGTGGCAAGCGAATTTGAAAATCACTTCCGTAATATTCCTATAACATTAACCAGTTCACTAGCTTCTTCACCGACGGAAGCACTTTCTATATTAAAAAATCATATTAATGAATGTAATATTTTATTTGAATTTCAACATATAACCGCTAGAGACTTAATTAAGGCCTTTCAGTCTCTGAAGGTAAAGAATACGGGTGATTTGTGGGGCATCTCGGTGAAAATAATACAGCATATTATAGGTATTATAGCTCCATATTTGGTCGTAGTTTTTAATAAATGTATAGATCTAGGTATCTTTCCAGATCTTATGAAATGCAGCAAAATCATTCCACTTTTTAAAACAGGTGAAAAAACTGATCTTAATAACTATAGACCAGTTTCTGTTTTACCAACCCTTAGTAAAATTTTCGAAAAGATAATATTGAATCAAATGCTAACCCATTTCAACAATAATAAATTATTACATCCTGAGCAATACGGTTTCACTAAAGGCCGTAGTACAACCGATGCCGGGGCTAGGCTATTAAAGCATATATTTGAAGCATGGGAGGCGTCACATAATGCCATAGGAGTATTTTGTGACTTATCTAAGGCATTTGATTGTGTTGAGCACGAAACATTGCTGTTTAAACTTGGCCACTATGGTATAAAAAACAAGGCCCTTAGCTTGATCGCGTCTTATTTGAGTAATAGAATACAAAAAGTCAGCATAAACGATATTAAGTCATCGGGGTCACCGGCTGTGATGGGTGTACCGCAGGGCTCGATCTTGGGTCCGTTTCTTTTTCTGGTATACATTAACGATTTACCACATTATGTAAAGAACCAAGCGGATATTGTACTATTTGCTGATGATACATCACTAATATTTAAGTGTGAAAGGAATAAAGTAAATTTCGACGACGTAAATAGTGCTCTTTCGCATGTATCGCGTTGGTTCACTATCAATAATTTACTATTAAATGCAAAAAAAACGAAATGTATAGAGTTTGTGCTACCTAATGTTAAAAAAGTCAGCAAATCTCTTAAACTAAATAACGAAACATTGCATATGGAGGAATCGACGGTCTTTTTAGGGGTGACCTTAGATAGTAAACTTCAATGGGGCCCACATATAACAAATCTCGCGACAAAATCTTGGTAGGGCTGCTTTTGCTGTTAGGAAAATAAGGCAGTATACAGACGTCGAAACTGCTAGGATGACTTATGTCTTATGCCATCTTGCTGTGGGGCAAAGCAGCCAATATAAAACAAATTTTCATACTCCAGAAACGGGCAGTTAGGGCTATTTATAAACTTAGGTCTCGGGAATCTTTGCGTGAAAAGTTCAAGGAAATAGGTATACTTACAGTAGCTTCCCAGTATATCTTTAACAATGTAGTTTTTATACGGAAGAATATAAACGCGTATAAACAAAATTTTGATATTAATAATCGCCATACGAAAAGAATGCATCAATTAGTTACGCCTTCGTTCCGCCTAAGTAAAGTGCAGCGATCTTTCATAGGGCTTGGTATACATTTTTATAATAAAATCCCAAAATTAATACGTGACTTGCCAATAGAAACTTTCAAAAAACGTGTAAAGACACAATTGTTAGGCAAGGGATATTATAGTGTAGACGAGTATTTAAATGACAAAGACGCATGGAAATGACCAGCTCTGCAACCAGTTCCGCTCAGAATAGTAAATACTTTTGTATTATTATCTTTTTTTTGTAATATTTTTTAAAAGATGTGCTGAGGAGTTTCTTTAGGCTTTTCTTCTCCTCCACGATAAAGCACCTTCCGAAAAGCCAAAAAATGACGTGCATAAGTGTATCAGTGATACCTATATGAATAAAATATTTTGACTTTGACTTTGACTTTGATTTATTGCTTTTTCATATCATTATCTTGAAACCAAAATTTTGGAAAGTTTCACTTCTACCACGTGTGAATTGCACACATTTTCTTTTTTTCCTGTATAATAAAATGTATTTGGATATAACTTTGGTGTACAATAAAGAGGATTTTGTTGTTGTTGTTTATTATTTATTGTATATGAATAATTAAAGTATAAAGAACCACAAATGTAAATCATTAAAATACGTTTAAAAATTAAAAGAAATTTATCATTGTTTATCATATATTAATGTATGACAAATTATTACTTTGGGACTTTGGACACTTTTGGACAAACTGTAACTTCTGCGTGTTTTAAAGTTTAATATTGTATACTTGGTTTAATCTAGATGGCATCCGACTTCATTATCTAAAATAATTATGAATTACCCGAGGACAAGGAACAATTCGTGGGTTTTATCATCTAGAAATTTTAAGGATAACAATGACACGAAAAGTAATAATGCAAACGTTTCTGCTTTAGGAGCGTTGGTAAGTTTTTTTAAACCAATGTGGGTATAAAATCAAATTAAAATATGTGCCTGTTAGATAATTAATATTCATAAATAAAAATCACCTTTTAATAGTATTAAAAGTTTAAATATGTAAGTATTTTAATTATTATTCTAATTTCTGTTAATATAAACACATAATTGGTTGAAAGAAAAAATGTTGAAAGTAAGATATTTAAAATATTATTTTATTAATACTATATTTAAAATCTAGATGTCGTGGTAATAAAGTTAACTTAGGTTTCCCTAATTCCATGTCGGAATACTAGGATTACTAGGGTGTCTAGTCGTATCGAGGCAGCTTAGAATACTGACACCAATCCCATTTTGGCATACTAGAGTATTGTAGAAGGCGAGAGAAGCCAGCCCACTTGATGGTAAGGTTTCACATAAGGATAATATTATCAATAATAATATTCTATCTTTAATATTATTACTGGTGTTTCGGTTGGCGGCTTGAGGGCCACTTCTTCCTATCTTTCTTTCTTCTTCTCTCTTTCTTGGCCAGTCACACATCAGTACATTTGGTGTCGCTGATGTTTATGTTTTTGTACGATATCATTTACCATCAAGTGGATCGTCAGCTAGTTTTTCGACTAACTATTTCCATAAAAAATTAGTTGCATCATGCAATAGATACACACAAACAAACAAATCCTACATGTGCCAAGTATTGCAAAACACTTTTCATGTATGTTGATAAGTTAATAACAATTAAAATAAGTACTACGTCTTCTAGTTGTGTAATAATGATCGGTGTGTTTTATCTCCAAAATGAGACTACAATTTCAAAATGGTGTCTAGGTATTTCTTAATCCCTTAATCTCTTTCGGAATTATTACGATATCCTCCAGTACATGAAAGAAAACAGCATCTCAGATATTTCGTACCTATATCACACTTAAACTGTCTTAAACATCAAACAATTGCACATAAATTGCATTTATATGTAAAGCTAATAATTTATTAAGAATTATTTACCAATAAAAATCTGCTTCAACGAAATAGGCAGCTAATTAAAATAGCATTATTTTGTTAATATTGAATTTTTGCGTATTTTCAGCCAAAAACATTGGAAAATAAAGTCTCTGACATTAATCGTAATGCTATAGTGACTATAGTCTTAGTAGAGGCGAAGGGGTTATCTCCAACTCCTGAAGACGGGCAGACTCACAACTTATATTGCAAGTTCAGGTAACGTTTTAGTTACAAAAAGACGTAATGACTTCTTTAAATTTGGTCATCAAAGTGACCATTTTAATAATAGTTACAGTAAACTTTTTCATAGAATTTTAATTCTGAAAAATGTAACATGCGTTTGTTTCTTTAGATTAGGTTCAGTAAGTTATAAAACAAAGTCTGTGCCAAATAACATTCAACCAGAATGGGGAGAGAGATTTGTATTGCGTCTGCACAGCGACAATTTCCTAAACATCTCGGTGTGGGATAAAGGAAAGCAAAATAATTTTATGGGCAGGTATGTATGTTTAGATTATTTTGATACATTACTACCAAGGTTTTGTGATACTAAATTGCTTTTATGATGTTTATTTAAGAGATTAAAATTATTTCGTTTCCGAAGTTGCATTTTAGATCTATCCTCTCTAGAGAGAGAGCGTACACATGAAATTTGGCTCCGATTGGATGATGGTTATGGACAAATACATCTATCTATAACCATATGCTTATCAAATTCTTCTATTATTTCTTCACTGACATCCAATTTATATAATATGGAAGACGATAAACAGACACAGGTAATTATTTCTATTTTATATTCTAATGTAAAATTCTAATAGCACAATCATATTTACGTATAATATATAATTTTTATTCCAGTATACATTTGACTTAAGAAGCAGTTGGGAAGTAGTAGGATCACTGCATGTAAATATTTTTGGAGCAAAGGGCCTAGTTGGAAGTACAGATGTTTATTATACTTTAGAACTAAACAATGAAAGGGTACAGACCCCGAAAGAAGGTTCCAATTCTGAACCTAATTGGAATAAGAGTTATGTATTGTAAGTATTCTTCAGGCAACCTTTGAATTTATTAGTCATTGATTCTCCAGTTATTTCGCTAAAGACTACTGTAATCAGTATTAAAGTATTATATTGAATGGTTACTTTCCCAGCCATGTCTACGATGTGATGTCTACCTTAAACATTAAGGCATACGGCAGATCATTTTCAAGTGCTCTTCTATACGAAACAGTAGGCAAAGTTTCCATACCACTACTGACGATTGTAAATGGAGAACAACGTTGGTATGCGCTTAAGGACAGAAATAAAAAATTCACAACAAAAGGCAATTGTCCTCGAGTTTACTTGCAAATGACATTGATATGGAATCCAGTAAGTAAACGTTAGCGTTTTGAGATACATAATTAGTTAATCATCCGTGTAAACTAAACTTATTTTTAATGTTTTATCAACAGGTGAAAGCATCGTTGAAGCTTTTTCGTCCAAAGCCAGTAAAATATGTGAAAAAGTCCAAAAAATATGACGTTGCACTAATTTACAATAATGTAAACTTTATCGGAAAATTGTTCGACTTTCTATTAGAAATCAACGAAAGCTATAAGTGAGTATATTACTCAGTTCTAAGATTAAGTTATAAGTAGTTTATGTTATAATAGGTACGGATATTGAGTTAATCATGAATGCATTCTTGCAACTACGCAAAGTTGAATTTATTACCATTCAAGATCTCTATCCTACGAATCCTACTTCCTATCTATCCTCTTTTTTCCTCCTAATAATATAAATGCGAAAGTTTGTGAAAATGGATGGTTGAGGTTGCATCACGCGCTAATAATTAGAGTAGATTTTATCCAGGTAACACGTTCCCTCGGAATCATTTGTATTTTTGGTTTGTGAAACCGTTTTTCCGCGGGCAAAGCCGTGCATGGAATCTAGTATTTATATACCTACTTGTGTTACATTATTGCGTAACTGCCACTTAAATTCTAAAAAAAGAAAACTTTATAGTCAGTAGTAGTATAGTAATTATAATGATTTTGAATACCCATCTATGATTTTGTATATTGCAGACGATTGTTCGAATGGGATGATCCGGAATTGTCTTTTATAGCTTTGGGTAGTTGGCTAGTCTTCTGCTTTTATTTCAGACTATGGATGATACCTCTATTATTATTGATACCATTCACTTATTATTGGTTCAACTTTCAATGTTTGGGTGAGTATTTTCTTCAGAGCCATTGGTTTCGTAGAAAATCACACATAAATTACATTTCGTAATAGTGGTTACTTTATGGTTCCCTACTCAAAGGGTATTAATGGGGGTTTTGGGATCCTATTCATAAGACTGCGTCGTCCGACCGTCCATATGTCTGTCCATCCCATTGTCTGTCAGGGAGTTTTATTTATCACTTGAACCGTAATTACTACTAACAAAAATATATTTCCTTGGAATTTAAGTTATTTTTCAAAAAATAAAACAATTTTGTATTCTATCCATTGAGATTAATAAATAATTATTAAAACTCGGATGAACGAGCTTTGCTCGGTTTAGTGTTGCTTAACAACACCATTTACTGAAGTAGCTTTAGTGTTGCTACTCACCAATAGATGTCAGGAAGAGCCTATTGTAGCTGTTTTTCATTGCCTGAAAACACGGTTAAAACGAAATTTTGTAAAAATGAATCCTAGCTAGATCGATTTATCGCCCCCGAAACCCTCTGCATACTAAATTTCATGAAAATCATTGGAGCCGTTTCCGAGACTCCGAGAATATACAATATATACAAGAATTGCTCATTTAAAGGTATTAGATTAAAACTATTTAAAATAAATGATTAATAAATATATTTTATTTTAGATAACAGATCACATATATTACGGTCTAATTCAAATACCTCAATTGGGATTGAAAGAAATAATAGTAAGGTAATGCATTGATAATACTCCCTCTGATATTTTTAAGCATTGCCTTAACGTTGATTTAGATAATTTATTTCCAGAAAGATAAAAATCTAACAGGAAAAGCACAAGATCTAAAACACACGACAGTTGTGATTTTGAGTGGTATAAAGTATATATCGTCTTTAGCAGAAAGGCTATATAAGTAAGTACACATTTTTAAAACTTAAGTTTCAGGCATTGATCTATTATTACGCACATTATACTTCAATCGTTTCAGGCCCAAAATACTTACCTTTTACCCATTTGCCATTACGTTAGCTTTCCTTACTTCAATTTTTTGATGTGAGACATCTATAGGCGAGGGGTAAGCCTGATTTTTGGCGCGGTGAGTGGCGACGCTTCGCCGCACTATATTATTATGGTAGGGCAATATGAAAAAAAATATAAAAAAAAAGGGTGCGTGTACTTTTGTACGCGCGTGAGAAGTTATACTTCTTTGACATGAAAAAAAAATCAAAAAACAATATTAAACAAATATTGTTCAAAATACAATATTCAAAAACAGCAATACTAAAAATAAAAATGAAATAATATTTAGAAATAATTTAATTTACGAATCTCTATAGCCAAACTATATGTGTTAAGCGCCATCTGTGATTAATTTTGTAGTATATTCTAATATTACTTTGCTACGTATCGTAATAGTTCTCGAAATAGAACATAGATGGTGTTTTTACAATTGCAAAAACAAATCAATTGTAAATCTTTTTTTTTCTGTTTTTACAATTGTAAAAACACCATCTATGTTCTATTACGATACCATGCTGTAAAACCAGTTTTTGTGGGGGGGAGGGAATGAAAGATTTTATTCAGTTCAGTTGAAGAATAATTTATTTTCCGACAGGCATTAAACTTTAATACAGATTAAGGAGAGAAAAAGAATGTGCTCCTAGTCCCAAAGACAAGTATCGATTACTATTTACTACTACAGTCCGTTCACAGTTATTTTACCTCTGACAAGCTGTCATTACCTTCCCATTAGATTAGCATTACTTGCTGTCAAGTGACGAGTGTTGCAAAAGTTCCCGATTTATCGGGAGATCTACTGATTTTGGTTATCGTCTCCCGATATCCCGTTTTAGCGACCTTTCTCCCGATTTTTTGCATTTTCTACCAATGTAATATAATATTGAAAATTAAAATAGAAAATAGTGTTATAAATACAAAAAACAAAAGAAACTGAGTCGCTCAATGAAAATACAGAAGAATTTTGGGCAAACGTAGGTACATATTATAGCATAAAACGTGGTCATGGCTCACGAAATCGTGTTCTAATATTTTTCCAACTGAATCAATGATAGGTCTATTACACACAAAAAAAATTAAAAATACAAAAAACCCGACTGCGTATAAAACATGTGCGACATATTGAGGATAAGTTTTGTAAAATGGATGGAAGCTTAGACGCGGAAATTGATAAATTTATTATAGAATTGAAAGACGAGTGTGATACGGAATCTGAGAGCAGTTTTGATGATTCATGTTCGTCCGATAGTGATTACACTACTCTACAAAAAAACAGTTTTGGTTCGCAACAGAAACGAAAATATTGTATCCTGAGTAAAACGCTAATGCTAAAGCTAAATCTAATAACAGAATTTTGCTATCACGTCAGGATTTTTAGTTATTGTTTTTTTTTATTTCTCAAATATCTACGTACGTCTTGTTGATTATTGGAAAACATAAATTGATATTACGACTAAATTTACAAAAAACTACATTTATTTAAAAATATATTTCTAAAGAACCAATAAATCCTAAATTTAAAAAAATAGCTTGATTCTTTCTTAGCATAAGGTGATTTTCTTTTAAAATCTTGGTCATTCTCTCTCATGAGGAACCAACAGTAGTCTCCCAAAACCCCTGGGTCCCATCGACCTTGGTAGCGTTGTTCCATATTAAGGTTGTCCTGATGGAACCTGTTCGTCACTAAAATCAAAAAAATTTGTGGAAAAAAATTCAAGTGAGAGTGTAAGAATTGAACAATACCGCCTATGTTTTCTTCTCGAAAACCCCGTAACATTTGTTGAACTATAACAATCTATATCATGGTTGGTAGGCTCACGTCAGATCATTGGCACAGCAAAGGGCATAGAAGAACGTTTTCCATTCATCCAGTTACTCATTGCAATACAAGTTATACAACAGCAGTAATGAGGTGCCCATTTTTTATCTTGGTGGCCGACAGTAAAACCGAAATAAGTCTCTTATAACTATACTATTATAATATTGATTGTAATATTATAATATTTTCACATTCTCACCTATTACTCGTCTTTGTTTAGAAGGTATAAACGAGCCACATATAAAACAAAATAAATCTGGAGAATTAACGCAACCACGTTTAGCGATTTTACTCATTTCGTACTTAGAAAGTTTATAGAATAACCAAGAATAGAAAAGCAATAAAACATTGTGTAGTTAGATCAATCATAGATAAAACGTAATAAATGACTACACATATTTAATTTTATATGTACCCTCAAAAACAAAAGAATAAAATACTCCATTGTATATAACTTGACCATAAAGAGTTTATTTTTGTTTTTATTTTTTTTATTTAAATTGACGTGATGGCGATATTAATTGAATTAGTTAGTAATCAGTAATGCCTAAATAATCAAAAAATATATGGGGTTACTCTGTTGCGAAATTTTGTAAAGTAGTGTTATTTATCATTAGGCGTGCGTTTGGATCATTCGTATGCCAACCCAATTTAAAGTAATTCAATTTGTTGTAATTTTAATATAACTACCGATAATGTGAACTGATTAGTTAGGAGACTGTAAAATAATACATTATTTTATTTGAACGTGTATCATTTTTACTATCGTTACTTTTGGATCAACCTAGTAAATAATATTTATATACATCAGAAGAAACATGTAATATTTCATGTTAGGGAATCGTACAAACTAAACATTACAACACACAGCTAAGGTTAACCAACATAATAAATTAATAATGTAGTTTTTATAAGGAAGAATATAAACGCGTGTAAACAAAATTTTGATATTAATAATCGCCAAACAAAAAGAATGTATCAATTAATTACGCCTTCGTTCTGCCAAAGTAAAGTGCAACGATCTTTCATAGGGCTTGGTGTACATTTCTATAATAAAATCCCAAAATTAATACGTGACTTGCCAATAGAATCTACGAGTTTAATGGTTAAAACTAAGTTGGCGGGTGTCTATTATACTATCTACTACTTAAATGGTTTTTACCCAAAACGAATGTCATAAAAAGGTTGTATAATAAAAGCTATTGCATATTTCAAGAGATTTTATTAGTTAGAGGTTTTGTTAGTTATGTTATTAGTTGGTTATATTAATATTTCGTCTAGTTGTGCAGGAGGCGCTATATTTCGTTGGTACCTTGCCCAATCAAGATACCCATAACATACTCATTGTAAGTATGGCCACAGCAAACTACTGATCTTCTAAAGATGTATAGGGTACGTTATCCAGTGTTCAGGACTTATTCTGAACCTTTGTCAGTCACAAAACAGGCGATTAAGTAGTCATATTCATATAGTATTGGTTTGCCAGAAATTGTAGCGAAACTGCGAAAACACATTCACCAAAACACAAGTACGAAATCGAATACAACAGTAAATTAAAATAACTGTGTGCGTGTCGATGAGTTTCAATAGTAAATAGGATTTCAAATAGGTACGCTGAAAATATTTAATAGAAAAATACAAAAAACCACGCGTAGAAAAATGAAAGATCGATGACAAATATGACAGTACAGTGGTGTTATTTATAAATACTATGGTTACCAAAATGACATTATTAGGGATTACATCATCTTGGTTGTCAATCGATTAATCGATGTCAAAATATTCGAAATGTAATTTAATAAAATTATCGTAACGATTGAATGGTAATTCTAAATATATTACATAGTTTTAATATGTATGGAATACGAAAACATGTAAGAAATAAATTAATATTATAATTATAATTAACAAATAATACATAAAATATATTATTATATTCCATCAATCGATTATTATGAATCAATTCAATCGATTATAAAATCGTTTGTAATGAGGTAAATACTGTGAAAACTTTTTGCATACAGAAAAAATACAGAATTTAGCTAACTTCACGATGCAGAATTTAGGTGTCGGTGTGCGCGCGCATCGTAGAAATTCACTCTCATCATTTTTCACCATCGCGCCAAAAGAAGTATAACTTCAATAACACAATGTGGGTAATCATAAATAAACTTACTTTGATAGGCTGTAGCATACAGTAGGACAAAACTGTCATCATTTTCTGGAGACAATTCGTAATATTGTATTTTTTCATCATGTCATATTTAGTTCCTGTCATAATCTGTACTTTTATGGTTATTAGTTGTGTAGTGTATGAATAGCGAATTAGTAGCGATACCGATTAGTAATTACTAACGGTCATAATCGAGATATCTCGAGACATCTTCATAATCGAATGATTCCATTAGTATATCTCATAATCGCCCACCACTACTTGCCGAGCACTCTCTGTCCGGACGCCGACCGAGTAGGACGTGTAGTGAAAGCGATTAGTTTATTATTGGCACCAAGCGAACCACTACAAGTGGCGACCCTGCCAGGATCTAAAATCTTTAAGATCTAATTTACGTATGTGCCAATAAACAAATCACAAAATGAAACTTAGAGGTAAATCACGAAACATGACCGATTTTATTACTACGTTTTATTGCGAATATTGTGTTGCTGTCATTATTTAACTTTCATGTAAACTTTTATTTGCTAAATTTATAATAATGAAATGAAGATGATCTAGTAAGCTAACTAGCTATGAATAGTGGCTGCTACGGTAGCATTTATTTCGATATAAAACCGGTCTTGTAGTATTGATTGGTACCTAAAAAAATCTAGAAACGTCTAGTCACGTAATTATATTAATAATGCCTCATTTTGATGTCAGCATAAAAGTAAAATATATAAGTGCCGTGAGAAACAACGATTTTGAATAACTGTATCGGTTAGATTATAAATTTAATCTAATCGTAGGCCGCTTATATCAATTGGAATGCAACTTGTATTGTTCTCACTGGCCGGCAAAGATGCGCAGGCGCCTATTAGACTCGTAAATAATCTAACTTGGTTAGTATTCGCGCCCGTAAGGCGAAATCTTAAATCCACCCTCAACTACATTAATAACGCGGTAATCTGCGCGTCCGGTTGTTAACCAGTCCGTACCTGGCTATCGGGCTGACCGCTTGCACTCTGAGCCCAACCGCGCCGCTGATCTTCCACGATTGTGGAAACTCTTTCTCTATACCGCGTCGTACCGCTTCCATACAGTCCACTATTATCGAAGGTCGTGTCATCGTGTGTGTATGTGTATTGGATACAGTTCGGACAAATAAACAAGCTGAAACAAGTAAGTCCCGTGAAGAATTCATCGTCATCAGCACCCAACTTGAAGGTAAGTCGAGACTGATCTAGTATATGTACACACGCGGAATCCTGAATTAGGTTGCGTACGGTACTATTGCTGCACAGACGCGCCAACAGTTAGATGGGCATTATGTGACGTAGTTAATAATCATAATTACATAAAAACCCTGCAGGGTAACTATTTTAGACCAAGGAAATACAATTATAAAGACACATTTAGTAAGTCTATCCCACAAGTTATTATTTTAATAATACCTTTGATGACAAAGTGCTTAAATTACTAATTAATATAAACTCGTAGTCAGATCAGTGCATATTATGATGATGATCTTTAAAACGTATTACTATTTTCACAACCTCAATAGGTTAATATTATATGTCAGAGATAGTTTGGGTAACCGAACGGTACCTAAATAGTAATAATACTTCAATGTACGTAAATGATCTTTTTGCGTTGGTAACCTATAATGATGGTAAAGTAAAAAGAATAATTACATAATCATGAAAAAGGCTAAACAAGTAGTTGGATGAAAATCGGAACGGTACCTACAATATCCCAAGAGGTAGTTCGTGAAAATCGGAACGGTACCTACAATTATATCCCAAGAGGTAGTTCGATGAAAATCGAAACGGTACCTACAATTGTATCCCAAGAGGTAGTTCGATGAAAATCGGAACGGTACCTAAAATATCCCAAGAGGAAATATGGAAGAGGAAGGATTATGGAAATGACAACAAAATAACATTATTTATACGTGGGTATAATAAATCGTGTGTACTTAAATACGTACACTTAATTAATTATGTAACGAAAGTGCTGCCAGATTTGTGCAGAATATGGTTGTAAGCATCAAAAATAATTCAAATATGCTTACTATTGAAGGCCATGCAATTCACCTCGTTTACAAAGGCATGCCTCAAGTATTATAACTATTTCAAATAAGCCATAAATTTATTACAACTATGTTATGGCTATCAGAAATATGTCATAATAAGTGGAAGAGTAATTTATATGAGGTTCTTATTTCAAATTAAGCTATCGCTATCAGATCAGTCAGTTATGATAATATACAAGTTTTTATCTATTTGGTGGGTAATTAATAAAAACGCAAAACACATTACCCTTTGAATGACTTGATAAGAAACGATCGGGAATCTACCCCACGTATAACGTTGTGGTTGTTATTTTCATAATTCAAATAACGTTTTGCAATGAACCAAAAAAAAAAAAAAATTTATCTAAATAAGTTTTAGACGTCATTTTGCTTATTTGTCAGCAGTTCAACAGAAATATTATTTGTCATGGCAATACAATCCATTTAACGATCACACCTATAAAATCATTTTAATAAAGAACCTATAAAGTAACTTCGAAGTGTGTGATAAATATATATATTATAATATATCTATCACATGCATATGATTGTGTAAAAAGGTTTATACTTTACTACCTGTATTACGTAGTAATATTGAAGCAGCAATTGATTAGTTATTTTATTGCTAAAGTCAATATCAATTTCAATGTAACATTGGTAATATAGCTACATCAAGGTTCATACAGATTGTACAAGATCCGTATTGGGCACGCAAACGTTTATAAGGCTCGTATGGAGCACGCCAATGCACTTTGTGTACAGAAAAGCCGGCAAGAGGCATGCAAACTTTCACAAGGCTCTTAAGGAGCAAGCTTATGTACTATGTGTACTAAAAGGCCCGCAAAGGGCAAGAAAACAAAAGGCTCTCAAGGAGTATTTTAATGTACTTGTGTACAAAATTACCAGCAACAAGTTCCTGTTATTACTGTCATATACCTACTTATTACCTTCTTGTATAAATAAAAGTGAGTTTTGGTATTTGTTGAAAACAAACAGTTTGAATGTATTCGATTCAAAAATGTTCGCGATTTCTTAAAGTTGGTTGTGAGAGAAATAAAAATAAATTTCTGGATAAAGTGACGTGGAACATAAAAGAATCAACCAAATATAAAAAATATTTAACTGATTTCGAATTCTAAGGAATAAACCAAACTAATGGATATATTGAAATACTGCTATGCCGGATGTCATTGGAGGCATTTCGCCGTTATGTTACGGTAATATTATTGAAAGCCAAATATATCTGTTGGATATGATTCATGTTACACCCATTCAAGGTGTCTGATGGAGATTATTCCCACACTGTTGGCTATACCGATATGAAACCGTGGAATAACGTGAAATAAAAAACAAATAACACCTCAATAAATATGAATCACAAATATCAAATAAATACATAATAATGTAATCAGGATTCAAGAATTATGTAAGGAATAAAAGTAATACAATGATTTTTGATATGGTATATTTTATTCCATTAATCTATTGTGTTAATATTCCATAACTTCATTTTGAATTAAAGATTCTTATTTATTTAATCTTTGCAATTGATAAGTACAAGATAAATATGAAAAGTACAATGACCATGACGGCTCGTATCCACGTACGTCATAGACAATTTAGTATTTTATAATGATTCGTTACAGACTAGTAGATGTTCATATATTTGAGCCAGATTAAAGTGTGACAACCGACATTTAGCAGTTATGAGTTCATGGTAGCGGGCTTGGCTTTTAATTATTATTTTATATGTTTTTCTTTACAATTCGTGGATAACAATCCACAATAATTTGGAGAAATCTCTGAAAAATACGATTCATCCAAGCCTATGAGCACTTACAGACTCAGAAGATCTTAATTAAGGTGGGTGGACCATGGAAGGCCATGCTCCTTGTAAGGCCAATTATTTAAAAGTCGTATTTATTGCCATCCAATGACAATTTCCTTCCACTTACACTAACATCCATCGAATTCAAGTACACAGACGTGGCGGCGAGTCCCTCGCACCGCTATTTTATCAATGCGGGCCCTCTCATTGTTGACTTCGGTCATCGATGTTAAAATTGTAATATTTGCTCTTAGTAAAATGTAAGTTTTCAAGTAAATAAACTATTGTTTTCTTTATTTTTTTTACTCTAAATTGATAATATAAGGATTTGCTACGGCACTGAAGAAAAAAATATTACTTTATTTCCAATACAATTAAAATATTGGTAGTTTTCCTAGGAAAGCCAATGGTTCCTTGAAAGGCCGATCAAAAAGTTGACAGTTGGCCTTGCTAGGGCACAAGGTTCTTCCTAGGAAATCTAGAAACTATGAAAATATTAACACTTAGTTTTTCCTTGTAAATACATATCTGGAAATTTAAAACAATGTGCAAGTTAATATAATTGCTACCACTTAGGTAAAGGCCCCCGATTCCGAGGTGTTCTAACATTTTGGCCTTACAAGGAACAGACCCTTAAGAAGGCCACTTTAATCAGTTTTATATTTTTATTATTTTACTATAAAGGTTATTGGCAACTTATTTGATTTCGATTTATTACTCATTTATATTATTTTTAAAACAATTACACAAATACATTCTTAGTTTTACGATAGAGTTCTAGTAATGTTCGTTGATTATTTTTTATCTGAATATGTTATGGTAGGCATTTAATATTCCGTTTTAATGAAAGACCTTTTTATGTATTTTAAGTATATGTAGATATTTTGATTGTCACAATGTTAGTTTTAAGTTAAACGACTGATTTATTATATTGGCCTTGTATGGAGCCTTGTTCCTTGTAAGGCCATTTGGCAGAGGTTATTTAAACTTAAGTTTATTAAATAATGGTTAAACCTTTTATAAAAAAAATGTTTTATATAACACATAATAAAACAAAGCGTTACTTAATCATTTGTTTGATTCATTTAAGCAGTAATTAACGAAGTAATGACTGTTTAATCGTTAGAGTGGCCTTCCATGGTCCACCCACCTTATTTTCATTTAATATCTTTACTTGCAATGGAAATGGCAATCTTCTTCAGCTGCCAAAAAAGGAAGTAAAGTAAAGTAAGACAGTGAGACACTGAATAGAGTTTTGGTATATGTACATGCTGGGTCAGTCCAATAAAACACGACGATGTATTCAACTATTTAATCACACTTTGTGAGATGCCTTACATTCAGCTGGTTGAACCATCTGCAGAACGACAATAATTTGGGTTTTCTCTGGGTTCTTTACATGTAAAATCAACGTCAATACGTTTACTAGCGTCACCTAGTGACGGCTTTGAGTTGTTTTATTCTGTTTTTATACTTTTTCAAGAGAAACACCACAAAGTAATAGTACCAAGGGAAAGGTTCATACTGTAAGTTAACAGTGGTTGTTAATTAACTACTTAAAATTAAAGTGTTTTGATTTATTTATGCCTGACTCAGCCAAATGTATAATAAATATCAGCTTGCCTAAAAAATTGTTGAACGACAGTGCAGAGAAGTAACTTTAGAGATGTATCTAATCCAACTATCATCTCAGTTGTCAACTTAGAGATACGAGTAAGATGGGGATGTTGAGTTGCGGAAGTACATTTAGAAACAAAGGATAAAGATGCAAACGTGAAGGCGAAAGGGAAAGAATAAGAAGACCTAGACATGCAACGGAATCTACTATTCAAGTTAGAGAAATAGTATACGTGGAAAATGTGACGAAGGAGAATACGACACACACAGTAATCAATAAGGAAGGGAATGATGTAGAACGGCAAAACGACGGTAATGGACAATAGAGAAATTTAGTACATATACCTGAAATGTGTAGATGGACAGTGGAAGGTTTATGCAGATAAAAGTCTGGAACATTCTGTTGGTACAACCACTATAACGAGGTTCATAAACAGATGTTGCAGGTTATGTTGAATAATGTGATAATTGTTATTGATTATAAAGATTAAGTGAGTTCGACTTATTTTAAGTTAAATAGCTGTGTCAGAAGTAGAGATAATATTTTGGTTCTTTTCTTATTTTGTAAAAGGTAGATGTAGTGTATGAATAGCGAATTAGTAGCGATACCGATTAGTAATTACTAACGGTCATAATCGAGATATCTCGAGACATCTTCATAATCGAATGATTCCATTAGTATATCTCATAATCGCCCACCACTACTTGCCGAGCACTCTCTGTCCGGACGCCGACCGAGTAGGACGTGTAGTGAAAGCGATTAGTTTATTATTGGCACCAAGCGAACCACTACAAGTTGTATAAAATAATTTCGATGTATCACATCTGCCAGCCGCCCCATGACGGTTCACATTTTTTTCTATTCACAAGACTCCGCTGACTGCCCCTCTCTCCGACCATCTGTCCATCCGTCTGTAACAGAGTTCTTTAACTCGAAGCATAATAGACACATACTTACAGGATATGTATTACGGTGGCCGCTATAACAGGAAATACAAAAAAAGCTAAATCCTATTAATATTAAATGTTAAAGTTTGTGAAGATGTTTGGATTTCTTGATTATATACTGGATATATTATAAACTGGATATATTATATACTGGATATATTATATAGGCTACTTTTTATTCCGGAAAAGTTCAGGTTTCCCGTGGGATTTGTAAAAAAATACAAAAATAATAACTGCCATAATAAATAGTAAAAATAAAATAAAGTTCTAAAATAATGTATGGTGGTGGTTTACGCGCCATTTCGTATGCAAGTGCGAGTCGTGAGTGAGTGCGAGCCGCATTGGGACCGCTTCTAAATTTTACTTTAGATTATTTACTTAAATAAGATAAGAACTAACTACTTAAGTAATTGGCAAGCATGGCATAATGCTATTGATTATCACCCTTGACCAAAATAAACAAAATACAAGTAGCAATTATTATTATAATTTATCTATGTATTTGTTACCTTTGGTGACAACTCTGCCATCTAGCGTCGAGTAGAAAAGTATTCAAACAGTCGAGCAACTGGATGGTATTTAAGTGGCTACAACCGCGCCCATGGATATATGATAATTATATACAATAAGCCTTTAATTTAGAAATGCGTTTAATAAAATAAAGAGTAAGTACTTAAGTAATTCGATATTGTTCTAAACGACTCAAGGACATTAAATTTTTTAGAAGCATGGAACGTTTCTATACACTTCTACCCTCATTCGAATACTTATATCGAATAAACGTGAATTACCTACACTATACAATAAAGCAGTTCATTGATGCAAAATGACATAATTTTTTTTTGTTTTAGCCTCATGTCTTTTAAGGTGCCATTCCTGAGTTACTTTACCATGATATTACTGGCCATCACTACTCTAGTATTTTACTTTGTTCCGTATAACTACTTATTGATGGTTCTCGGTAAGGCATTTCAATTTCTAGTATTTTTGTGAGCCTTTCCTGGATTAAGGATTATTTATGCTACACCGAGCCGGGCAAGAGCAATTTCTCTAACATTTTACTCGGCTCGGACACGGACGTCGCACGGTGTAGCATAAACACTCGATGTCCGCGTCGCGATGTTAGTACCGCGCCTGATCCGTGCCTCGTCCAGGGCACGGCTCGTGCCCGGCTCGGTGTAGCATAAATAATCCCTTAGCTTAGACGAACAATAAATAATATCTGGTCACGTCATCTATGTATGAATGGGCGTGCGTAACACAAATAGCGATACGCATGTTGGTTAAAATACTCAGAAGCATGTGACATGGCTGCCTCACGTAGCTGCAACCGAAACACGCATTGGTTCACCGAGGCAGTGGGTGGCAGTTGTAGCTTCCCTCCCTGGCTTGTATGTCTACGCTTGTACCTACCTAGTACCTGTTGTGGTTCATAAAAGTGCGTTTACTACCGAAAAAATCTGATATCCCTCCACCCCCACTGGCCCAAAATATCCTTTCTGGGCAAAAAATCTGATCCCCCTTGGGGACAGAAGCACGCCGAAACATGTAAAAATATTTTACGATTGATTCCAGAGTAGTAAATTTTCTGATAGGTAGCTAGCCGGGCAGATAGGAGGTACAGAAATAAAAAAGCGGTCGCCGCAGTATGTTGCGTTGTATGTATCACAAGTAGGATGTTACTAGCCTAGGACTCAATGATGGATCCATCCGATATCAAGGTTCTGGCGCTAATATTATATCAGGCCAACCTATCTGACCATAACCAATCTGACCAACGGGTAACTCTGTAAAGGTTTCTTTACATTGATGTGACTATGTAGATTAATTCATCTGTGAATTCTTACGCCCCAACTCACGAGTCAATAGTGGTTCTTCCTTAAATCGCTCTTTAGTACAGAATTTGTATGGTGATTTTTTACTAAGGAACGCTTAAAGTAACCGTTAGTGACTCTGAGCTGGGGCGTTAATCTATTATATTACACTTAGCAGCTAGCTCAACAATAATGTCTTGTTAATCAACCGTTCCTACTTCGTTTTATTATACTCAGAACTGCTGACGAAAAAGCAGACGCCTTCTCTTTGTAAGTGATCACTCTCGTGTATGGACAAAAGGGAGTCACCAATGCAACTCCGTCGCAGAAGGTAAACTCTACACCTTTCTAAGAAATCATCTTAATTAAATGGATAATTTATATCAACGTTTTCAGGTATTTATAAATACACAAGGAAATATTTAAACCCAGACAGAGTTTTGAACAATGATTTAATTGATTTTCTTTCAAGAATACCGGACGACAGAAAATTGGTAACATTTTTTGCTCATATAAGTATAATCAGACTTATTAACAAATGAAATAAGTTCTTAATTATAATATTAGCCTATTTATACATTTTCAGAAGGAATGGAAGGAATTGAGCGTGCCTAAGCCAGTACAAAAACACACTTCAGGCAAATTGGCAAGATCCACCACTACTGAAGTACTCTCATAGCTACGTTTTTATTAGTAACTAAGAATTATCTAATAATTGCCGCTTAGTATTAATTTATAAGTATTCAAATATATAAAAATTTTATTTAGCTACATATTTGTCTCCATCATTATTCAATTGTGTAAGTCAATTATTTGATTGCTAGGACACTGTAATAATCACAGAACATCTAATAATTAATAATAAAAAAATAAAATTGAACATTGTTACTTAAATATAGGTAGACATATTTTGCGTTGACTCGTTTGTGATAATTTACAAAAAAGTTTCAAAATTTCAAACACCTTTTTAACTTATAAGAAGTCATTATCTCGTACCTAATGATGTAACGAATGTTATTATCTCGATATTCATAGACTGGAATGCTAAATCGACTGTTAATCGTAAACATTCGCACAAGCGAATGCGAACATCGATTCTTAACCAATGATACATACTTCAAAATACTTGTATAAAGTATATTAAAATATTGATACCAATGTGTTTAATAGTAACTGATGATAAATCAAACTGCTGATAGTAATTTTCCAATCCAAACGGATATGTATGAAAGCAAAGAACATTATATTCGTTACACCCATCTTTCTGATAATGACTTTGTATTAGGTATCACATATATAATTATAAACTTACATACAAATATACTCGTTTTTCATATCTACATTCTACACGTATATAGATATACAAACACCACCATAGAGTTTTCAAAAACTGCATTTTTATAACTTAGGCATTAATTTTAAATACTAGATGCACCCTGACGGTTTTGGTATGGCACTACCATATTGGCATTACTTATATCACATTAGGAACGAGGCATTATTAATTATATATAATACCTTGTTTTAAATATTCAGATACATCAAATAAACAACCAAAAATATATTCTCTACCAGTGATTGATGCATAATTGAATAAACTAGGTAATTTTTGAAACGCTAATGAGAGATCATTTTAAGAGCTCATTTTGGTGCTCAAATAAACTTTTTTGTGACCAACATCGAAGTACTAAAAATAAAATAATTTTCTGTATAAATAATCCATCATTGTTACAATTTCGAAATAGTCCGAATATATATTTTTTTTAGATTTAGACGTAATAATGTTCTATTGGAGCTTCAGAACGAAGCCATAAGAAACCTTGTACTGTTATAAAAACTAATAAATTATAGGAATGTTTGTTAATAGGGATAATGACTACGTTAAAAAAGGAGGGATTTAATCAAATGAATCATAGGATGAAACACAATAACATTCTCTTGACTATCCGCGCAGTTTACTATTATAAAATAATCTTATTTTGTGATGTGACTTTTATATCTGTATGAACAAATTTGAAATACTGTAAGCTTATTTTCGCTACAGATAAATATATTCCTCAGGAAATTCACTTAAAAATATCATCAACCCTGAGGTCCAACTAAGTTCAATAAGTAGTACCTACTAAGTAAGTTAAACACTAAATTATGATAAATACACACGAAATTATGATAAATACATATTATTATATCATGTTAATAAATAATATAATGTATATTACACACTAAATTATGATAAATCAGTCTATACATTACTATGAGCGAAATACCACGAATTTTAACTAAGTACAATTAGATCAATTGTACCGACTCTAGGGATAAATCTAATATTTTTTGCATTGAGCCATTATGAATTAAGTCTACTAAAAAGTATACCCAATTATTGTCAATAAAGTTATAACCAATGTCATTAATTTGTTCTTGAAATGTGTATTACATTTTTGCAAACAAATAAATTTATTAGTATATGTATGTTCTCTATTGACTCATGTTTTATTTTCACCGTCCCTTTATTGATTCCATTTTATTTACGGGTTCTGGAACTTTGAGCTCTTGCCATTGTTTCTGAAATAAAAGAAATGATTTCTGATTAACTATCTTCATCGCTACTTAACATTATGGTTTCTTGACAGCCCAAGCTGTGGCCCAAGCATTAACTTAAGACCGGAGAGAAGTAGCATGACATACTTACCAACGTTTGGTTATCCGGCACCCGCGATATAAAGTCCAAAATATCGTTATTCGGAACTCGGCGAGGGTTCAGGAACTTACGAGTAAACTTATAAATACCTGTAAAAGATTAATACATTCCTAACTTAATTGTTCCATGTAACTATTAACAACAAAAAAACTATTTTTTTTTAATTTATAGGTGATTAAAATTTAAAAATTCTAATAAGAAACATTAAAAGTTTATTTTTTTTATGGAAATAGCCGGCAAACGAGCTGACATTCCACCTGATGGTAAGTGGCTATCGCCGCCCATGAACATCAGTAACACCAAAGGCATCACTGATGCGGTGCCGGCCAAGAAAGAAATAAGAAAAAGAAAGAAAGAACTGGCTCTCAAGCCCCCAGCCGGAACACGACGAGTCGAAAAGTAACTTTGATTTATTGAAATTTCTTATAACATAATATGGGTGAAAGTTATGAAGAGTTATAAAGACTTCAATAAGCGTTAAAGTAATTCTTATTTATCTGCATTTCTCAGAACTTGGTGAATGTTAGGCTATGTGAGTTATTGAACGTAGTAAAGAGTCTACTTACCAAATGCCATGAAAATGTAATTTATAGGAATGACGTAGAGAGCTATAGAGGCCGCCACTAACGCTATCATTACCAAATAACTAAGATACGGCACGCTGAAGTTCAGCAAACTGAAAGTAAAAATTCATGAATTTATAAGACAGTGAAAAAAATTCATTTCTGAAGCTGAGTATGCAAAGAAATAAAGTGGGAATACTCGCATCCTTTTAGGGAGCTCAAACTTATTTCGAGTGTGTGTACTAAGATGAAATCTATAAACCATACTTTGGGTTTCCTCAGACTTGAGATTATCCGAACAAAAATAACGGTCTTAAATCAACCCTATCATTAACTATTTCATATGACTTTTTCTTATTAGGTAACAAAGTGTCAGTTACTATAGATACAATAAATACAACTTACTTATTTATCCTCTCAAGTAAAGATACAATGTAGTCTATGGCAGTTTTTATAGTGACCGTGAGATCTTGAAGTCCAAATATCCGCATTTTTAGCGTTTTTTCGTCCTACAAACAATAAAAATAATACAATGCAGTGATTATGTAAAATGTATGTAAATTATTTATATCATCAGGTATTCCATATAGGTGGTGAATTTGTGGGTCTAGTGTTTGTAAATACCCGAAAAAGCGACTCCATCTTGGCGATAGGTATGAGATTTGAGAGACTTGGCTTGAGATTAAATTGGTCCTGATTATTATAATAACTAACTAGTTTATAAGCGAACAGGTAACTGAAACATGACGATATAGGTAAGATGCGACACATAGTCGTACTATACCAGCCGCGGTATAATCAGATCGAGACAAGTAAATTTATCTATGAGTATTAATTTTATTAATAAGTGTTATGATTTTTTAAAGAAAAGAAAGAGAAAACGGTGACAAACGAGCTGACGATTCACCTGATGGTAAGTGGCTATCAGTCAGCATACAGAGGCATCACTGGTGCATTGCTGGCCAAGAAAGAGAGAAGAAAAAGAAAGAAAACCTTGCACTCAGTTTACCTGCTCGCAATGAACTTTACGTCAGAATTAAAGTTAAAAAAATAAACATTACTTTGTGAGCTTCGACATCTTCATCTGAACAGTCGTCTTCAAAGTTATACGTAGGAGCAGGCATATTGTTATCTGAAAAAATAAATAATGCTAAATTAATTATCAACATTATTTACGACTTAAATATTTATAAAGATATTTAATTACCTAACAGGTGATCTGATCATGAGGACGGAGATCAATACTAAAACTTTTAACGGTCGAAACGAGAGGTAAACAAGGGGTCTATTTTTTAGAAAATAGGTACTATTCCTTAACTAATTATAAAAATCTTACATAGAGTAGGTACAAGATAAGCACCCATTAAGGCTTAACACGCATTACGATTTTTCATCGCGCGATTCTTTTTTCTGACGATTTTTAAATCGCGTACTGAAGCATAATCAACACGATTTTTTTCGCAAGTGCGTGCAGCTTCATACAATTTCCTTATCTCACAGAATTTTGCGGAAAAAATCGCGCGGTGAAAAATCGTAATGCGTGTTAAGCCTAAATGAAAATTTAAGTGTTGTTCCGCTTTGTTATCGACATAGATGTAACTTTTCTATATTTTATATATTTTTTATATATGGTCAAGACCCAAATGTTTATCTTATAGCTGAACGTGAGCTTGTAACTTACAAGCAAAGTTATGTAGGTACAACAAGTACCTAATTTGTTATTCTTCTTTTGTTAATTGTTATTCACGAAATGACCTCATCTTAACCTACGTCATAAAACATTTAAATTAGAAACATCACCCTAAAACAACAGATCAGGAAACTGAACATAATTAAGAATATTTTATCTGATAGACTACCAAATTTTTATACTTAGACTACACCGACATACAACATTTCAATAGATAGCGTAAATAATACTTTAAGTAGGTACATGAATAAGTAGGAAGTTCAGTTTTTCTTCAAGTTATTTTTGAATTTTTCAGGTTTGAAGGCGGTTCGACTTTTTATTAAAGAGTTTTTAGTTTTTCCCAAAATTCAAACCTTGATACAACAATCGGTCCATATGTAAATATGCATTAGTGATGGGCCAACGTATGTATTAGTATAGGTTTTACCGATCAGCCGACTAGCTGATTAATCGGCAAGAAAATTGCCACCTATTCGGCCAACTAGTCGGCAATGCCAATCAGTGGGTCTACTCTTGAATTTGATTCCGATCGATCGACATTGGAATTATGACGTTCCGTACTCTTGAGTTCGACACTAGCGCCATATTGTTTCAATATTGTGTGTCCATTTTTGGAAGTAATCAGAATCGGATTGGCTTTAGATCGGGATTGAAATTAAGTTCAAGAGTAGACCTACAGTTTTACTTGAGTCAAATATTTATGAATATAAGAGCCCAAGAGTTACCGATTGCTTCCTGATCGACTGAAAAGTCTGACGTTTCTTCACCAAAATTTAACTTTGCTTGATCCAATAAAATAAAAACTATTATTTTTAAATTTAATTGACTAAGTACAAATAATAAAAAAACAAACTTGTAAATTATTATTTCTACGTACATAAATTTTGGTTTGATTATTATCGGATTTTTTTATTAATTATATAATTTTGTAATTTTTTTCATTTTCTTATTTTTAATAGTGAAAATAAATGCCGAATAAGCGGCGTTTTTTGCCGACTAGTTGCCGAATAGTCGCCGACTAGAAAACATGCCGATGGTTTTCCAAACCAGTCGGTGTGTAGTGTTATCGGCTCATCTCTAGTACGTATAATTTTGAAAGAATTTTCTTTCAACTCCTAACCGTTAAGGAGTTGTACCTTTCACTATAAGCTCATCTACATGATGATGATTATGAGACGCAAATACCTACTCGAATAGCTTTAGAAAATATATGAAAAACCTAATAAATGCCTATAAAATTTAAGGGTTGACCTCGATTTCCCTAGGATTTCATCATCAGACACTGACTTGGTAACAATGGGGCCAAATCCGAAGTTTACCCTAGCAAATAAATATTTTTTTTTAAAACGGTCCACACTTGGCGGAGAAATCGGTGAATATATACACAAAAATATATATTTATAAAAAAATCGAATGATGCAGTTTTGGTTTTCATAAAAATCGGCCCCCAGACTCCCTTGACCACTTTCTGCTATTCCTCATAGTTTCGAATTCGCCCATCCACGCATTTGAAAAATTCACTCTATATACAGTGGGACATAGAACCTTCTCCTTTTTTGAAGTTGGTTAAACAATTTATAAAATTCAGAAATTCAAAATTCAATGGGACTTAAAAGATGTTGTAATGGAGAGTTTGAGACATAATCTAAAGGAATATTTAAATACCTATTCATAATATTTAGACACAGCAATTTAGTCAGTAGTATCTATTTATTGTATTTAAAGTATTTAAAAACTTACTTCGCTGAAGTATCCAGTTATGTGCAAATGGGAGAACAAGAAGTAATGGCGTCATCCACATTCTGAAGAAGTACCAGAAAATCAGCCACGCGCCTAG
Organism: Thymelicus lineola; assembly: GCA_963932265.1. Lineage (NCBI taxonomy): Eukaryota > Metazoa > Arthropoda > Insecta > Lepidoptera > Hesperiidae > Thymelicus > Thymelicus lineola. The sequence goes on from OZ010685.1 coordinate 10,231,234, forward strand.
CGCCACAGCTGACTTCTCTTGGTTATCCCATTCGAAGAGTCGCCTAGAGAAAAATTAATTTTAAGATGGCAAGTCAATTTAATAACAGATTCTAAAAAAATAATTATATTATAATATAATACATAATTATATTAAAAGTTTATTATACCTATGTTTATTTCATATACTATTAAAATTAGAATTATTAAATGAAGTATGTATTAATCAAATGAATTCAAAATGTTGATGTCGACATCATAACATTTTCAGTCAACAAGTCCATATTTCAAAGACATCCGTAATTTACTCAATGTTGTGTGAAATTTGCCACCCTCATGGCCCCAGTTACCCCCAAATCTCAATGAATAACGAATAAATGAATACGGAAAAAATTACGTATAGTCAAAGGACGAGTCCTATTTAGTAAACAAATGTTATCAAAAATAAGTAATATAACTAGTGCCAAGATTATTTACCAAATAATAAATCGGACTATGTCACACTATGTGTAATCATATGTACCTACTATTATTTCTTCTGTGGTGTAATACATTTCCTTGTGCTTCCGTGTGTCTTATAAGTACAATTAATTACACATAACAAGAACAATTTTGTGATCAGAAGTAGGACAACACGTTGTTGTCTAATGTTGAATGAATTTATGATAAGACGCTAATGACTTTGAACTTGGTAACATTGCATGTTGTTACAAGACAGTTTCTCAATTGGGACATCTATTGGGTCAGTTCCGGGTCAAGTTATTGGATGTGACTAAGACATTGTGTAAATTTATTTATATCGGATATTAAAGGTACTTCTGTTGCATCTCATCATACATTACAATGAGCGATGTCAAAGATCTGTGCCATGCTTTGCATATGTTAACTGATTTTAATGTCCACAATGACATAAAATGCACGTACTCGTACATCTTTACATACAGAACAGACAAACTCAGTTAACAATAGAATACAATTAATTATTAAAACAAGGACTTACTTTAAATGGTCATTTCCAACTTGAATGTAGGTAAAAACGTTTTTGATGAACTTTAAATTACTATAAATTAGAGGGATATCGAATTTTGTAGATTTTTCTACGTATTTGGTTTCTTTTGGACTCAACACTCGGAATGATGCTTTGATCTGAAACATACGAAAATAGGTGTGATGTAATTGATGTCTTGACAAGTTAGGTGAGGTAAAAAATTATGACAAAAACAGAATTTGCGTCATTTACGTCTTTTTTCAGCAAACAACATGAACACGGATTTAGACAAGTTAGAAAATGTTTAAATGAATCATTATCAATTTATTAACGCGTAGCATGTGTTGTGACTGAAATTCAACCAATGGTCCCTGTGCATTGTATTTTAATTGGTTGAAAATTCGTTATTTCATCAACATTCATCACGTTCTTTTTGTTACATCTATGACATCTTTTTAAATAAGTTTTTATAATTTATGTAGTCTAAATGAAAAACATAAACATAATTAAGCCAATTACTAAGTAAGGTATAATCCGCACACTTATCAGCTTTAAGCAATCGACTGATACAAGCGATAATGAAAGACGACCTCTAGTGGCAAAATTCATGAGTTCTTCCGTACTGAACATTGTCCTGTACAGTATACGTCAGCTCAGATTAATAAGATAAATTAGGTATGAATTAAGTGGAGAGTGGAGACCTTCGACAAGAACTTGCGATACATGTCGTGGTAAGTAACTGCTCCAAAAGTACGCATTAAACGGGAATGACAGTTAAGACCTCATCATATACGAGGACTTATACTATCCTTATATTCCTGTTGAGTGTTTAGGTATAGGTTGAAAAGTAATAAATAAAGTCTAGGCTTCCAACTCATGCAACTCATGCACATTAGTCATTACTAGACAAGACTTCATCGGCACTTACCAACAGGTGAGCTTGTAGTCAAGCATTATCTTGTAAAGTAAAAGAAAACTCACCGGATTCCAGACTAGTGACATTTCTAACAATATTCTTGGACAGTTTCCTTTAGCGCTGGATTTCTTCGAACGATCTTTCAGGGCATACCATTTCTTCTCACCATTGTTTATCCTTAGTAGAGGTATTGATATTTTGCCAAGCGTTTCACCTTTCATTGATTGTATTATTGATTCATCGTAAACTGTTATATCTAACGTTGAAGTTATATCGTGAACAGCACTGCAAAGTAAAACGAATATTTTATGTAATATAATTTCGATATTCTTTTAATAACTACGGAAATATCTGACTTGTAAAAAACAAAAGTTTTAAAAGCCATGTTTTATTAATTAAAATATATTTTTTTTACTTTAAAATTAAAATATCTTGACAGTCTTACTTCTTCCTCTGTCTACATACAATCATTTACTTTAGAATCTAGATTGTATGGAACATGAAGTACTCCACACATAGATTATATACCTATGACGCCATATTGTGTAAATGTCTTGTTGTTTAAAAAAATATTGCTAAGACTCCAATAACAAAAAACATACTTATTTACTTGAAACACATAACGAGATGTAAATTCAATTCTGTCGTCATCATAATTTTGAATAAATAAGTAAAACACTTTATTGTAAAGCATTTTGAACTGGAAGATGATGATTAATCACGATGGTAATAGTGAAATAGTCTAAGAAATTACCCTAATATACCTACAAGAAGTTTATATAATTTTACCCGACTGCCAGGAAGAATTATATTTTTCGCGCGTATCTTAATTATATGTAAGTAGATATTATGCACGTATTATTCTTTATTAGCTCATATCTTCCAAACCGCTGAACGGATTTATATAATTAAGATATCGTTAGATTCGTCTTGATAACCTTCTTAGTTTTTAGATAAGTGAAATAAAAAAAAAATATCTATGATGGCTGTGAGATGCCATTTTTGAAGTATCAAAAAACAAAAGTACTTAAATCAAATAATGCATTAGGGGTATCAAATTAAAGAACTCACCATAAGGATTTTAAAAAAAGTATATTATGACAGCTTTTTGAATGATTTTAATTTTTTAATTTATACTAGTCTCAATTAGTTTTACAGCTGTATTCATTATATTGATATTCAAATAATTGATTAACATTAAAAAAAAATTTTTTAAATATATTAACTACTTAATATGCTACTACTTAATATGCTACTTAATATATTTTTAATTTTAATTCTGATAAATTATAAAAAAGTCGGTCCTCATTCTTAAGAAAATTTCAAACTCTGCTTCTCTAATGAAACAGTAAGACAATCACAATAATACTTACAAAATGAAGTTCTTATTCCAGTGAGGCTCTGAAGTGCAGTGTACAACGTGTGTCTGTACCCTGGAGTTGTCCAGCTCGAGGATACAGTAGGCGTCCACGTTGCCGCTTAGGTTGAGCGCACTCAGACCCTTGGCCGAGTGCACCGTCACTGACAGTTGGCCTATTTCGTTCCAACTGTTGTCGAGGCGGTACCATAACTGGTGACAATAATAATTTCCAGCTTTAGGACATTATTCAGGCCCATCAACATGTACAGTAACTAATCGTAAGATGCGGAAATTAATTTGTCTCTACATGTTATGCTGGGGCCACACTAACGGGAAATGCCATTAATTATCGCGATGATGGACGTTTAACGTAGGTGTAGCCACGACTTATCGCGATAATTTGACAACGGCATTCACACTGCCATTCCACAGTAGGCGATAGCTCAAATGGCGGTACATCAAAGAGATTATCGCGAGAATGAATGCATTGAAGCGGCCACACTATGTATGTCAGTGTGAATCGTGAGCGCGATGGGATCGCACGTGTTTGTCTTCGTTAATTACGTACTATGGCTATGGAGTGGAGTAACGAAAAAGTAATTGCATTTCTCGAGATTCTGCAAACGGAGCCATGTTTGTGGGATCCGAGACTTAAAAGTTTCAAGAATCGTGCTTCGCAAAATGATGCTTGCGACGAATAATGGAATTACTAACTTTTAAAGCAACTATTGAAGAAATTAAAAAGAAGAAGGAAAGCCTAATGGGTTATTATAGAATCCATTTAAACAAATTTAAAATTCAAGGAACATTATCGCCAATTTTATCGCCAAGAATGGGCATTCACGTTGACCGTTCAAGTGTAGCCACTCACTTTATCGCGGTAATAATTAACGCAATATTTATCGCGATGATAGGCATTAACGTTTCCTGTAGTGTGGCCCCAACATTAAAGAAAATCGAAAATCCCAAAATGGAGCCTTGCAAAACTCCTGTGATCCGATGATCAAAATTTATTCACGCGTTAATTGGACCGGGCCTTTAACGTGAATTCACTTCTTGGACCCCAAGAATCCTTCTCCCCCAAGTGTCAATTTATCAATGAATGAAAGCCAAAAATGACGTGCATGCATAAATATGAATAAATTATTTTGAATTTTGAATGAAAATTGTATTAACAAGTATATATCGGGTTATTTTGTTAGTTTGACGACTCTGATATTTTGAGTTGTAACGGTAACACTAATTTGCAAGTCTGTATACATAACCCAACTGTAAACTGACGTTATGATGGCCGACTTACTTACGAACCACTGATGAGTTAAAGCCAAAAAACTTCATAAATCTTACATTACTAAATTAATATTACTTAGGTGTACTCTGTGTACAAAAATAACGGGAATTTTTAAATTTTGCGGATTTGGAAAGTCCGATGCCTCTTAAGTATGATAAAATTTTCAGCTGTACGGTATTCATTGTGTACTTTTTAAATAGCAGCCGCTATGGTTGTCTGTGTGTATGTGTGTGTGTGTGTGTATGTGTGTGTGTGTGTGTGTGTGTTCAGTGTTTTTATGATTTAGGCGATTTTTGATTCATGACTTTTGCACCACGGTAATGCTGCACCTGCTCACACTTGATTGCTTGTTCGTGAACTTTTGGCCAAAAATATAATCGGAACGATGCCCCAGCCTCTATAGCTCGCCAGACATGGCTCCGTGTCACTTTTTTCTATTTTTATAAATAAAGAGAACCTGAAAGGGCCGTCGTTTTCAAGCGTAGGCTATAGCTAAAGGCTATCCCAAAAATCGAGTTTGAAAAGTATTTCGGGGATTGGAAGTAGCGCTGCAGCGCTGGCACTAGCGCATAATAACTAGTGGGGGCTATTTTGAAGGCGACAACACTAATGTAGACGAATAAATAAAAAACTTTTTCCTAAAACCAAAATCCCCGTTATTCTTTGAACACACTTCGTATAAAAGTGTGTATCTTATTATGTGTAATTTTTATTTAATATCAATACAGCAATACTCAACGGTTAACAGCAGTCCCTAATTTTTTTGCTTTAGTAGACTGACACTATGCGAGTACCTATTTAATTTTGAAAGTATCAGATACCATGTTTTTGATTAAATGACAATTACTTACATATTTATCATCCGCTGGCGTCGAGTGATGTACTTCATGTGTGGTGAGAACATTGTCCATAGCGGCATTTCTCTCAGCACCACACAGCGTGACCAGCAGGTGCAATGACCCGTAGCCGCAGTCAAGGTCCTGCCAAATGTCGTGGGTCCTCTCCCTCTCGTATTGTGAGAGGTCGATTGTACACCTGAGCGCGTAATTTTCATTTATCAAAACCATATGCGAACATTTATTAAGAGAAGGGTAAAAAAGATTTATTAATATTAATTTATTTGTTGTATTTAATTCATATGTCCCGACAAAATCAAAATCTCGAAAATGGTGACACATGAAATTAAGGTAATTTTTTGATAATATGGTAGGTCCACCCTTAAGTTAAGTGTCCTATTCATTTGAGCCACTATTTACGGGACAACCTGTATAACATGATGTAGATTCACGTTATTTTATCGAATGATTAATGATAGGTAACGATAAGGAAAACTTTAGATTGGTGTCGTAATTATATTTTGTTAGTCCAGTTGGATCATAAAGTGATGTGTGATTTAGATAATAAAATATTTTAATTACTGTGTTGATTATGCATAAGTACCTATGTCGTTTTAAACTTTTGACTTGATGATATCATGAGTTTTCCGACCATTAAAATTGACGACGGAAGGATCACTTAACCACTTGGCCAATTTATGAAACTTGACCATGTTATGGAATGGCCAATCGTCTGAGGATATTTTCAATTCCATGATCGGACCATGACATATATTTTTTTTTTCATTTACAATTATAATAGTTATATTGACCCTGTAAGAGACCGAATAAGTTTTGACCATTTTTTGTGTTAATTTAACATCGGTGTGAGAGCGTAGAACTAGTCTTACCTTCCCATGAAATTTTTCTGCTTTACTTTGTGCCAAACAATGATCTCCAATTTGCTATCGTCATAAAAGTGTAGGTTGAACCTTTCTCGCCATACCGGTTTTGATTTAAGAACTTGTTTTGATTTATGCGATTCATTGCCTAACCTGTAAAAAGTACATTATCTGATTATTTGCCCAGATGACTTTGCTAGAAAGAAAAATAAGTAAAAAACTTCATGACGTATGTACAGAACGACGCGCGTATGTAGATGGTAGAGTCTTTAACAAAACTTCATCATTACAAAAAACACTCTGGCCTAGTGAAGTTTGGCAGACTTTGCACACCTGACACTCCCAAAAATATCCCGGTAAATTCTCCAAAATACATCTTTTCTTTGCCGAATCTAATGATATATAATTAATGATAACTACTACGCCTTGAAAACAAAGATTTGTGTGTAAATTTAATTTCAACTCCTACACGGAAAACGGAATTGAAAACAACTTTATAGTTTGTTACTCCTTTGTTATAAATAATATAATTTATACCTATTCAATAAAAACTCGATTACAACTTGAAGAGAAGTGGTTCTCGGAATGTAAGGTTTAAAAACTCGTTTGAAAAAAAGTAAATAAAAATTGCCGGAACCGACCTTCATTTATGATTATGACGTTCGTTGTATTATAAGAACGTCGATCCTTTATAAAAGCCTCTTGAATTTCGCAATAAGCCTATACCTAAAAACAAGCCAATATGTACCAAGCTAGGAAATTGCATTACAAGTATTTTTTCCATAATTGTACGAAATTATGGCAACAGAATGCTTTCCTTGACTTTTAACTCCATGCGGAAGCTTTAAAGCTTTAGTGAGAGCGTTGACGCTTTTAAGTTTTATTACAAACAAAAAATAATTAATAAAGGCACGTTATAAAGTTAGTGATTTTAATCTGTTATTTTGTAATATGGCTCTGTAGTCTATTTTAGACGTAGTAATTTTTTGCGCTCTGCAAAAATACTAAGTGAGATTATTTATATTAAGGAGAATGTAATGTGTAACTTTTTCATTGTATAATAAAATTTTTCGTAAGATATTAGGCGCATTACATTATAATATTTACATAAATGTAACATAGAATAAATAATACACACATACGTACCTAAATTTACAATAGAGTCCGTTGGAGTTATTCGAAGGGCCGTCGGGTAAGTCCCGAGCCTCGACTAACACTATGGTCACCATGGATTTCCACGTTTTTTTCGGAACTTCAAACTTTCTGTTCTTCCACAGGTACTGAGAATAAATTATTAACATCAGTATCTATAATATTAAAAAATAAGTTGATCGCGTCCGCACTTGTGAGTAATTTGTAATCATATAAACAGAAACACGTATTGCTACTAAATATAACTTAAGAACATCTGCATAAAATAAGAAACATTGAACCAAAACTGGAATTATTTCAATATAAGATGGAGTACATACGCAAAGCATGACATGGAGAGTTATTTATTTCTGATTGGCTACAGTTCTGCTTCAAAAATTAACTGCTGAAATATTTTAAATTGATTACGGCGATGCAATGACGGCTTCCACGCTTCTTTCTATACTGTACGTTAGTATATTAGTTCATTGTGGCAAACGCATCGATTATGCCTTTGGTAGAGTTGCATAACTCCAGTCAAACTATACAGGGTGAATTTTCCAAGTGTGCGTGGACGGCCAAATCCGAAACTATGAGGAATAGTGAAAAATGCTCAAAGTAGTCTCGGGGCGGATTTTGATGAAAATTAAAACTGAAAAATTACATTTTTGAAAAATTAATATTTTAAAGGAGGAATCGACTCCGTAGATTTTGAAAAAAACCACATCCTGTAATATTACACCATTCGATAGTGTCCCTAATATACATTAGGTACATACGAAAAATCAATATTTCAGGGCAGGAATCGAACCCGTTGATTTTGAAAACAAAAACACACCTCGTATTATTACACCATTCGATAGTGTCGCTAACAAGGATCGAATTCTGTGAAGTAGTGATATACGAAAAATCATTATTTCATGCCAGGAATCAAACCCATTGATTTTGAAAAAAATAAACTCTGTATTATTACACCATTCGATATTGTCGCTAACAAGGATTTATAATTCTGTAAAGTAATGACATACGAAAAATCAATATTTCAGGCCAGGAATCGAACCCGTTGATTTTGAAAAAAATCATCCTGTATTCTTACACCATTCGATAACGTTGTTAACAAGGATCGAATTCTGGGAAGTAATAACGTACGGCAAATTTAAGGAAAGGGTTCATTTTTAACAAAAAATATTTAAGTATAACGTTTAAAATGCAGCAGTTTTTTAAAATTCGACATTTGCCTCAAGTTTTCCGTATGTCATTAATTACCAGAATTTGACTTGTTAGCAACACTATCGAATAGTGTAATAATAAAGGTTGTGTTTTTTTTCAAAACCAACGGGTTCCATTCCCGACTAGGAATATAATTTTTTTTTAAATCTAATGATGCAGTTTTAGTTTTCATCAAAATCTGCCCCGAGACTCCTTTGACCACTTTTCGACATTCCTCATAGTTTAAAATTTGACGTAATTAATTAAGGGTGGTTGTCAGCCGTTATAAAATACTAATCTTTTAATGCAACAAGGAAAAGGTATAATAAGCGGGTTTTCTATACAGATGAAATAATTGAATAAAATATTTCTTACTCCGGAAACGAATAATAAATATACCTAAATTACTAACTATAATTAGTATGACAGTGAGCTGTGAGACAAGAAGACAAAGATATACAAAGTCCAGTTTTACCGGTTCGGGTTAAAAATATGTTGTTTACGAATGCACTAAGTTCCGGTTTTTAGCATTTGCGTTTGAATTCGGAGCTCGATAGGTAACATTATCGAATGTCAATGGCAATGAATCGAGAATCGGGGGCCTGAAGGTTAAAGTTGTCCTATGACATAATATTATAAATAGCTGACACTTAAAACAAACTACTTAAGTCTAGTGAAACAATCAACAAAAAATTTAATTTTGAATTTTTTATTGATATTTTAAGATGAGGCCGATGTTATTTCGCTTGGCGTAGATAAAGGTTGGCGTGCCAAGTTTCGCAAAAACGCCTTATTTGCATTACTTAAAGCGGTATAATTATTAATATGCGGTGTTTCGGTCTAAATGCGTCATATCGCTTTTTTAGGTGCGAACACGTGACCCCTAGTGATTAATGTTGAAAATCCGCTGTTTTGTCATGGAACCACTGATCTGTCTCACTTATATTATAGTCAAATAAACTTAATCTATATCTAGTGGGATTTCTCGCTAAAATATTTTTTTACTCCAAAAAGTGTCCACTGATTTTTTTACCCTTCACATTTTTGGGATTACTATTTTCCTCAATTTTTGCCTGGAAATATTCAATTTATATTATCTATATCAAATTTGTTTTGTAGAACATCGCTACTTACCAAATTGTTTAAGTATTTACTGCCAAAAATTTACAAATTGAAAAACCGAGATATACTCGGGTATACAGATGCAATAGTAAAATACTTATTGATATTAAGTTATTTTTCATTATTAACATTTTGTTTTTTATCTTTTAATTCTCTTCAATTCACATAATTAGGTATTATCTCGGTTTCCTTCTCGGTCATTTATTTTATCTAATCAATTCCAGACCGTTTAATCATTTTCGATGTTTTGAAATAAAACCACATTTTGGAGTTTTAATTCATTTCTATCACTATATTACAAGGTAGGTATAAACTTACCTTTTGAACTTTCTTGCCGTGATCCCTGAGGAGGGAGAGCCCACTGCCAATGCGGTCCATGAGGTCAGACGGAATAGCTAGCGCGGTGGGGGAGAGTGGATCCATCGCCAAACCGTCCGGGATCGGTAAAGACCTGAACAAACATAACATTATATTAAATACGTCTCGCCAAACCCTATGCTGCTCTGATCTTTTTACTTTTGTGCTGTAACCCAGCATATGATTCTCAGTTTAATATGAATCTTATAATTTGTTTTGGATTAACGGCCCATTACTGAGAACGGGTGTCTGCCCTCGAGGAGGCCCAAAGCATGCGTTTTGGGCGGTGGTTCCAAGGTTTCATAAAGAGAAACGGTCGGCAAAATAAGGTATTCGCGACTTTGACATCACAAATAGGTTGGGCTCAAAGTGCTATATACCTAGTATATACTACATATATACCTATAATGTATACTATAATATATATTCGAGTTTCAATAAGTCATAAGTTCCAGAGATCAGATGGGCAAATAATCCGCCATTTGTGTAATAGTACTATAATATCTATGTCATCAAAAGCCTTATTTACAAGTTAGCCTAGAAAGATTTTTTTTATCCGTATAAGTTAATGCTTGACTACAATCCCACCTGATGGTAAGATTCGATGTAGTCATTGATGTTAAAACGCACTAACTTAGTAAAAGCCTATTTGTTGATAAGAAATGAATGCTTCCTCGATACTACTCTACAAGCCTGACGTAATAAGTTTTAACTTTAAAATCCTTACATTTTGGTCAATAAGTATGGCATCATATTCTGTTAAGTTGATTCTGAGAATATTTTATTTCGTAAATGTTAAAATGTACATTTACGAAAGGGATAAAATGTTTCTTTGGTTTCTTTGGGGAGTCCTTTGTTATATTTCTCTGTCATCCGCGGAAGACGAAGCCTTAACATGAGTATCTCGTGTCAAGGAGAGAGATTTTGTAACAGAGTGTGTTAAAGGTTTAAGCCTTAATTGGTTATAGTTCATTATAATTTTCTCAAGATCTGGTTAACGTAGCAGGTTTTCCCCGAGTAGATATTGTTGTCATATTCCAATACGTCTATAGTTCCAGTTATAATAACTGAAACACGAAATTGATTTTCTATTCTAATTTGTCAATGAAATTATTTTATCTAAATAGGTACTTTTTTCGTGTTTTAGAGGGGCTTGATTCTTCATGAATCACACGAAATGTTTTTTGGTAGGAGAGATTAAGGTTATTATAATACAGGTAAATAGGCAAAGACAGAACAGGTTAGCATCTTTTTCTTCTCTTTTTATCAACTAATTTAATATTTGTATAGCAACTAATGTCAAGCAATGTCATCATTAAAAAAGTTCTAAAAATGTAGTTCCCACGTGGACGAAAAGTATCAGTCATCTTAATTGACCTAAAATTTAACCCACGTTCGTTGCTATCATTACCGTACCCACAGAGAAGCCGTGAAACTTGGGCAGGTTTAGCTGGTATAAAGTAAGTAATTAAGCTCTGTAACTATTATAGTCTTAATCAGTTTAATCAGTACGGATGGGATGGTTTTTTACCTGCCTAGATACCTGGTATAGGTGAATCATGTTGGCAGGTTATTTTCCATCTTTTAATGTGTTGTGGTCGGAAAGTTGGACACAAATTAAAAGCTATTTATTCATCTTAGTGGCTGGCAACGCTTCGCTGACGTCCCTGGTGTTTACGGATGTGTATTATTCTAAATCATTGTTATAACGAAGTTTTTTTATAGAAATAGCCGGCAAACGAGCTGACGATCCACCTGATGGTAAGAGGCTATCGTCGCCCGTGGACATCAGCAACACCAAAAGCATCACTGATGCGTTGCCAGCCAACAAAGAGAAGAAAAAGAAAGAAAGAACTGGTTCTCAAGTCCCCAGCTGGAGCACGACGAGGTGTTTGGCGACTGACTCATGCTCAAAGGTGGTAGCTATCCAGGCGGACCCCATGGAGAAATAACAATATGTAGTAATAATGGTATTAGTAACATTAACAAAGTTATTAAATAATTATATTTATTAAAATATTTATCACTTAAGAAAAATAGCAAAACAATGGAAGTGGGTACTTTTAAAGGTCTATGCAAAGTATTTAATTCAGTTTAGGACGAAAAAAGTTAAGTTTTACGTCTTTTTAACCGACTTCAAAAAAAGGAGGAGGTTCTCAATTCGACTGTATTTTTTTATGTTTGTTACCTCAGAAGTTTTGACTGGGTAAACTAGTGCTTGTTGTGTGGTCTCACTTTTTGAGCGAGATCTGACAATGGCATCCATGTCAAAAGCATAATTATAAGTCTTAAAGCATTAAGTATGTGCGTAATAAATGTACAAATAACTCAATATCACGCCAACCGATTTCGATGATTCTTTTTTTATTGGATGTACTTCATTTGAAGTCGGTTCTTTTTTTGTTAAAGTTTTAGATTATTGGCGTGACACTTAACAGAAAAATCAAATAAAAATCGACAGTCGTATGTACGTAAGTCTTCATGGTACGACAAAATATTCGCCAGAACCCAGAAATTGTTCTTACGGCTGTTGTACGTCTTTTTGGTTTGAAATTAATATCTCACTGTCAATGATACGTCAAAAAGGTTTTCATTGTTTTCTTAAAAACTAATTGACCAATAATTATAAAAAATTAAGAGGTTTAGTATTGATAAATTTAGAATCGAATGACGAAATAAAAACCCCTTTGGCTTGACACCCGCGAGTCCCGCGACATAATATCAACTAGGCTTGTTATTTGAAATCTGGTTTTCAGCAGACGGAGCAAACCCCGTGCATGGGTTCAAAACCTGTTAGCAACTTATTGAAAGAAAGAAAAGAAAGAAAGAAAGAAAGAAACCTTTATTCCGTCATGAAAATAACATGGTACATGGGGTACAAGGTTAAACAACGGTGAAAAAAAAAGTACTAACAAAATGTAACCTTATTAAATTATTGCGTGACATGAAACATAAAAAATTTTGCGGGTATCATGTCACCTGACGAAAAAGGATTACCCTCAGCCTGTGCCATGCCATGGAGCGGCTAGGAACCACGGCTGCTGGTTTATTGCATGATTTATGAAAATTAGCTTCACTGAATGATATCGAGAGAACATGTACCTATATACCTTAACTAAGAGTTTTAAAGTGTTCTAAAAATCTTTACTATATAATATTACAAAACTGAAAAGTTTATTTGGTTGAACGCGCTAATTTCAGGAACTGAAAAATTATTTTTGTGTTGGATAGTTCATTTAATTTTATCGAGGAAGGCTTCAGCTTAGCGTGATGTTACATCACGCTGCGACCAACAGGAGCGAAGCATCAATGGAAAATGTTGCAAAAACTGGAAAAAATATTCCTTTTTGAGAGGTTCCGTTGCGTGCGCAGCGAAAATGGTTTAATGGCGAAAATCATGTATGATGGAATTGTTCAGGAGAGAAGGAGGGAGAGGGTGAGGAAGGTACTCTACAATAATTGATTGTTAGACGATACGAAGTTCGCCGGGTCAGCTAGTATGTTATAAAATGGTAGTTGCTTTTCAGGAATTGTATACAGTCATTTATCACAAGTATTAATTAGAAGGATTATAGCTTTCTGAGTTAATTCCTGATAAGGACGACTTTGTTTTAATATCTATATCAATCCGAACTTTTTAACGTACAATATTATAAAACCACGTAGGTACCTACCTAATTACAATGTAGGTAGGTACTCAGTATGTGGTAGAATAGATTGTGGATTGATTACTATTATCATACAATAAAGTAAGGACAGAGATTAAATGTAATTGTTCTAATTTGATTTCATCATTCTACACTGGTTTTAGATACATTCTTCACGTAGTGCTTTGCTATTGACCTGATGGTAACCGTTGGGGAAGAAAGGTTCTTGAATGGAGACTACGTCGCAGAAAAAGTAGCATAGAACGCCGACCAGCTGACGAACAGCGATTTTCCGCGGAAGTTAGAATGCTCAAAACCGGTCGGATTGGCGCAAGTCATGAGAGACCTGTCTAGCAATGGAATTGTAAATGCTGATCGATGAATCGATGGATAAGTCACTGTAAAATATAGGTAGGTAAGGCAAAATAAAATCTAAATCTAACATTTTACATAAAGGAGACTGGGATGGTTTCTAACAATCTTGCGCTAGAAGATCCAAACAAGACGCTAGTTTAAATGAAAGTTTATAAATTATTAAGTTATCCGTGAAAATTGGGCGAATTTTGGCAATCTATAAGTAAAATAACAGAGATTTTGTAAATGTTACATTATTAAAATAGGCGAAAATAATCGTCAGATTTCTTGACATTATCACCAATTTTGCTGATTGTCTAAATAAAGAAGAACTCCGGCGTGTTCAATTACTAAAGGTAGGGTTGCCAGGCGTCCGGATAAAGCCAGACATAGGCTTTTTGGATCTGGCTTTTCCGGCTTTTGTTAGGAAAGTTTCGGAAACTACGAGTATAAAATATCGAGTATATTAGTATAAGAAAACAATGTTTTGACCAACTGCAAAACCTTAAATATTTTCTGATCATGAAAAGGGCATGTTGATTTCAAGCTGTTAGTACATATAAGAAATGGGTAGCCTATTTTAAATCGATGAGTAGTCCAGATGACTTTTAGATTCCATTTCATTTCATTAGAATTTAAGAAGATTTTAAAAATGTAGTTTGTACGTAGAATTTAATTTAAAACATCTGACGTTTAAAGATTATTAAAACTTCATTTTGTAAAATACTGAGTACTAAAGTATTCCTATAGTACCTACTCGTCGTGTTCAGGCTAGGGGCTTGGGAGCCAGTTCTTTCTTTCTTTTTCATCCATGGGCGACGTCTGCCACTTACCATCAGGTCGTTTGTTGGCTATATCTATAAAAAATTGGTGAAGTTGGTTTGGTTCTAGGTGCTTTGTGGTTTGGTTCATTGGTTTCTTTCTTTGTGCTATGACAGCTACGTATGAAAATCACTAGCCCATAACGTGGTGTTTACATGAAAATCACAAATAATATACTTTTCATGAGTTGTTATCGGTCAAGGAACAGTTTATAGACCATAACAAGCCGAATAAAAGTATCATATTTCAAACTCAATATGGATTTAGATTCATATATTTCTATGCCTTTAAGTAATATCTTAGATATGAATTTTATCACAAAAAACTGTTCTTTCTCATTGTTTATTTCGCCACAAAAAATCTGATTGACGCCTTTCAGACGAACGCTGGGCCATGACCTCTAGTGATTCACGGGTATACTTCCTACATCATTTCTTACGACGAAGCTGCTTTCGAACTTTTGAGTCGTCTCTATTATATTCACATAAGGCTGAAATTTATGTACTCTTATTAAAGTAATTAAAGGCACAACCAGTAAGTACAGTTTTTTTTTCGATGGCTAACGTCATCCTCGCCGTCGTTGGGTTTTAACGTCAACAAGATTTTTCTTTGCGGTTTGATTTTTTAATGTACCTAATTAGGTACATAAATGCTACGTACAACTAAAGTGCTCTTCCATGCGTAACGTTGACAACATCCTACTTTTTAGGATTCCGAAGTAAAATCGGAACCCTTACAGTTTCGTCATGTCTTTCCGAGGCATAGCGCCGAGACCCTTAGTGCTAAAAAGCTGTAATTTGGCATGGGTGTACATATTTATTAAAACTCTAAAATCGTAGAATAAAATATTGAAAAATATTTTTTTCAGGATACCTCCCCTACAGGTAATAATGATGATTTTTTTTTCGTTGCGTAGCCCATAGTGTGGCATATTGTTGAAAAGGTCTTTCAAAAATATTATGGGTTTTTAAGACTATTTTTGGATTTAGGGGTTCGTTTGTGAAATATTTGGGACTTGAGGCCCTGCTGGCTAAACGGTAGGAGTTGGACAAGTGAAAAAATGCTCAAAAATTGGTTATATGATAAATTTACAATGAAAGCTATCACGGCTATGTTATGTTAGTAAGTTAATGAGTAATAGTCGATAAACTTACTACTTTGGAATTCGGAACTCTACATTGCGGGTGGCCTGACACGCACTTGCCCGGTTTTTTGCGTGGAAACGTTTTATCTAAGCTTACCTTTTTAAAGTTAACACCATTGTTTTGGCTTAATCCTCATAAGGATGAACATGGCTTAAGTGGATTTCTTCATAGTAGGTACCGAAAATATATTATACATTATACCGAATTTTTTTCATGCAGATTACACTGAATCATTGATCTCTATGTAATAAAATCTCCAGCGATATAGTTCAATATAAATAATGTATATTTTACTTTATTTTAGTTTATTTAAACATTTGTACACTTTATTCCTTTTCTGTCAAAAGGGAAATCTTACGAAGCTATCCAAATGGTTATAAATGCAAGATTTTCACCCGTTAATCAGAGTTCAATAAATATGTTGATTTGTCATTCACTATTTGTGTTTTAATTAAATTCTGAGAAAATAAATAATTTAAATTGCGATATTCTTACTTAAAATTGTCAACGAAAACGGGCGGCAAAAAGCTCTACACGCGCCCACTGACGTTTCACGGAAAGACGCGCCCACTCTAGGGTTAAAACCCATTCGATAGCGATAGCGATGGGCTATGGGAAAGCTCTCCTACTCCTAAGGATAACACCGGTGTCTCCACTGTGCTGATTTATAGGTACTCTTTCTATGAGTTCGTAAAAAAAAGTATCTAGGTATAACGTTCTACTTAAGCTATCAAAGAAATGCTAACAAGTTTGTATTATTTTTACAGATTCACGCAGACAGAGAATGGTTTGTATTTACTTATTTGTAGAAATAATTGAAGTAATTTTGTACCAGTTTGGTTTCAATAAAAATACTTAGTTACGAATAACATTATGATAAGTAAGTAACTAACAATTTGATGGGTAGATCATAAATATGTTTATTGTAGTTTTTTTATATAAATAAGTGCCAACTAAAACAGAAGGAAAACTGCTACGAATGTGTGTGCGTTTAATTATTTATTTTATCACCTAGGATACAAGCATAGTTGTAAAGGTTCACATTCACACTTATGTCACAGTCACTGTAATTATTTTAAAATGTATAGTTTGTAAGCATAAGCATGTAATTGTGAAGTAACTGAAATTTACTACACAATTACATGCTTAATAATAATTTATTATAATAAAAGCATTTACTTCACATTGTATGTAATAGTCTAATAGGTACTCACGACTTAGGTTCACATTGTGCGAGGTCTTCAGAATTAACTAGTGTCTCTTTATTTTCATTCATTGAATTCTTGATACTACAATTTTCCAAATCTGACGTTGAGTTGTTTTTAATACCCATGTCTGCATTACCAAAGTGTCTTAAGTTGGACGAAGATCCCATCAAAACATCGTCTTTCGATTTTGCGTTGTTTCTAATATCCATGTTTACATTATTACTAATGTCTCTTAAGTTGTGCCGAGATCCCATCAAAACATCATTTTTCGATGTTGCGTCGTTTTTAATACCCTTATCTAAATTGTTACCAATATCTCTTAAGCTGGACCGAGAACCCACCAAAACATCGTCTTTCGATGTTGCGTTGTTTTTTATATCCATGTCTACATTACCAAAGTGTCTCAAGTTGGTCCGAGACCTCATCAAAACATCGTCTTTCGATGTTGAGTTATTTTTAATACCCATGTCTACATTACCAAAGTCCCCTAAGTTTGACAGAGATCCCATCGAAACATAGTCCCTCGAATTACCAAAGTCCCCTAAGTTTGACAGAGACCCCATTGAAACATAGTCCCTCGATATTGCCTTGTTTTTAATACCCATGTCTAAATTATAACCAATATCTCTTAAGTTGGACCGCGACCCCATCAAAACATCGTCTTTCGATGTTGCGTTGTTTTTAATACCCATGTCTACATTACCAAAGTGTCTTAAGTTGGTCCGAGACCCCATCAAAACATCGTCTTTCGATGTTGAGTTATTTTTAATACCCATGTCTACATTACCAAAGTGTCTTAAGTTGGTCCGAGACCCCATCAAAACATCGTCTTTCGATGTTGAGTTATTTTTAATACCCATGTCTACATTACCAAAGTCCCCTAAGTTTGACAGAGACCCCATCGAAACATAGTCCTTCGATATTGCCTTGTTTTTAATACCCATGTCTAAATTATAACCAATATCTCTTAAGTTGGACCGCGACCCCATCAAAACATCGTCTTTCGATGTTACGGTGTTTTTAATACCCATCTCTACATTACCAAAGTGTCTCAAGTTGGTCCGAGACCCCATCAAAACATCGTCTTTCGATGTTGAGTTATTTTTAATACCCATGTCTACATTACCAAAGTCCCCTAAGTTTGACAGAGACCCCATAGAAACATAGTCCTTCGATATTGCGTTGTTTTTAATACCCATGTCTACATTACCAAAGTGTCTTAAGTTGGTCCGAGACCCCATTAAAACATCGTTTTTCGATGTTGCGTTATTTTTAATACCCATGTCTACATTATCAAAGTCCCTTAAGTTCGACAGAGACCCCATGAAAACATAGTCCTTCGATACTGCGTTGTTTTTAATACCCATGTCTAAATTGTTACCAATATCTCTTAAGTTGGACCGAGAACCCATCAAAACATCGTCTTTCGATACCGTTCTTGATAACGGTAATTGGTCTTCTCGCAAATCGTCAAAGCTACATTTACAAGATTCACATAGTTTAGGCATTGTTAGATCTGTCATAACTTGCTGCTCCTTTGATTGGATGTTGGTCTCCAATTATTTTTCACCAACAGACGACATTTCTTTTCCAAAATTTTGCAAACCAATTTCACATTTTTTTATTTCAATCCGTCTATATCACTATTACGTAACATTTTATTTTAATTTATAATTTATTTATAAAACGAATTCAAATCGAGAATTTGTGGCGTATAAAACTTAAAAGCACTGATACTATTTTTTGTTTATTTGAAACCGCACCGCTCAAATCACAGCCGTCTAAACAACTGAACACCGAATTCGACATTCGTCATGGCCGGCTACGTTGACCTTATATTATTATTATCAACCGACTATTAGGAAACGATAGCAAATCAATTAACATAAAGAACATCGTTAATAAACGATTAAGACCAGACGCACATACCTCTCTCTGACGGACTCGGTCAGCACGGCGGAACTACAGTAACTGACACTAACTGAACGGAGTCCACAACTCGCCGGCCAGGGAAATCCACCTTGCGGTTCTTAACATTATTGTTTCGTGTCACAGTAACCAGCCTTCACACATATGTATCAATTTATATATTTAATCGCGGAGAACTATACTACACTAACGATTGGTTATTACTAACAAGTTAACCGCATGTTTATTCAAAACATCAAATACGATTGCCCCCACTGTTACTTTGCACGTTGTAAACTTTACACCACACATTAATTGAAATTGGACCGTAACGTAATCGCTTAAATTAACACTAACTACGTCATCGGTAAACAATAGTAAACAGTTGTTGGGAAACACAAGTCCTACGGTATAATTCTTCAGCGTAACTGTGTACAGGTTAAACACCAAGTCATTATTATAATTAAGGAATTATTATAAGGAAACTACAATACTTACACCTTTTTAAGGGCCATGATGTAAATTATTAATGTACTAATCAAAGAATTTATTCACTAACGACTCAAGTAATTATTCTATATTACTAATGTGAATTAGACGTGTCGCTGTTAACTGTAAATCGCTTTGTGAATATTCTTTGCTCGTTGATATAACTCATTACAAAGTATTACATAAAAAGTTAGGTAATATTTTTAAGAGAATATAGGTACTTGCTTATTTTCCAATAGGGTGTCTTATCATTTAATTCATTTTATTGATAAGCACGTGTTGAATCTGCCATCAATCTAGATGACATGTTATTCAATGATGTAAAGTGTAAAAATTATAACGAAAATAACCTGATAACAGAGGATATCAGTTTATTTAATGAACTTATTGCAAAAAATAATAAATGTTTAATTTAAGCGATGAAAAATTTATAAGAACAACATTGATTACTTACCAGTAATCAGCACTGCAGGAGATTCAATTTTCAAATGTTCTCCACGCTTCCTCAATACGAGGAGCGCATCATCTCAGCCTTCAGTCACTTATGAATTCTCCTTCTTCTTCTTCTTCTTAAGAAGAAGTCTTATGAATTGAAGGGAAGAATTAGTTTCAGTGTTTTATTATTATGTATGTATTATTATTTATTTTATTAGATCGATATTACTTTGATTCATTACTGGTTAACCGATCAATGATATTATATATTAAAAAGAGGCAGATATGTCATAAGCGCGCGCGTTGTGATGAATCAAAAAGTTCCCAATTGGGAACTCATATTCAGGTGAAGAAAGAGATAGCGATGTAGTTTTGATGCGAGAGCGATAAAGACGTGCGATAAAGCGTGCCTTGCGGACATCGGAACAGATTTTTCGGTTGATTTGTAAGGGCATAACGTATCTATATTTATTTAAACATCATTGTAACCGATTTAGTAAATACTTAAATAGTAGATATAGTTTATTTTTATTGTAATACTTATATGATTTAAATCTATCTTACTACCTCGGTTATAACTTATACCTACTAAAACAAATATATTAAAAATATTAAAATGGTATTGTTAGGTAAATACAGATCTACATATTCGCATAAGATCGGGTTTTTCTATGAGACACGCACCAAAGCAGACTGGCCACATGGTAAAATATATTTAAATTTTAAAATACGTTTTTTATCACAGTTTTACTCAATAGATTTCAAGGCTATTTGCATGTACCAAAAAGGGTATAATTGGCTATAACGGAGACTTCATTATTTTCTCAAACAACATAATAATATATCTGGCCGATTGACCCTGAGGTTGGGTGTTTGCAAGTAAATTTTATACGAAAACACGAAAACTTAATTGTATTTTTTTTAATACTTGATTGTGAAATTGTAATACGGGCTAAGGACATAATTTATTATTAACAATGATATTATACTATATTAAAAAGAAACATCATTGATTATTAAGCTCTTTTTGGAATTACTGAGATAGAATTCAAGTCATTTCACCCGTATTGGGGCGGCTACTGGCCCCAATGGACAATCTCATGCCGGCATACAAGGGTGTCGTGAGGTCGAAGCATGCCGGCTTTTCTTTTTTTTAAATCTTAGTGGGTAATGCATTGGTGATGCCTGTAGTATTGATGATGTCCATAGGCGACGATAGCCACTTTACATCAGGTGGTTTGAGCAGGTCGATTGTTGACTAGTTAAGATCTGACACTAGGTACAGTAATCTCCAAACTTATTGGCCGGGCTGAAGTTGACACAGCGCGAAGGGAACTCGTGGGTGATCGTAGTCTCAGAGGAAAAATCATTCCTCCAAGATCGTAGTCTATTCGTACTCAATGCCCTGTCCAAGTGTACACCCGCACTCCTACGTCCGCTGATACCCTATTTTACGTTCCGCGTATCGACTCGCGCCTGACTTGAGCCTGGCCAATAAGTTTAGAGATTACTGTACATAGAAGTAACACAAGTCGTTAATTATTAAATCGATTTAATAAAAGACGCATGGAAGTAATCGGGTTCTGCAACTGTTTTCACCCATTTTGGTTTTTTTCCTTACATTAGTATTTTTAAAGATTTGCGGAGCTGAGGAGTTTTTTTCACCGCTTCTTCTTCTCCATTATAAAACACTTTTTGGTAAAGGTGGTAAAAGTGTTAGATGTCGTGTATAGCATATAATATATGTATTATGTATATCAGTGACGATCTATGTAACCTATATGAATAAATTATTTTCAATTTGAGAACCCGTGGTTGGACCCGGATATTTTTCTTCAAGAGAATCGTCTTGGTTTGATCGATATCAAACATTTCAAGAACTCATTACAATAATATAAAACGTGGGTCTTACGTCCTACGTCACAAACACAAATATATACATATATATTATTATATTAAACTATATCTTGTGGTTGAATGACTCAAACAAAAACTTTCCGCAGCGTCAAGTGACCACACAAATCACGTTAGTAATTTTTTCTCAATAGAAATTAGCTTACCTTTGAAGGCATAAGTATAACGAGAGCATTATTGCAATGTTCACATTATGAGAATATTTTGCCACTAATACCTATTTAGATCTTAATTAACGATGGGCAGGTAACAATTTTTGTTGGCTCCTTTGAGGATAGTATAAAAAAGTCAGGGTCACGATATGAATAGACATAATTAAACAAGTTTAACCGAAATGTACCGATGAGTAATTCGAGATGTTACGCAACCTTGTGATTATTACCATCATAAAATCGCATCTTCAGTGGAAAAAAGGCATAAGATGAAAATTGCAATTTTACAGGAGAGAAAAAATACTGTTAAAATATCAGTAAGTAGTCAAAGGTGTTTACATTACGATTTCTTGCACAAAACCGTCAAGATTAATGATAAAAATTTGAAAAAAATGTAGCACATGCAGCTTTTGTCCCTCTTTCCAATCATATTAATAACTAAAATTTAACGTAAAACGACTTATGCTTTTTTTCCACTGAGAGTGCGAAATAACGTTAGCGTCAACTCTTATCGTAGTGTCGTAGACGTATTACTTAATGAAGGACTTGACGTAAGGAGATTAAATACAGGTGAGTAAAGTAAATAAAATAATCAGTGTGTCTCGTGGTTGTAGGAAATCTTGCCTTTCCTTTGTGTATTGCCTGTGGTGTGTAATGTACCTACTTAAAGGTCAATACACAAGATTGCCGGGTGATTAATTTACTATTTATGACGCACAAATATCTTGCCTCGACGTCACGATAAACTGAAATTAGGATTAAATAACTGTAGCATATTATGGATCGATTATACTAATAATATTAAGGTAATCCAATATGGCATTTAATCTTCGCGTATTATGAACATCTGTAAGGTCAACGACTCATTGGCATTGTCAACGAATGAAGAATTGTTGAGGTCTCATCTTAGTTTTCAGTCCACAACAGCTATAAAATACCTGAAAAATTTTAAGCTAGAAGGCAACTAGCCAGTTACATACCCTTATGGTTCATACCTAAATAAGTACATAGAGTTCCTAAAGTTCCTATATTCATAAAGTTCTTCCGCTATTTACGTACTCGTAGGAACTAACTGGGAAGAACAGCTCAGCGACCTCCAACAAGAAGGACCTCAATCTCAAATTGAGTACAGGATTATCTTCACTTATCGCAATTTCAACTGAAACCTCTTTATGTAATTATAATTCCAAATGAATGTTCTGTTCCTGACTTTGATCTAAAGAATTGTTTGACCTTATGTTTACTGCCGCTTTTTTAAGCAATGTACCTAGTGTCTGCAAGTAAATGGTATGGTATGCTAATAATAATTAATAGTAACGTATTGCAATTATTAATATAATTAGTAAAAGCTTCCGCAAATGATAATGCGGAAATCATATTAAAGAGACTAGTCAAAAACAACTTTGAATATTTTAGGCTAACTAAGGAGTCTTGTGCCATATTATTATTATGGCGACGCGGCGATGACGCATATCGTCAACACGGTGACGCGGACATCACGCCAACCTGAATCACGCTATCGAAGTTTTCTGCATCAGTTGCATATAATATAAAAACGCTCCGACAACATCAGTTATCTTTTCCTACCTAGATCAACGTACCTTCCGTTTCAGACACGAAGGTACCCTCTCTTCCCCTCGCGTAATAACGGCCGGAGTCCCTCAGGGCTCAGTGCTAGCCCCCTTACTATTCATATCGTACACTAACGATATTCCGATACCCAAGAATGGGGTTCAACTCTCCCTCTTTGCCGATGACACCGCCCTTTACTTCAAAGGACGGGTGATGTCGTCAGTTCTTACCAGAGTCCAAAACTCGGTTAACGAGTTAGGAGACTGGTTCAAGAAATGGCGCATTGAAGTCAATGCGGACAAAAGTGCCGCAATCCGCTTCTCGCACAAGCAACGACGCTTGAGCGATCCCCCCATCCGCTTCTCGGGAATCCCCGTCCCTTGGAGGACACAAACAAAATATCTAGGTATAACACTAGACTCTAGACTCACCTTAGGCCCCATATCAGCAAGGTGACTAGTACAGCCCGTTACTATATGAGCCGACTCAACGTTATGTTGGGAAGGAAAAGTAAAATGTCCCTCAGGAACAAGCGAACGCTCTTCAAGGTTTGCATTCGACCGGTATTACTCTATGCCGCCCCTGTCTTCGCACATGCGGCTCCCAATATAGTCCACAAACTACAAGTAGTCCAGAACCTATTCTGTCGGAAAGCGACCGGCGCACACTGATGCGTTCGGAACGCCGATCTCCACCGAGACTTAGAGCTCGACTCAATACAACAAGTTATGAAAAACTTCTTTGAGAGATTCTTCAAATCCTCAGAATCCCACTCCAACCCCATGATTAGGGAATCAGCGGACTACACCGCCCCCTCCCTGACCGGCCATCAAATACGAAGGCCGCGCAATGTCCTCACGGACCCGCCCAATAAGCTCTCGTCTGACCTGGAACGCCTCCTGGCCGCCTCCAAGGACACAGACGACTCTATCCCAGATGATGCTCATCCTTTTGATGGCACAATTACCTCTTCGACAACACAAATGGACCTGACACATGTCTTGATTTGATAATAACCTCATGTGTGGAGCGTGTCATCACACACGGACAGTTACTCGCTCCTGGGTTCTCAAGACATGACCTTTTATACGTCACTTATAAGCTTAAGCCCCCCAAGCTTAAACCTGAGGTAGTGTGGATGCGCAACTTCGCGGGGATCGACCTGCCATCTTTACAGGAAGACGCAAGATGTGCCGAATTTTCTTCCATAGTAGCTGCGCCAGTCATCGATGATAAAGTTGCCGCTTTAAATAATATAATTTTAAATTTATTTAATAAACACGCACCACTTAAACCGGTAAAACTTAAACGGCTGCCAGCACCATGGATTACTCGAGGTGTAAGAATGGCAATGTCGCGTCGTGACCGACTTTTTCGTCGTTTCAAGCGCGATAGGTGCGATGAAAATTGGTGCCTTTATAAAGCAGCTAGAAACCGATGCAACCAAATGGTAAGAGCAGCCAAGCGTCGCTATTTTTACGATAGTATTTCCAACGCATCTTCGGCAGATATATGGAAGTTTCTCCACTCTATTGGCATTGGCAAGTCACCAACTAGACTTACGACACCTTCTTTCTCTTTGAACGATTTCAACTCCCACTTCTCTTCTTCGAATACTTCTATGAGTCACTCAGTAAAATCTAAAACCATTTCGGAGATATCTTCCATGCCAAAACCTTCAATTGAGCCTTTCTATTTTTCTTCAGTTTCTGTGGATGAGATAAAGAAGATTATGTCTTCCCTTAAATCAAAGGCAGTTGGATGTGATGAGGTAGGTAGGTCAATGGTTCTCCCTATTCTGCAGCACCTGGTTCCATCTATTACTCATATAGTAAATTTCTCTTTGTTGACGGGATCCTTTCCTTCCCTGTGGCGGAAGGCTTATATCACCCCGCTCCCGAAAATACATGTTCCCCGTCAACTTAACCACTACAGACCCATCTCTATCCTGCCATATCTGTCCAAGGTTCTGGAAGCCGCTGCACATAGGCAATTCTCCAGTTTTTTAATTGATAATGGGCTACTTTCTCCTATGCAGTCAGGCTTTCGACCTGGGCACAGTACCACCACAGCCTTGCTTAAGGTAACAGAGGACATTCGTGAAGGCATGGAGAAAAGGTTGGTCACTATATTAGTTCTTATTGATTTTTCAAATGCGTTTAATATGGTTGACCACGACATTCTCTTAGCTGCCCTCGAACACAATAAAGTCTCATCCACAGTACTGAATTGGTTCTCCTCTTACCTTCGTGGTCGCCAGCAATCTGTCCGAATCAACCGTGAGGTTTCTAATTGGTCTGTTTTAATGTCTGGCGTACCACAAGGTGGCATTCTATCTCCCTTGTTATTTTCCATCTTCATTAATCTTATAACTTTCTCTCTTGACTGCTGTTACCATTTATACGCCGATGATCTGCAAATATACACGCAGGTTGATGTCAGTGGCATTGATATGGGTATAGACATAATAAATAACAACCTGCGCAAAATTGAGTCTTGGTCACAGAGATTTGGCATCGCTGTCAACCCCACCAAATGCCAGGCCATCATCATTGGTAGCTCGCGGCAGTTATCCAAATTGGATATTGGTTCACTCTCTCCTATCACGCTTGGAAATACAGTCATTCCTTACTCTTCTACTGTAAAAAATCTTGGTATCTATCTGGATTCCACTTTCAGTTGGGCCGTTCAGGTAAATGAGGTGAGTAGGTCAGTA
Organism: Thymelicus lineola; assembly: GCA_963932265.1. NCBI lineage: Eukaryota > Metazoa > Arthropoda > Insecta > Lepidoptera > Hesperiidae > Thymelicus > Thymelicus lineola. The sequence goes on from OZ010685.1 coordinate 10,257,665, forward strand.
TTTGCGGTGTTGCGTTTACTAAATCGCCATAGGAATTTTCTACCTATTTCAACAAAAATGTACTTGATTCAAACTCTAGTATTTCCTATCATAGATTATGGTGATGTGTGCTACTCTGACCTGAATGAGGACCTTCTCAATAAACTGGAGCGCCTTATCAATTACTCAATCCGCTTTATTTTCTGTCTACGTAAATTTGATCACTTATCATCCTATCGTCGCCAGCTCAAATGGCTTCCTATTCGTGAACGTAGGCAATCTCATATTCTTAACTATCTCTTCTCAGTTCTTTTTAATCCTGTAGCTCCCGACTACCTTAAAAGTAAATTTCAGTATCTTGGTGGCGCCCATGAGCTAAACCTTCGTTCCTCTGATTCCCTTACTCTTGCTTTTCCCTCTCATCGCACCTGTTTTATTTCCAATTCTTTTGCTTACCAAGCTATTCGGCTTTGGAACTCTCTTCCAAAGGATATTAGACAATTGCGCTCTAAATTCTCTTTCAAAAAAAATATTCATGCTCTCTTTTTGAAGCAACTCTCGTATTAAAATCATTTTATGTAATCTATTTATATTTATGTTATTAATGTAAGTATTTATATATTTATCTTGTGTCACTTTTCAGCATTATTTTTCTCTGTCAATATTTATCATTGTTTCTTTTTATTATTTCCCCTCTATTCGTCAATATTAATATATAAATTTTTGTTCTCCATGGTTATTGTACCGCCTTCAACTTTTCTCTGCACATCCTGAAGGTTGACTGTTAGAGAATGCTACTTAGCATTAAGTCCGCCTATTGTACCACTTTTCTTTGGTTCAATAAAGATTAAATAAATAAATAAATAAATAAAGTGTAGTCACCCAGCGGACGCTCCCTAGGGAGCGCCGCTAGCGCTCCGTCTCTTCAAGCGGAGTCGCTTCAGATGAAGGTTTTAAGGTCGTAGGACCAAAACCATTGAGGCAGAGTTTAGTGGGTATTATCCTTGGAACCGAGAATAAATATTTCCTATTTATTATCCTTGGATCGAGTCTCCACATAACCAGCAGAGACGGCTCTGCTGTTATGCGTAAATGCATACTTTGCCTCCCTCCCGTGAGGGGAAACAAAAAAAAAACAGTTATCTTAATTAGCGCCCCGGCCCTCCAGACGGGGTCGCCTCAGACGAAGGCTTGCCTTAAAGGTTGTAAGACCAAAGCCATTTGTTTCAGGCATGTGTTTAGAGGGTTGAAGCACAGTATATGGTTGAAGTCTCACATAACCAGCACAGACCGGCTGTGCTGGTATGCATGATGCATTAACTGCCTCCCTCCCGTGAAGGGAAACAAAAACAGTTACATTAGTTTACACACAGTAAAACGTGGTTGGGGCTTGGCCGCCTCCCAGGCCACACACCTCGCCTAGCGGGAGACGAGGACATCTCCCTTTGCCAAAATTGTCCCATTCATGGTAAGGAAGGCACTGAATTAGTCATTAAGAAAGTGCGTAAAAAACATGAATTACAATTTTTTGTGACAGCAAAAGCTTTTTAATAGCAAAATCATCTATTTCAGATATTTGCCGCCCCTAGGCCGCGGCATATACGGCCTATTGACAAATCCAGGACTGCCAGGAGCGGGGAGAGTATGCTTGAGTTCAAGGATGGATGAAACACCTTAATATATTCAGATATTTATGGATGAATCTGCGATGAATTATACACGGACTACGTAACACTATATTTTTTTAGCTTGGTGAATTGTAATTCTATTTTTTGATATTTTCCTCGCGCTCCGTTTCGCTGGTTCGCACATCTCTTTATAGGCTTATAGTTTGATATAATATCACCACAATATCAAGATATCTGGGTCATTTCATAACTTAATGTAGAATGTCTCATTCAAACACAGGTCTAGCTGTATAAGTTCAATGTTGAATAACTAGTCTTGATCGAGCGCCTACAGCGTTATCGTGGCAATTAACTGTGAAACATTATAAAGCAGCATGTTTTTGTCTGTAAATCTGTTTTTGGATTGTGCCTATAAACATAAGACTTAAATATATACATATAGGTCTATGCCTATATATAATGTTAAATGCTAAAATCGCTAGTAAACTTCATAACCAAATTATCTTATTTATTCAAACCAGAAAAATACAATAATTGCTTCCTTAAAGTACCTACCATTTAACCATTTAGGTAAGCAATAGGTACCGGCTCTGTAAGATAAAAGTTGCGTAGGTACGTGAGATTATATTAGTAGGTACTTAATATTGATTTTAATAGTTCATTAATGTAATTATTTCTCCGTGGGATCCGCCTTTTTTTTTTTTTTTTTTGTTGACGCTGGAAAATCCTCATGGATACCCGACAGGCGGGGGGGCGCTGTCGGGTTATGCCGGACTCTTACCGGCTAAAAACCAGCGGTGTTCCTCCTCACCGTCTTCCGGCGGAGCTGCGGGGACGCATTCGCACACTTCCGCTGCTCCGCCGACGGTCGCCCGGGCTCGGGCCCAACTTGTGGGGCGCTCATCTTTGGCACCACTCACCATTCAAACTGGCGTGCCGGAACACGGGACACGCCAGCCGCCTCGGGGGTCTCCTCCAACTGGGCGATGGTACCCCCTGGTTCCACCGCCCGGAGACCCCGGTTATGGGGGAAGGCGGCGCTCGTGCGCCAGGCGCCTCCGCCCAACTCTCTTCCGGCGGATTGGGTTAGAAAGAGGGTCGTCCTCCCTCGCCCGCTCCGCCGCCTCCTTTTGCGCCATGACGCACTCACAAAACTGGAGCGCCGCCTTCCACGCTCTGTCGCTGCCGACCATGGCTCTCACGACGCCCGGCAGCGACAGGTCGTCCCCGATAACCGCCGCGAGGCTCGCCCGCGGCTCCGCCCACTCCGGGCACTCCGCCAGCGTGTGCTCCGCTGTGTCCTCCGGACACCCACAAGCGTGGCACACGCTGGTCGGCTCTCGACCCGCCACGCTGCACAGGTACCTGCCGAAGCAACCGTGCCCCGTCAGGACCTGCACAGCGCGGAAGGTGAGGGCCCCGTGTCGGCGATCGACCCACCTTTCCAGGACGGGCCGAATCGCCTCCACCGTTCTTCTGCCGGCGGTCGGCTCCGCCAGCCTTTCCTTCCATTTCCGGAGGAGGACCTGGCGGTCGAGTCGCCCCTGCCGCCCAGCCTCCTCCGGCTCTGGATCCGCCAAATCGGCTCGTGCCGCTGCGCTTCGGCGCCAGTACGCTGCCGAGAGCACCTCCGCGTCCAGGTCCCACGGTGGGGTCCCTGCCAGGACGCATGCCGCCTCGCACGAGATGGTGCGATATCCTCTCACCACCCTGATCGCCATGACCCGTTGCGCTTGGCGCAGGAGGGTCCTGTTCTGGGCGATCAGGGTGTCCGCCCAGATCGGGGCCCCGTAGAGGGCCATCGACCGCACCACCCAGCGTACAGCCGCCGGCATGCGACCGACGGTCCGCCCAGGTTCGGCAGCAGCCAGCTCAGCGCTCCGGCCGCGCGCAACAACCTGGGGACCAACCGTCGGAAGTGCTCTCGGAAGTTCCACCGACTGTCGAGGACGACGCCCAGGTACCGCATCGTCGACTCGACAGCGATGGAGACGCCGCCGACCACCAGCCGGGATCCTGCGGGAGGGGCGCGTCGGGCTCCGTGGAAACACAGAGCCTCCGACTTCTCCAGCGCCACCTCCAGCCCCAGCCGGCGGATTCGGGCCACCACTTGGGCCACTCCGGCCGTCGCCAATAGGGCCGCCTCCCGGTACGTGGCGCCGCGGGACGTGACGAGGGTGTCGTCGGCGTAACAAGTTACGTCGACCCCCCGCAGATTAGCGCCCCGCAGCACCCAGTCGTAGCCGATGTTCCACAGCAACGGCCCAAGAACCGAACCCTGTGGAACACCGCACGTCATGACCCGGCGGCCCCACCCGTCGCGCGTCGGGTACACCACTTCCCTCTCGGAGAAGTAGTCGGTGAGGAGACGACGCAGGTAGTCGGGCAACCGTGGGATCCGCCTGGATCAAGCGACTCGACTTCAAAAACCTGTGGACAGTGAGGGAGCCTCTCAAAGATCAAGTCAAATGACGTAAAGTTGTTAGGTAGATGAATATTTTAAAACACTGCATATACAATAGTTTCGTAGGTATATGTAGTCATAAGTAGTAGGTACAAGCGATGTCTGTAGTTGTAAGCAGGAATACAATCTCTAGTAGTTTCTTGCCACTTCTCCTGGGAACATTCGACAGAGATTTATTGAAGCGATGGATGGTTAGCCTAAACCTAACAGCTGTTCCATAGGAGCGCTGCGTTGCGTAGCATAATAAAACATTGTGGATATATTAATACCTATGATTGGGCCACAATAAAGTACAGTCAAGTATAAAAGATAATGTGTTTTATTTAGACTCCCTTCCTCAACGGTGAACATCACCACTATATGATTACCTATTATTTAAAAATATCAACTTCATTAGCAACGAGCGATAACATTTAATTGCCGCCTTATCACCAACACCCACTCGGGGTGGTCGTTCAAGGTTGTGGTCAACATAATAATATTATGTAAGTACTAGATAAGGGAACATACCAAGACCACGTAGCCCATTTTTTCCAACATTTTACCCCCCTTTCCCCCTTCGTTACCATCTGTAGTATATGAGAAGACCCCCCCCCCCCTCCCCCTAGTTTTCACGTGGTAATTGATAAATACGGTTTTCAATACTTTTTTGCAAAAACAGAGTTAAAAAATAATAATTTTTCTTATATTTGACTTGTGTGGCGCAGTGGTTGCTAAAATATTGACTACGTGACAAAAATCTAAACCCCCCCCCCCTCCCCTCTGTGACCAATCGTGGTGTTTTGAAGACCCCCCTCCCCCCCCCCTAAATGAAGCACGTGGTTTTGGTATGTTCCCTAAGGCGTGCCTAGCCGCATCAACATAACACCCTTATTGAGATTTCAATAATAGGCATCTTCACTACCAATTATACGGTAATAACAACAACACTCAATCGTTTTATCATGCTATTGAGCAGCGCCCCTATCAAGCAGCTATCGAGCAGCGCCCCTATGGAGCAGCTACCACTATGTCCACACCACCACCGTCAGTCAGCAGTTCTGCGCCACCATCTCCACCTACCACCCCTCGATACGACATGTCGAAAAATGTCACTCATTACAAAAAGCTAAACTTAACTAAAAGTGGCCATTGATGTTGAATTTACAAAAAAACGCTTCGACTAGCAAAATATAAATCAATGGAATTCAGTGGATTGGTACTAGAGTACAGCATACAAACAAGCAATTGTTTAAAAAACTAAATACACGGTAGTGTCAATGTAGGTAATAAAGAAAAAAAAATGGGACTGTTAACCATTAAGGGGTTCCCTCGGCTGGAGCCAAACCTGGGAGTACTGTCAGGTCAAGCTTGTCACAAAAATGCATTGTCATCAGAACAAAAATAATGTATAAAATTTCAACTCCTTAGGATAAGTGGAAGTAGGTCTAAATTAGGCTTGCAAGATTTGACCACTAAATAGATTCAAATGAAAGCTTAACCGTTTAAAATTGCACACTAAGTTACAGATTTAAAGGGTTTCGTAGTCAAGTCGTGGGTGCCATGTACAACACACAAGATCATAATTCAAACCGCCATGCTGGGAATGGAACCTAGGACCCTTGGTACGGCGTTCCGCCATGGTAACCATTGTGAGACACGGGTTGCCAAATACGCCAAAATTTGCCGAAATTCACCAAAATCGAATTCCAGATAAGAAATTTTGAATGAAAACCAAAATTACGTACATCTTACTCTATTTATTATTCTTAAAACAAAAAGTGCAAAGAGATAAAAAAAATTAAATGCTATATTCATTGAAAACTTATCCGTCACTAAATAATTCTTCATGTTAAACCTTTATTGTCGCCATAATAAACCTTTATTACAAAAAGACGAAGATGTTTATGTCCCTATTATAATTAACAAAATCACTAAAACTGATATAACCTTAACTATCACTTCACCAATAGGTATGTAAAATCCATTATTAGTCATGCTAAAGATGCAAAAACAAAACTTAATCCATTTAACTGGGTCGAAATATCATCATACAAAATATGTATAGTGGGGACCCATATTCTAATTAAATATAAGTATTGAATAGTAATCAACATCAAAGTGAATATCAAGCATTGTTTAAAAATTCATGCTGGGATTATAACAATAAGAACGGCATACAAAACTTTCAATAGGATGTCCTTATAACTTTTAATCCACAAAAATTATTAACATCTTATAACAACTATAGCTATCAATTAGGTTTTCTCAAATATTTTATTGCTAATTACCTTAAAAGTGACATTATTTTATACCTAGTACCTAAGCAGCATTTAAAAATTCATAAGAAAAAACAATTGGTGGGTATCAAAACTAAGGACGTCAGTCTCAATTTAGGTTTCTAAAAGGATCATATCATAGTTAATTTTTATAATAATCAATTATCAAAACAGTTTGAAAGGTACATTTTATAAATAACTTGTATTAGTAAAAGCATTACTTTACTAATTATCCTTTAATGTTAAATTGCAAAATTTGCAATTATAATACTTATTGTGCTATCCTAATACTAAAATTGTTGTACTAAAAATTGTAAAATGTGTTCTCCATTTGCCTTTGCCGACATTCCACTAGCAGCATTGTTAACACAAAGGTCTGTAATCAAATGAGAAAGGATGGAGACTGGAGCATATTTTAAACTCCTCCAGTATGAATATTGAAGGTTTATGGATTAACGATCTTTCTAAGCAATCTAAACAGAAATCCGTCAACAAAATTTATACTGAATGCTTTCTTGTAATAAAAACAGAAACTTCCTTATTAACATACTTTCAATGTACGGAATAATTTATGAAATTAAATAAATTGTGATCACATCTAAATCATGACCAATCTTGAGATTGCTAACTCATGGTTGTACATTACATACTAAATGTGATCTTTTGTTTTGTATTTTAAAAACACAATGGCATATTCAGTTAAAAATTTTGTTTTAGTAAATAGAAAAATTCTATGTTGAAATCAATAGTATTTAGAGAATTAAATCACACAGATAATGGTTGAACACATTTTTATCACAAAACCTGATAAAATTATTATTATAGCTTAAGAAAAATAAATTCAAGATTTAGCTATTATAATTGTATTCTCATAGTCCATAGCTGGATAAATTTAATATTGAAAATTTTGGTTCAAAATGTGTAACAATTTGTTCATGTGTAAAAATCACATAAAGAATGTCTTATCTTACTTATATAATAAAAAGAACACTTTTAAAATACATATACATTAACCTCCAGTTACATCGGGGAACTATATAACAATTGAACACATAGCTTATGGCTAATGGAATGTTACAGAGTAATTACACAAAAAACATTGATCTAATTTTATGACATTGTGCATAATATAGAAAAAGTTTTGGTATTTTTTTAGTCGATATGTAAAATTCAGTACAGGTTTTAGTCATTCACTTAATGTCAGTCTTTCTAATATTTGAGTGCACTTTATTAGACATATATCATTGTGCAATTGTACTCTATGTGTGTCACATTTTAGTACTGGCTTCTAATGAGCGCAACAATGGCGCACGGGCCATATACTAGAAACGATCTTTTGAGGCGTGCAGGTTCGGGTTGGTCAGATACTGCAGTTCTTGCAACTCCTGGAACTTCTTGTGATCCCTGATGTGGGCGTAGTTTGCTGACAAGCACATCAAATAGTGAACTAAACTCAGTATTACCAGTAAACAGGATACCATTGCAAGAATAAACATAAACTCCGCCTTTTCTACATAATCTTTGCAGAAAATTTTGATTCGATGAGTTTCGCACAGCTTCATATCCTCTTGTTTCACCGAATCTGGAAACATGAAGTCAAACTGGGTGAAGTCAATGCAAGTCAATTCGACGTGTCTAGGCTTCGAGCAGAGCTTCCAAAATATAGTAAATAAAAATGTTGTTATAACCAGGAATCCCAGTAGAACAATCCATGTAAAGGTGAGAATATAAGTTATAATCATAAATATCGCGCAAGAAATCCTTCCGCCGACTCTAGCTCTCCATGCTCTGTACACTTTTTGTCTAGTTGCACCTGTTGTCAGACATCCTAAACATAACAACATAAATCCGAGGGCAGCCATACAGGCACTGCCGACGATAAATATCATCTGTAAAACTTCGATCCAAAATAAACGGAAGTGGAATACGTCTTCAAACATCATTATAGATAGTTCGGATCCTCTGTACATTGTGCCGCAAAATACCCCCACGCCCAAACAGCACATTATCGTAGCTATGACCGTTGCATAGGGAACCCTTGTGAGACATGCTTGACACGTTTCTCCCATTATGAATCACTTTCACCACAATGCAACACTATAGATTCACTAAAATGTAGAACTTTGTAAAACAGAAAACGGTTATTTGATTGAACGTGGCTAAAATTAGTTTAAACATCTAATATGTTAGTAATTCCTTTCTTTCTTTTGTACATAAGTATATCGGAGTCTTATGTCGGCCACTGTCTGTCTCTCTCTGTTGCTTTTGCTCTGAGAATTACTCTGTCATTTGTCAAGCAACTGTCAAGTGTCATCACCACAGACCACAGATATATTACATTATCTGGATTATTGACCTTGTAGAGGTACCTGAAGCACAGAATAGTTCGATGACGTCATATCTTAAGGACTATTCGACCAATCACAGTCCGGATTGAGGTTGTCCTTCATAATTGTAGGGTGTCCACACTTACTTAGAAAAAATATGTCCTATTTTGATGTGGTTCTTTAAAATGTTTTCTATTGGTAATTTTTCTCGTGGTAAAGAAATGGTTGTCTGTAAAGTCGGTTTACGGACGGTAGTTTAACGTGACAACGTCATGACAAAACATTGATGTAATGATTGCATACTTTTATTATAGATAAAATTGAATCATTTTAATTAAATTACCATTATTTTGTATAGGAAAAGGAGTGAAATTAAATCTACATTTTGATTCATAAATTAACTATGCGGCACGAACCGAGCGCTTCGGCCGATCGTGCCTCTCTATCGCTTGTTCCGCGCTCTCGTTCGCGGAAGGTGACATGACGTCACGGAACTCTTTGCTTTGTCATGCTTTTTCGTGCGTGCATCCAACTTTTTGGCGTAGTGTTGCAAACTACCACACAATTACGTTACTTATAATATATATGTTTTTATATCGTTATGAAAAATCATAATCCAATGATACAATATATCCTGGGACTATAGATAACATAGAAACAATAGAAAAATGGTCCTTAGGCTATGACGTCATCCGTCCTCAGTTACCTCTACAAAATTACATAACCAGTTAGAGTATATCCATACCACAGACAAAGTACTTTGACTGCGTTCCACTCAATGACAAAAAAAGAAGGTTCCACTTGACGTTTACATCGATCACGCTCACGACCGCAGTTTTTAACGTGATAACGTTTATAAAGACGATGAGCCTGAGAGGCATTCACGAAAACCGAGTAACGGCCGGAGTAACGTCACGGAAGCGCGCGCAGCATTAGAGAGAGAGGCACGCTAGACCGGCCGTCTCTCTCCCACTCAAGCGTAATCGGTCCGCTTGGAAGGCATTTTTCATTTCATTTTTATTTTATTTTACAATCTTTTGAAAAGAAATGATTTCTCGTAGCTCGTACGTATTATTATTATATGAAAACGAAAATCTACAATAGCGTCATCTCTGTTTATAGGTATGAACTACTTGAAAGAACTTTACACAGTACATCGACTCGGACTTTAGTTGTAGTCAAGAAAATCACAGATGTCGCGCAGCTCCTGATATTTAAAACGATTTAAACCAAATTTTCAACTCAAATATGTTTAAAATCGTATAGTTAGTATGAAATTTAATATTATAATCTAGCTAGATACGCGGGTCGCGGTGGCGCGTCAAGCCATGTTCAAGCTGACACAACTGGCGAGTAGCACCGCGGCTCCGTGCGTAGGGCTTCCATTACGTTCTTACATTACATTATTTATATCATAAATTATTCTTCTACGAAATAGACGTTATCACGTAAAACCATTGTCCGTAAACCGACTTTACAGACAACCAATTTTTCCTGTTCCATTAGCTTGTGAGCGTTAGCCTTATCACACTGACCGCTTCAAAGCGGAAAGGGTGCGCAGCGAACACGCCGCCTGTGCGTAGCGAAGACGTCGCGGACGCGCGGCGAATTCGCCGCGGACACCATTTTGTTGTGTGCGTTCAGAGTGCATACCTACATAGTTCTTTAAAGTACTTGAAATTGTTTATTATGCTAAAATCACGTCGTGACGTCCTAATAGTCGTGATACGGTGAGATTTCACTTCATGTAACAGACGGAATACAATGCACCCATTATGAAAATAATCGTCACTAATAAAATAGAATGATCATGATTTATCACGCGTGATATAACAGTGAATTTAACGATAGTGAAATAAAAGTAGCAATAACTCCCATCACTAATAGTCAGTGATCCAGATAGAGTAATATATCCATGGTCTGTGCTAAGAATACTCCGAGATACATACATAATGCTTAAGTACTCTGTGACGCTGTGACGCAGTCAAATCCATCATAGGCATAGAAGTTCTATATCTATGATCATAGGTCTATTGAAATGACGTAAACTTGACAAGTGGCAAAGTGTAAAAGTAAATGTCAAAATATTGAGGTGTCGTGTCGTTGACGTGTGTTTTCCTAAGGTTTTCCTGTAAATAATTAAATAAAACAGTACTAAAATGTTGATTTGTCAATGTTTACTTCGATAAAAGTTCTGAATACACTTTGATGTTTTGAAAATGGAGACTTTATACCATCAGACGAACCAGTTAATACAAGAAACATCGGAGTTATTCCTAAAGTTGGAAAAGAATCCTGATGCTACTAATATTGAAGATGAAATTCAGTCAAATATTAATTTGGTTAACACGTAAGTTCGAATACTTTATTGTCGTTTAACGAAGTAAAACGTAGAAGTTCATGTGATTATTGTCTTTATTATTTACGGGATAATTAATAATCAATTAGAACACAAAATTAGCATGAAGTAAATTTAATACTTACAAAATAGGTATTAAAATAGTAAATAAAATTGATACCAGAACTAATAATTATCACAATCACATTCAATATGTAAACCTAAAATAATTAAATACCATTGGCTTCCTGGTTTTTCATATTCCATCCATGCATCTATCAGCCCTTGGAGGTCCACTGCTGGACATAGGCCTCCCCTAACGTGCCACTCTGACCGGTCCTGAGCCTTCCGAATCCAGCGGATGCCCGCTGTCTTCTTCAGGTTGTCAGTCCACCTGTTCAGGGGGGCGTCCTATGCTCCTTTTTCCGAGACGTGGGCGCCATTCGAGGACCTTTCTTCCCCAACGGTTATCGGTCCTTCGCACTATGTGGCCAGCCCATTGCCACTTCAGCTGGCTAATTCTTTGAGCTATGTCGGTTACCCTTGTTCGTCTACGGATCTCCTCATATTATAAGTTATTATTATATTACAGTGTAAACTCTTTATAATGTTATTCTTTATAACGATAAACTCCCTATAATGTTGAATTAAGCATAATTTGGTTGGTTTACATTACAACCCATATATTTGTTAATAGCGATACAGCCATTCTCCATTAAGATCAAATGTGTTCATACTTGGACAGTAAATATTTATTTACTGTTATGGTACCTATTGTTGTTTATGTTATCTTATCAGATTACAAAAGACTGAGGCTCCGAAACTTTTGAGGTCATGAACAGCTGTTTTGCTTTTGTTATTCTTTAATGCCTTGACCATGTGCATCATTATGCTTTTTTTAGCTTGGAAGTGATAGTCTTGAACCAAACATATTGTTATACCTATCTTATTATCAATCAAAAAAAAATTATGAATTTGATTGTTTTCCTTTTCACTCCATGTAACAGTATCTCTCTATAATAATATAAATTGCTCCGCCCCTTGAGTTTTCTTATAAAGAGTTTGCACTGTATATCTTTTTAATATTATGTTTTCGGTTTTTCAAACCATATCTGACCACAATATTTGTAATAGTTATATATTAAAATAAGATAAGAAATATTAACATTTTATGTTCAGTGGCTGGTTGCGCCTAATCCTCAACAACATATTTAGTTTATATTTTAAATTGAGAAAAAAAAGATATCATACCAATTACTAAAATTTATATTAATTATTATTATAAAAATTGAAAAGAGTAACTTACCATCCTATATGTGATTTTAAATATTTCAGCAACTGTGAGAAATTGGACATTATGGTGTTCAGAACTCCTATCAACCAGAGACCAATGGCTAAGATGAGAGTCAACCAGCTGAAGTATGACAATAAACATATACAGGTAACAATATATTAATGAATTACAAATATATCCCACTAATAAGTTGATGTTAATAAGCCAAATTATTATTAGTCTTTATATGTTTTAAATTCAAAAAATTGTTAGTATTGTTCATGAAATTCTTAAATTTAGTATATATTTCAAAGCCTTTTACTAAAGCCTTTACTAAATGTATAATATTTGCATAAGAATAAGCATTCTACAATATTTTACGCTAATTTCAATAGATTTTTGTTAATTTTATAATTTTTAGGTCTTGTCTAATCTACTGTCTATGGCCAGTAACCATCCATAAGTTGAATATTTGAGTTTTGAGAAGCAAGTTTACTAAAATATATCTTGTTTTAATTTTCAGGCCTCTCTCATGAATGCTCAGAACAAAAGACGTAGACGTGAGCAGGAGCTACTTGAAAGGGAACAGTTGCTAAGCAGACGGTTTGGTCACGACCACACAGAAATCACTGTAGACTTTATGGCTCAGGAACAAATGTCACTACAAAACTCACACAGGAATGTAGACGAAATGATACACACAGGTATGTTTTATTTTATAAAGGCTGAAATAATCTTGGCAATGGTTTTGAAAAGGTAAGTCTAATGAGCAATTCATTGCAGTGAATATGAGGTTGGTGGTGTCACTTATGTATTTGAGTACATTTGAGTACAGATATCAAATAATTTCACAGACACAATAGTGCAAAAAAGACCATAGCTTATATCTGAAAAGTTATTTGATTACTATAAAAACTAATATTCTATATAAGATAATATTGATTAATACTATTATATTATAATGATTAATATTATGACTTAAAACCTAAAAATTGCTAGTAAGCCTGGATTCCATGTTAAATACTAGAGATTGATTCATGCCAAAATTGTAGGATTTTTAAATACACCGCTACTTGTATGCTCCTTATAAGCCATTCTCGAAATATATTTTACATCTTTCGGTTGTAGTTCTAGAGAACAAGTTTAGTTTGTTGATTTACGAATTTTTTGGGTTTGGAGATGTGTATGAGGCAATGGTGAACGTAACGCAAAGCTTTCATTTTAAAATAGTGGCAAAGTTCACCCATGGTTCAACTTGGCGTTGCGTTTAGGCAAACATGCGGCGTAACCCTACCTATAAGGGATTATTTATGCTACACCGAGCCGGGCACGAGCCGTGCGACGGACGAGGCATGGACGAGGCGCGGTACTAACATTATAATATGACGCGGACATCGAGTGTTTATGCTAGACCGTGCGACGTCCGTGTCCGAGCCGAGTAAAATGTTAGTGAAATTGCTCGTGCCAGGGTCATAGCGAAGGTGCGGTGGTAATCAGTTTTTAACCTTATATAAAGCACAGGTTCGGCCGTGTGTAGACTTTGGAGCACTGCTGTCATATCGAGGCTGGTCTGCCAAATATCAAATTTAATCACTACACACTTTTACACTCAATTATGTCATCTATCAGCATTGGATCAATCCCTTCGTCGTTATCAACCTTCCTAACGACATCAACCTTCCTGTACGGACGTCGTGCTTTTCTTTGTCATTTGTTATGCGTACTTCGAAGGATTAGAGTAAATTACCTGAGTTAATGTTTCCTTTCTATTATAATTTGAATGCCTTCAAAGCAATAGACTTTAAATAACTGCCCAAGACTATCAGGCGGGATTGTAGTCAAGCATCAACTTATAATTAAAAAAAACTGTTGCAGAGCATACCTAAAAATATGTGTAAAAATAAATCCAATAGCTCTGTTTTCCAAAAGTTTTATAAAACAGAGAACAAACAATTTTTTTCGTTTACGTAGCCGACAGTGTGGCATCATGTGACCAGTCTGATTGTTTATCTGACATTACTTAAAAAATTTACTTTACCTACTAGGAATTAAGCTTCAGATTTAATGAATATTCATACAAGCATATTTAGGATTTTGTTATACGAGGACCACAAAAAATCGCCCTACCTCATGGAGGTACTACTGAATTAAGCGATAGATAATTTGTTGTTTGTCTTAATTTTAACTTAATGTTATGAGTGTTAAACCGTCGTTACAAGTGATTTAATTAGCAGTCGTTTAACCATGTCAAATCAAATCAAATCATTTATTCATCAAGAATATGTTTACATAATATGTACATGGTGCTGGGTATTACATTTTTATAGTATGTTGACTAAAATAACTGATCGTCAGCTGCCTAAACTGGGCATAAGCCTGTTATAGGCAACTGAACTCTCCCAATGTTGGAGCCCTGCAGGAGCCATAAAGACAACTAATTCTTGCATTGAGTTTTGTATTGAATTAACATAGTAGTTAACGTTTTAGTCCCTCAATTGACTGTTTGAAGGTTCACAGGAAGTGAATTGTTAGAAATAAAAATGTACTGTAACAGGTTATTTTGAAAATTCATCCCCTAAGCGGTAAACCTAAGGGGTGGTAAGTTTGTACGCAACTATGCCATTTTTGATCTCAGAAAATTTAAAATTAATATTAAATAAAAACAATTAAATAAAAATTAATTGTAACCGGGAACGGGAGGGAGCGGGAGAGGGAGAGCGACAGGGTGCAGGAGATGGAGAGGGAGCGGGAGAGGGAGACGGGCAGGAAGCGCGCGAGGGAGCGGGACAGAAAGAGGGAGAGATACCGCGTGTGGGTCAGTGACAGGAAGCGGGAGAGAGATCGGCAGCGGAAGAGGGAGAGGGACAGGGAGAGGGTGTGGGATAGGGAGGAAAGGGACAGGGATCGGGAGAGGGAGTGTATGTAAAGGGAGAGGGAGTGTATATGATGAAAACAACAGAACTGTTTTTAAAAATATGTAGTTTGTTCACATTGACATTGTAAAACCTGGATGATGGTATATAATTCTTGGATGGATGGAAATAACGTACCCTTTTTAAATTTTTTCTTAATAAAACTCAAGATCCAATTTTTCTGTACATTAAATATTTTTTCAAAATCTCTTTTAGGGGCACTTCAATAACGTGTTAGAGCACCAAAAAATTTGTTTTTAAAATTATTGTCTTTTTGTCTGTCCGGGCATCACATCAAAACCCTGGAACTGATTTCGACGGAAATTAGGTTGTTCCTTATACTTTGGGTATGTTTAAGAAAACTTTTCGTCCTGAAAAAATTAAGTTTTCCCCGGAAACAAGATGAAATTTTGTATGGAATATTTTAAAAATATCAACGATTTGCTATAAATTTGCAACAAACGTTCCTATGAAAATTGCTTACCTTAAATTAAGGGATATATTGCATATGGGTTATTTTAACACTGATCGATTTATAAAATGTCAAAAAAAATTAAAAGGTAAATACTTGTATTTATTCAAACCTAAATATACCTGGGAAATATACATAATATCGCTGGGATATTATAAACATAAAATAGTACAGAGGATTAGAGGAATAAAATAAGCATTTTGATATAGGTAAACTTGGTTGAAGCGCTCATAGCCCAGTGGCTTGTGTCGATCGTAAGCCATGTCGGAGGCCCTCGGGCGGCGTAAAAACTTCTAACACTCGGGTTGGCCACTAACCCCTCCACCAATCCGCACTGGAGCAGCGTGGTGGAGTATGCTCTAGGCCTCCTCAAGGGGAGAGACCCGTGCTCAGTAGTGAGCCATTAATGAGTTGAAGCCAAACCTGATTGATTGAAAATGTCACGTTTGCCGACGATAAAATGCATGATTGAAAGAAAATATTATATTCTATTTTAGTTTCTGTTAAGCCTAACTACTCAATATTATTATTTAAATTATCATTTAGCAGATTGCTGACAGATGCTGTTGATGATGGGTTTTTATTATTCGTCAAAGCAGGCACAGTATAAAGGATATTATTATACTGTGAAGCAGGCAAGATAATGACTGGCTGCCAACATTACACCGAACTGCATATTTAGTTCAAACGCACTTTAATACGATAAAAAGTTTCATAGTTTCGTGCACCTGTTTGTTGGTGGTTCATACCGAATGTGCCCGGAGTATACCTAGTTGTCAATATGGTTGTCATGCACACATCGAGAATAATCTAAAATTTTTAAGAAAAAAAAACCGACTTCAAATGAAGTGCATCCTTTCCAATAACAATAAACGAAATGCATGTAATGTAAATTTAAGACTTACATGGTTTTCTCATGGATGGGTGGATGGATCTCACTCAAATTTAAGTGGCACCACATGAAAAGCACCAGCTTTCAATCAAAAAAAGAATCATCAAAATCAGGTCATCCAGTTGAAAGTTGTGAGGTAACAAACATAAAAAAAAAACATATACAGTCGAATTGAGAACCTCCTCTTTCTTTTGAAGTTGGTTAAAAAGCGACTTCACATCATCCACTATCACACTATCAACGAATAAACCAAACGTCTCTTTGTTCCGAAAAACAACCTAATTATTTGCTTGCTTTTGTTGAGTTGTTATGTTACTATGTATTCTCAATCTTCTTCTGAGTCGTTACTGCGTTACTCCTGCTGGTGGTTGCTGAGCTCTGTGCCACCCAGTTATATCCTGGCTATTCTCATGCTTGGTGGAATGGTTAACTACCACCTTCCTTCCAAAATCGACTAAAATTTTTTGTATGAGAATATTATTTTGTCATATGATGTAGTATTCAAAAAGGGAGTGAATAGGCTTTACTGATAATGAGACGTTAATGAGATTACAATTCTTAACTTTATCGTCACTTAGGTGAGATTGCAGCCAAGCTTTAACTTATAATATCACATGAAAAAAAACTTATAGAAAAAAATTAAGTATTATTACTGCCTTATAGAAGTGACACCGCGAACACGATGTTGGATATAGAAGTGACCCAGGAAATTGGCGCCAATGGGCTTAGCTTTTCAATGGATTCGTTCGATTTTGAAAGGAAAACGGGGGTTTAACTTTGAAAATAGAACCTCCCGGCGGGACACACTTTATTCGAGATCTCTCTTCTATGACATTATACTTCAATGATTGAAAAGCAAGTCTAATGCTGGTCCCCGCTTTTTGTTTCTTCGACAACGCATGATGTCATTGGTGTTCATGGTCGTCGGTGATTACTAATCATCAGGTAATCCGTGAAACAATGATACAATCTGGAATAGACCGTACCAAAAAACGACGATCAATCGATTGAGTTTCACGATTTTTTCACGTTCTAGCGTCGTCTGAAAATGTCACTTTTAAGGTTTCGTCGTCGTTGAAAGTTTCGATGTAGTAACAATAAAAAATATAATTATCTGTTTTAATTGTTTACATAAATATGCACAGACTACCCTATCAGGGGTCCTTTTGTCGCAGGTGGTAAGATCGTACACAAAACACATCACAAATCTGATAGTACAGTCAATAAAGTAGTTGTAGAGTGCGTGAGCGGGAACCTAAGCGATTTCTTCAGAAACTTGTTCAGGGTGCTTAGGGAGATAACATACTAAAAGTCCCCGCGTCTAGGAGGTGAGCCGGAGGGAGGGTGGGGTTACAAAGGTCTCAATTTTAGGTTTTTCGCCAATATCTCAAAAACGGTGCGTTGTAGCGAAAAATGTTCTAAGATGAAATGAAAGCTTATAAAATTCCCAATAACTTTAATTTTGTACACTTTTTCTATATCTCCAACCGTTTTTGAACTACACGCTCCAGAAATGTCGAAATTAAAGTAATTCAGCGTGATAACCATTGCCTGATGCGAAAATTATCTTAAAATTTATAGTAACCAGTAACGCTTTTAATACTGTCGATTTTGACATCCTTTTAGCTATATTGCGCCCTATTAACGTATCTCCGACTGCAATAGAGTGGTTTCGCAGCTACCTGTATGGGCGCCGGCAACGTATTCGACTTAAGGAGACTTTTTCCTCTTGGGCTAATACAGATGCCGGTGTACCGCAAGGTGGAGTCTTGTCGCCGCTTCTCTTTGCAATATTCATCAATTCGATTAGTTCCTTTATTTCTTCGCCCTACCACTTGTATGCAGACGACCTTCAAGTTTATACACAGTCGCACTTACATGATCTGCCTAATGCAATTGCGAAAATTAATGACACCCTGACTTCTATTTTAAACTGGAGCAAAGCCTATGGACTTACTGTGAATCCTTTGAAAACGCAGGTTATTATAATAGGGAGTCGCAGGTTAAGTGCTCGCATTGATTTTTCTCTGTTGCCGCCGATACTCTTTGACGGAGTCATTATTCCTTACAGCAGCACGGTTAGGAACTTAGGTGTTGTCATGGATCGATGTCTTTCATGGACTCCGCAAATAAATGACGTTAGTAGGAAAATATTCGCAGCACTCGGTTCACTTCGCAGACTACAATATTTTCTTCCCATATCCACAAAGATACATCTCGTTCAGTCTCTTCTTTGGCCCATCCTTGACTACGCTGATACTTGCTATCTTGACCTGACAGAGGAGCAATTAAATAAACTTGAGCGATTACAAAATATTTGTATAAGGTTTGTATTTGGATTGCGCAAATATGACCATGTTTCAGACTTCCGCTCAATGCTCAAGTGGCTCCCTATCCGCCTTCGCCGGAATGCTCATATACTTTCTACTCTCTACTGCATCCTATTCAATCCTACATCACCGCCGTACTTAAAAGAGCGGTTTAAATACAGGTGTGATACACATGAGCATGACCTTCATCTTCGTTCCTCCTATAATCTTTTCCTTAGCACTCCTTTTAGCTCAACTTCCATCTATAAAAAATCTTTTTCTGTATACTCCGTTCACCTTTGGAATACTCTTCCCTTATCTATCCGACGTTCTGAGTCCCTTCTCTCCTTTAAGAATAAAGTTAAGGATTTCTATCTAACCCTTTGACTAGCTTTCGTGGATTGCTTTGATGACATAAAATACATTATAATTATATATATATATATATATATATATATATGTGTATATGCTATATTATATATATATATATATTGTATTTATTTGTATATATCTTAATTAACATATATATATTTTATTTATGTACCTTCTTATCTACATACCTAGTTTGTTTTATCTTTTGTTTTAAATATTAATTCGTAAACTTTTTACTGTTTGCACCTCTACCTACGCATTTCTTGAACGTCTGTGTCCTCTACCCTTAGGTTGTCTGGTAGAAATCGCTATTACAGCGATAAGACCGCCTATTGTGTCTAATAATACTAAAATTGTAATATTTTATGTACTTTTTGTGTGCACAATAAAGAATATTGTATTGTATTGTATTGTAACCTAAGCTGCGAGTACCTCCACGTAGTAAAGGTAGTAACAGTAAGAAATCGCGTTTTTTATAACAGTGGACAACTGAGCAGAGGCGGGAAAACAATCATGATATTGATGAAGATTTCTTTTCGCTCAATATCTTTAATGCTCGCTGTAGGAAACGCGACCTTCTTGGCTAAAACTCCTATTGATATTGTATACTTGCCTTCGGGCTTATGTTATTATAGGTTTTCGCAATTTTATTTTGTCTGGCATGGTAGCCTAGCTGGTAACGTAGGGGGGCAGCCACAAAATATTCTTTTCAAATATACATACACTGTTATTAGTAACACAATTGGATTATCCAACATGAGTACTAATAAGAGTCCTGTATGCATTCTGTATGACGAGAATGTCGTTGAAGGAAGTAATGATGTCTCTGAGGGAAAGGAAAGGGAATACCGGGTCGTATTAAAGCTAGTAAGGAAAGGAAAGACGGCAAATATCGAAATTTCCTTGACTTGACATCCCTTTTGATTTACATCAGCTGTCGTAAAAATGACACCCGAATTGATACCATTAAAATAGAAGTTAGGCAGGCATCTTTATCTAATGAAGAGGCAGAGCAGTCACAGCTCAGACCTTCTGCTCCACCATTTGCCTTTAAGAATAATTGTTTTTTATGTGCATGTTGCCTTAATGAAGATATAAAAAAGCCTTTTAACAAAAACAAACAAAAAAACGAGTATCTCATCGTGGGAAAGTAATCCATGTAAGCAAATATTTCTTCCATAGCCTCTACGACATGGGTATCTCTAGAGATCTCAGTTTTGTAGAGTTTTGGGTAACTGACAGGCTTCATAAGTGAGTAATAGTGTCTTCGTGATATTTTGCTCCTTCAGCAACAATATCGGTAATGCAGGAAAAAATATCAAGAGCTTCGTTACCCCAGGCATCATTTCTCGAAGAACATACCTGCTTGATACAATATTTAGCAGCTAGAGTCTCAACTGAATGTACAACCCGCCTTTTTGTTCAAAGGCTTTTTTATATCTTCATTGAGGCAAATTATGTACATAAAAACAATGATTCTTGAAGTCAATTGGTGCAGCAGAAAATCTGAGCTGCAACGGAACTGCCTCTTTGTTATATAAAGATGCCTGCCTAACATCTTTTTAATGGTATCAGTTCAGGTGTCATTTTTACGACAGCTGATGTGAATCACGCTGTTATCACGTTGAATAACTTAAATTGCTACATTTCTGGAGCGTATAGTTCAAAAAGGGTCGGAGATACGAAAAAAGTGTATAGAATCAAAGTTATAGTGAATTTTATAAGCTTTCATTTCATCTTAGAACATTTTTCGCTATAACGCACCGTTTTTGAGATATTGGCGAAAAACCTAAAATTGAGACCTTTGTAACCCCCCCCTCCCTCCGGCTCACCTCCTAGACGCGGGGACTTTTAGTATTTTATCACCCTAAGCACCCTGAATAAGTTTCTGAAGAAATCGCTTAGGTTCCCGCTCACGCACTCTATACCCTCTTTTGAGTCATTCCTTGACTGGACTATGAGACCCAAAACTAAGATATTAAGTAGTATTCAAGTATATAGTCTATAGTCACGTGTTTCGGATATAATCATCGGATATTACTGTTTTACAATCAGAACGTGTTAGAACTGTCTAACATAGATTGCTGTGACGATTAGTATCTTGTATACGACTTGTGTACATAATTTCAAGGCAATTGTATTAATTCGATGTATTTCTCAGAACCGGTATTAAAGAGTAGAAGTTACTTAATACAATCATGTTTTCTTATAAACTGTGGCAAGTGCATTTGTAAAATAACCAAAGAGACACAAGGCTTGAATCTATCAAGGAACAGTGGCGTGAATTTTTGACGATTTTTCTGCCTTAATCTGTATCTGTTGTCATGGATAGGCAAATTAATACAAAAATTTAGTTGATTATATCCTAAACTTTACTCGTGAATTACTTTTTGTTGTAAATATATCGCATAAGAAACTGCTTTTCTGTCAAAGTTATCATAGTGGACAGACAGAAACAGGCAACGCGTTCGTTTTACGCGTGTTTTTTTTCATAAAAATAGTTTAATCTTCCCACACCTCGTCTGATAGTAAGTTGCGATACCTAATATTATTAACCGAATTTAAAAAAAGGAGGAGGTTCTCAATTCGACTGTATTTTTTTTTCATTTTTTATTTTTATTTTTATGTTTTTTACCTCAGATCTTTGGACTGGGTGAACCGATTTGGATGATTTTTGTTTTAATCGAAAGCTGGTGCTTGTAGTGTGGTCCCACATAAATTTGAACGAGATCTGACAATGGCATCCATGTCAAAATCATATAAGTCTTAAATTTGCATTAAGTATGTGCGCGATAAATGGACGAATAACTCAATATCGCGCCAACCGATTTCGATGATTCTTTTTTTAAATGAAAGCTGGTGCTTGTCGTGTAGTCCCACATAAATTTGAGCGAGATCTGACAATGGTATCCATGTCAAAAGTACAATGTACTTCATTTGAAGTCGGTTATTTTATTGTTAAAATGTTATTTACCTGTTAGTATCATCCAAATCAAAATGTGTTTTATTTTAGTGATGACGTTATTTTATTGATGGGGAAAATATAATTTGTAGTGGGCTTGCAGATAGATCTCTTGGTTTTAAGTGTTGGTTCTGAGAATTGAGATGGAATGCCTCATTTGTAATTCTAAACGTCTTTAAAGCTAATTGCTTCAGGTTCTAAGGTGAAGTTATTTATGAATTATTAAATAATATCTCTATTGAATATATTTTTTGTTCTAATTTGTTTCTAGCAGAGTATATGGATTTTTCCATACTAATATTTTTTACTAACCTACGTCTGTATTGAACTTACGCTGCAGGTATAAACCTATTGTGTATTAAGTATAAAAAACTGTAGAAAAACAGCAAGCTACACAGCTCCTAATCAACTGTAGATAAAAAAACATTCGTTTGTGTCAGACTTGCTTGCGGAAAAATATTTGAAAATATGTTGGTTCTATAGTAGTTATAAAACAGTCTTTATCAATATTTTACCGGTTTGGTTTTTGTGGTTCTTACGAAATAGAATCTAAACAATAAATAGCATTAAATGAAGAAATTTAAATTTACACAATGCCTTAACATCTAACTATTTATACAACTTTAAACTTACCACATAGTGAAGTACTGAAGACCAACGTCACAATACACTTAAATCACAAATTATTCACACTTGTTTTATTTATTGATTTCAAACAATATTGTTTTATGAATGTTAGAGATTTATTAATATTAAGGGAATTGTTGACACGGGTTTAAACACGTTTAATGACACTAGTTATTTCGCGCGTATTGTAAGCTACACTTAACGACACTGGTACAGTTAATGTTCAGTTATAAATGCAGTATCTTACACCGCGGCACGAGATACCGGCTATTATCATATTGACTGGCGAACTGTTGTACTGTTGCTTTGAGACGCGACTGCGGCTTGCGTCTTGCGTCTTGCGATTACACTTGATAACCTTAAATGGATGGATAACTTGCTAAGACCGTTTTAATTTAATATTTAGAAGATCCTTACAAGGTTGGGATTCTTAATATACCAACTAAAGCTGGCCATACACGATCAAGTATATTTGTTAAGTTTGCAGCGCACTTGATGCGGCATAAAGTTTGCATGATGGGTCTTTCACACATAGATAGCCATATACCTAGGGCTACCAGATGAAAAAATCAAAAGTCCGGAGAAAAGGCCTGCTTTTCATTGAAAAGTAGAATGCTTTTAGCATTAAGTCCGCCTTTTGTGCCACATTGTTTTTGGTATAATAAAGTTTAAATAAATAAATAAATAATAAAAGTCCATTGAAAAACCGACTAACGGTATCTTCAGTTAGAGTTATACTTTTAATTCAATATAATTTGAAGAATGAATTTGAATTAAATATAATTAACATGTAGGGCATTTTATAAATCTTTAATTAAAGAAAATTAAAAAAAGAATAATTAAAGAGGTACCTTCACATAATTATTTAATAAAACTGATTAAATACCTACTTGGATAAATACGCATGTATTTTAAATGCGTAATTATTACCAAAGGAAGATTATTTTCAATTTCTTTAACTTTTTATTAAAGAGAACTTAAAAATGTAAGCTGTATTTTATTGAAAATTCTAAAAATTCTAAGATTTCATAAGATTGCAAAATCCAGCCGCAATCCTGAGAAAAATCCAAAAATCCTGAGAACTCAGGACAAATCCTGAGATATGGTAACCTACATACGCCGTCAAGTTTACTGGATGCCGCATCAAGTCCGCTGCAAACTTGACAAATAAACTTGATCGTGTATGGCCAGCTTTAGAATCTCAGGTGTGAGACTTGGCGTAATTATGTTTATGGTTAGCTCCAGCGGTTTGTTTTTTTGTGCGATTAAAGACTTTTTTTACGGTAACCTTGACAGAGAACTTATCATATTTGGATGCAGTGTAAAGCATCAAACCATGACGGAAGTACTTATGGATTTTAAGCATTTTCTGTTCAAGTTTTGCTATACGCGCAAATATACAGGGTCAGTCGTTAATAGTGGATAATCCGTTACTCGGAGGTAGCCCTGAGGTCCAGCTGCAAGAATATCCACTTTTTTTCTTAGGGTTGCCACTGCTGTGAAAATGGTGAATTTTTTAGTTTATTATAATTTTAGCAACAGAAAGGTTCTATGGGCTGGGTAAAGTGATGTATAAACCTTTAAAAATACAGAAAATTTATTAAATAAATAATATTAGGAAATTTTGCGCGTCATTAACACATTTCGTGCTGTACTGAATTTCTGACCGTTTAAGTTTTTTCGCTCCGACAGCAAAATATTCCCTATAAAACCTACACATTGTGGTACCTTTTTGGAATCTACACAAACTAGGAATGTTTTTAAGATAGTGGGCAAATATGGCGTAGTACATTTTTTTTTCACACTTAATGATTAAAACTTGACAAAAAATAAGAGATAAAATTAAAAAAAAATTCAAACTTAATTTTGATCAAGTTTAGAGTAAGTAATGCCTAAAATAGTAATTTCATTCAATAGCACAGATATTTCCGAGTAACAAGCAAAAAAAAGTACACAAAAATACCTTCTTTTGTAAAAATGGTAACTGATTTAGTAGTCAAAGTAGTGATAATTAAGAAAAAATGAAAAAAAAATCACCATTTTCACAGCAGTGGCAACCCTAACAAAAAAAGTGGATTTTCTTGCAGCTGGACCCCAGGGCTACCTCCGAGTAACGGATTATCCACTATTAACGACAGACCCTGTATATTCGAAGCAACTTAATTACTTTGATTTTGACGAAAACACTATTTTTATTTACAAACAAAAAACAAGATGTTACTATTGTTTTTATTGCTTTCATCATTAATTAATTCCATTATGCGTAGTGTTAGGGTTCTTTCTACAAATTGTATTATAATTGATTTTTTATTTCGATACAACTGTTTCCATCTAGTTTATTGTTTTTAATGGGTTTATTGACTTAGCTTCTGTTTCTGTGTCGCATAGCGCGAACCTGATTCGTACGTTTAATTATTTATTCTTGTTTCAAAACTAATAACATCAAATATCTTTATATGTTTTGACCACTTTGCAATAGAGCAAAAATAAAAGCACGTTCAAAAATGTCTTATATTGGTTATCTAGTTATTTTAGTGACAGACATTGAAGACAATGTATAATATTATATTACACCATATTTAAAACAATATTATGTCTTATGTCCAGATAGGTAATTCAAAAACGCCTCTACATCTAATAATCAACTGCTAATTAGGAACAACGTCAACTGATAATTAGGAAGAAGGCGGACGTATTGATTACTGTTGCGTGACAAAAATAATTGGTTAAATGAAATAAACTATTTGAAAACCAGTTCAATCATTATCATTAACGATTACAACGATATTAATTTAACTATTTTGTCGACAACGTTCAATAAGCGCCGGGAACGCGGAAGTTTTTTTGAAACCTCGGGTGGTAGGTACCTACAATGATGAAAAACATCTCTGCTGGTACTAGCTATTGAACAACATAATATAACAAGTCACGCCGTATTAAATACATGCCGGTTTAGAATACTAACTAATAAAAATAATCTTGAAGCAATAAGTTGCAAGTCTTCCTGAATATCTAGTATTAAAACAATAATAAATAGCCGCAGTTTTATTAAGTAGGTAAACATTATTTTTCAAGTAATACTTATTTAAGAAAAAAAATTCTTTAAAGGGTTGAAAATTGAAATATCTGCAAATAATCATGTTCAATATTTATTAGATCATTAATTTAAAAAGTTCTGTCCATAGTAGTAAACGATAAAATAACTTTTGATTCAAATTAGCTCCTTTGACACTGAAATGGCCTTAACTCGAAAAATTTCCCTATCAAAGTAAACTGTATTATATCTTTTTAAAATCTGCATTTAACAGACATGTTTTTAAAATTCTGTTCCATACTTGCCCAGTACATTTTTTTCAACCACCTCGCGTCAAAGTTATGTCGAAGACAATCAGAAATAAAAATATCCAGAGTAGGCACTATTTTTTCAGTACTCCCTATAATCTCAACAAAATTACATACCGATAATTGTAAAGCAACTATCTGAGAGTTGTTAGAAAAAAATCAAAGCATCTGCTCATTTGTGGACTCGACAGGAAAAAGTAGGATAGAAAAGCCGAATTTTCAAAATTTAAAAAAAGGCAATAATCTCGAAAACGATGACACTTTTACTAAGGAAGTTTTTTGACATAATATGGTAGGTTCCTTAAGATATCTGCCCTCTACGGTTGATCCACTACTTCCACACACCCTGTATATACCTATGGCTTCAACCCATTAATGGTACACATCTGGGCATGAGTCTCTCCTCTTGCGTGCTACATTGAAAAAAAAGATGGATAAACCCACATTTTTTTTATCTATAAAATTAGGTTTACATGCTCTTAAATTGTTGCTAGTTGGTCACTGGACACACTGTATATTATGATTACAGTTGATTACTCACTCTTAGGTATTGTTGCCCTGTCAACGTCACATTTCTTACTAATGGCTCAACCTTGAATTTAATAAGAGTTACATGGACTGTTTTCAAATGAGGCTCGTTATGTTAATTACCTATTATATATCGCGTTTTTTTCTATTTTAACGCAAGAGCCCTTTGATACGGATGCGTTTATTTGTAGACTTGCGTAACTTTGTTGTAAAGGTTATTGGTATAGGTATGTTATCTGCCTGTTTGATCTTGCATTGTTGATCAATTTGTAACATACTTTACATATTAATATGATATTGTATGTGATGCATTTTTTGAAGTTTTGTTTATATTGATATACTTTGTAGATCATTTGAAGTAAAATTTTCATCCTGGACAAGAAAACAATAAAAAATGTAAAAAAATCTAGCAAAGTCAAAAAAAATCAATAACTGTTAACACCTTCATTTACTCGTAGTCAGGAAAATTATATGTTATAAAAAGTTTCTTGTACGTGTGTACAAATAACACGATAATAACACGTTTCTTGTAAGTGTGTACAAATAACACGAGCACACTTTATTATACAATGCACCTGTTAGAGATAAATAGACTCAGCCTGAATTATAATAACCTAGCCTGACTCGATTTTGAATATGTCCAAACAGGATACTAAACTCATTGCTACTCAGTATACTAATCAATCGTAACTTTTTCTTATATCTAATTTTTGATTGTGTCGAATATTTGGACAAATATTTCGACACTATAAAGTGAAATATATCGAATGGTTTCTTGAGAATAAAAGTTCGTTACTTTTATATGAACCGATGTCTTTTTAAAGTGTATAAAAATGTGCATACCATTTAAATTTCTTAATGTTTCAATACAGTGTTGTTTTTATTTGACCTTGAACGTTGCATAACTTGAACCGAAGAATATAATTTACATCTCTTTTGACTAAATTCGCACATTTACTGTTTGTTTTACTTGAATCGGTACACAAATAAAAAATGTGTCAATTTATTATTTCAACCGGTACTCGATTATTTAAGAAGTTGTGTCAAAGTGACAAAGTCCGTCCGTACATTTTTAATATGATTGTCTGCGTATTAAAATAAGTTTACCGAAGTGAAATGAGGGCAGTTATATATTTATACATAACCGGATGCAACGGAAAAAACGACAGGTAAGAGACACAAATACAAAAATGTGTAGGATGAAGCCAGGAAAGAATGAGACAGAAATATTCGTCAGTTAAAATAAATAAAAACGACATCGCGACAGTAAAAATGCTAAGTTGTATTCATAGATGGCGCGAGGAATAAGATAGAAGATTCGTTTTATTGCTAGATAGATGGCGCTAGCTGCTCATTTTACTCTTCATATTATGTTAAGAGATGGCGTTAGTTACCACTGTTTTCTTTTTCTTATGTTCGTGGTTAACTTTTAAAAAGTGCTAAGTTGTATTCACAGATGGCGCGAGGAACAAGGTAGAAGAATCGATTTATTGCTTTTTCATCTCATTATCTTGAAACCAAAATGTTGAAAAGTTTCACTTCTACCACGTGTGAATTTAACATTTAACATTAAATTTTTTTTTTACTATTTTCCGCGAAGCAAAGCGAGGGCGATTTCCTAGTATAATATATATATCATACAGGGCTTGGTGGAGGTATTCATTCGTATGATCAGATCATCTTGTAAATATGTATCAAAGAGTACTTCAGTACTATGAACATGCATCCACTAGCTCTAATTATAAAATTGTGTGTCAGCTCCGAAGCACGACTGGAGTTTAACGCCATCTAGTTTGCAATCGACAAATCAATAACAACGCAATGTAGTTTGCGATTGTCAATCAGTAACAAGATATTACAACGCTATCTAGTTTGCGATAGTGAAATCAGTAACAAGATTATTATTATCATTGTAGATTCTGTATTAGGAACTATAATAAAAACATAACGTATAACGTAACGGAGAAAGTTACATTTTACTCCTCATAAATTTTCATACACCGAGCTTAAATATGAAAATCGATTCTAAAGAAGTTAAACTCCATTAAATGACGGATATATAAAGTTTAATAAAATGAAATGATGTAAATTGTTTGTGATTGTGAATTAAAAATTATGGATAAAATAGAAAGGTGGTCTGATCTTGACCCCAGCACTACATAATAATCGATCTAGTTAATTACGAAATTTTCGCTTGGAACATTTTAGCAACAACTTGCAATGTTGGCGTTATTTTGCAAAGTGTGGGTGTATTGTGGATTTGTGTTGGTGTACCACGAATACAAGAGCTTTTAGACTGGGTGTCTATACAGTATGTATCAGCTTTTGAAGTCCACTGCTGGACATAGCCCTCCCCTAATTGGCACCACTTCCACCGGTCTTGGTCTTTCAGAATCTAGCGGGCTTCCAGCTTTCTTCCTTATGCCATCCATTTGATCGGGGTCCAACCTATGCTTCTTTATTTACCGAGACGTGGTCGTCATTATTCCAACAATGGCACGAGATACAATGCGTTATCGCTTCGTTTCTAGTGCGTAACTAATATAGTTTTGTACTAAGTACGTTATGATTTATCCAATTTAATTCATGATTCAAAAGAAAAATATCAATTTTTTGGATGTTGGCATTGCTGTTTCTGGCGTATTGTAATGCAGGATTATCTCCGCCTGCATATTTTGTGGTCTCGCTTTTTCTCTGTATTTTTTATTCTATTTTAAATAACGTATCATGGGACTAGGTCGATCTTTAGACTAGAGATGGAGTGTGTGACTTAACGTTATCTTATCAAAGCGGCGTATCTAGACCAAATATCTGACCGATATCAGCGTTACTAACAACTGTTCATCATCACTAACAATAAGGACGTTTTAGTTGTACGGATACGGTGATGACAAGAACAAAATTAAGTTTAAGTGAATGTGCCGGGGAGTCCGGCAATGCAGCCTCGACAGCTCCATAGGGGGAACTAAAAGCAGGGAATGAATTAGGTTCAAAAAGTTAGTGGTGGCACTATACTCAAAATTATTTAAGAACGCATTAATGATAGCTGCCATTTATTAATATGAACCAACCTTGTACGTACGTCTTTGAGCAAAATGGAATAATTATTTAATTGACATGAATAGTTGGATACTTACGAACAAAGTATTTTGCCAAAATTTGTTAAAAATCCCTATTCGTATTGTATCGTATTCGTATTGACGTTATTTATAAATCATATTAAACGTTATAATCTAGTAAAAATCCCATCACATCATAATTTATGCAAAATTGAATAAAAAAATAAGGCGTCGAATCAATGTTATATGAAGATGACAAAATCTACACTGACGTTAAGTGATGTGACGGCATGAAGCCACTTATAAAACCATAATAATCGATACATTACTATAATCGAAACTTAAAATAAAAATGAATTTATTTTATTTCTTTCTTTGTGTTTAACAATTAAACAATTTAGTTTCTTCTCTTCTATAAGAACATGACCAAGTCTTTATTACGATAATCTCTAACCGCAGCCATTTGAACCGATTAAAATACGGTTAGAATATTCATTATTCAACCGAAACCCAAATTTCATACGCTGGATGCGGCGCGGACGAATTAACAGTGAGTTTTTTAGGAAAAAAATATTTTATTATAGTCGTAAATACATAATTATTCAGCGTATAGGTATGGTAAAGTAACTTAAGTAGCTCAATGGAGGCAGTATCATTCCAGTTACTTGTGGATATCTAAATGTTTCGGTTTTTAGAATTTACAATTTAATTATTGAATCGATTAGAAAGTCTTACAATTTTGAATCGATTTGTTGCAAAAATTGGTTCTTTCGTGAATCGATTTTTTTTGTACATCTCTAGTGTCACTGCGATGACAAACGACAAATATGCATTCTTAGTTCGTGGGGACTATAATTACATCTCATATGGGTTTAGTAAGGAATAGTTTTATAATGTTATAAAACTAATCAGGTAGTATTGGAAATGCTTGTCGACTTTTCAGAAAAATGTTTGTAAAAGAACAATAATAGCCACTTCCCATACATTTAAAATCTTGATAATTAAAGTGTATGTATAGTTTTATGGTATAGTAAAAATACTGCCTTAGAAAACCTATATTATTATATATGATTTTATTTTCTACATTGTGATAAGTGTAATTTTATTAATATACAATTCAATTAGCCGAATGTTAAGATTTAATTCATTTTTGTATTGTCGGTGTGTACGGTGGATGGGGCAAGGTTTCAACATCAGCTTCCGCAAGATACACCTTTGTTCTGAGGGACGTATGTGAAATGAATGACGAAATGAATAATCCAACCTTTTGCGAATCCAACAAAGTGCGAACAAACGCTTTTTTGTTAGCAGGCGGGTTTTTTTCATTTTTAAATTTGTGTAAGACTATTCTAATAGATACCTACCCTCTTTTTTACAGGATCCAACATCTTGGAAACTCTCAGGTATAACCGCGAGACACTGAAAGGTGCCCACAAAAGACTCATAGACTTGGCCAACACCCTAGGACTATCAAATGCGACGATATCGCTCATAGAACGAAGAGTCTCTCAGGACAAATACGTCCTATTCGGAGGCATGTTCGTTACACTGGCTGTGATTGGGCTCGTTATTATGTATTTGATGTAAATAAGTCTTACGGGCTTAAATAAAATTTCCAACACTCGGAGACTATTCGAATAATTCATTATATATTGCAGTATTACTCACTAGCTAGCTTTTTTCTGGTTTATACAGGAATGAATATGAAACATATATGTATGTTTGTTTGTTGTATCTATATATGTATGTTTGTATGTATGTATGTATAAATATATGGTTTCTTTTTGACAGTGTAATGTGTAGGATCTCTGCACAGTGCTTATTTCTAGCAACGTGTTTAAATTTCATTTGTTGCACCTACCACAATTTTTCATCATCGCCAGGGTTGACTGGTAGAAAATGCCACTTGGCATTAAGTCCGCCCATTGTAATTCAGTGCATGAATGCAATAAAGTTTAAATAAATAAATAAAGAAACATTTAGTCGAAATAATCTCTGAGTTTAGGAATAAAAATATATTTATTTTTTAATTTGGCTAAATGATTTAACAACAAATAGTGCAATTAGATCTTCCCATAGCAGTCTACGGGTCCCGTGATTAGCCGAGCCTAGCTACAGTTTTGCCCTTTGATCCTTTAATAATAATATAGTACATAAAAAGTAATGTCCAAGCCTTTAAGCTAATTCTGCGTCGACTCTTATGGGGAGTGCCTTAGGGTAATAATAGTGCAGTGTGGATACTAAGATTATTTCAGCTAAGCGCAGACGTAATTGAATAGTTGGTGGTTTAAGAAAAGAAGACGCGTCATTAAAAATGTTTTCATCTAATAAGACGATGCCTCTTTAAAGTAGAATGTATCATTAGAATATCCACAGTGTTCGAATTACCCAATCAATGCACCTTACAAATGTTTCATTTAATAATTTTTGTCATATATTTAAATGTATCTATAGGGTTACCTAAAGGCGATTCTATGAAATAACTTAAGAGTTCTGTATAAAATTTAATAATTGTAACAAATTGTAAGTATTTATTTTTTACAAATAGCTATATCAATAATTACCTAAGATTGGTTACCTACTTGTTAATGATCATTGTTTTTTGAGAGAGGATTAGGGTAAGGTTGGGTTGTGTGGCTTTTGATTGTACATGGATGTGTATTATTATATATTATATAAATATTATGTCACGTTAGCTTAGCGTTTGAACCATATACCTAATAAAAATATTTTCACTAACATGCATTTTAATTTTCAATGTTTTATCAAGTCGTTTATTGTAGGTATTACTATTAAATTATCTTTATTAAGAAGGATGGTTATTAACGCAAATCTTTTTAAATTTTCGGCTACCTTTTTAATTGATATTTTGAATTAGCAAGCTTTGTTGATAAAATATATTACTGAATGACTTTTCTAGGTAAGTCTATTAAATTCACTCATGTGGTAGGATGATAAGCACCTCCAATTACTCTTTATTCTAATAACTAATTTATACGAAAGTTTGTCATTTGGACTTCACACCTTAACTAATAAATGCCATGAAAATTTTCAATCATACCTACTGTCCTGAGCGTTTATTCCCACTTGTCCTGTTGAGTAGTCCTGTTAACAGGACTAGTGGGAAAAAAAGTTCCCACTAGTTCTGTTAACAGGACAAGTGGGAAAAAATCCCGTTTATTCCCACTTGTCCTGTTGAGTAGTTCTGTTAACAGAACTAGTGGAAAAAAAATCCCACTAGTTCTGTTCTGTAATTTGGAAGACTATGTTTGACACCCGATTTTATTACCTTTATTTAATTATACAATTTTATTCCCTCTATTTTTTATTCTCCTTAGTTTAGTCTTAGAATGCTAACAGATGGGTGTCGTAAGAAGCGACTTAATCTGGCCCGCTGCAGCGCTGGTGGGAGGGACCCTCAGGCTGCGGGCACGAGATCTGCGACGAGCGGCGCGATGGCGGTTGCGGCGCGGCGCGGCGCGGGGCGATTAGCAGCGGTGTCTTGCGGGGCACGAAAAAACGGTCGGTCAATCGCGCTAAAGTAGTGTTATGAAGAATGATAATATTATAATCTGTTTATTTATACTTTTATTGTTGAAGCGATGGCGTAAAGTAACTTTCGGAAAAAAGTGACGCTTGGTTTTCATACAGATGGAGGTACCTACATGTTTCATCATTTCGGTTGTGAAAAACATGAGTTTACGTCGATCGGTTACGAGAGCTGAATTATTATTACCAAGAAATGGTGTTCATCCAATAAATAAATGAAGAAGTAATTTAGGATAATTTTCTACTCTTTATAACTAAGGTGTCATTCAAAAAATATTAAAACTATACGAGAATGAGTACATTTTGATAATATTTTGGAGAATATTTAGAGAATATTTATATGGTGCAAGTTTTTACTGTCCCATATAGCAGCTTTTGATGAAATACACGAAATAAGTTCTTCATTATAAATTTCCATTACTTTAAAATTATAATTCAATACAATTCTATGTACTATCAATATAGTTTGTTCCCATCTCTTCCGCGCCGCCGCACATCGCCCCGCACCGCCCGTGCATCGCGCATCGCGCCGCTCGAAATCGCGGGTTTTGTGCCCGGTCCCATAGAACGCCATACTATTGATTCCATCGCTTCAAATCGCCGCCGCCCCGCAACCGCCATCGCGCCGCCCGTCGCAAATCTCGTGCCCGCAGCCTCAGAGTTTATATTGGTAATATTGATTTTAATCTGTAATATTGTCACCTGTAATACGAATTAATGTACCTAACCTCCAAAATTACAAAATTGAATTTTAAATACAATTTGGCTGCAAATAATTTGCTGACAGTCGTCATATTTTTTTACGATTGTCATTTGTATTGTTGGTTGTAATTTGTTTTTAAATCTGGGGGCACGGTAGTGCCCCCGCCAAGTCGAGCAAAAAAAGCGGCACGGCCGTACCATCCTTTTCTCGAAGCAGTTCAGGTCATTTTCGAACCCCTATAACTTCGTTGTGGATAAAGCTAGAAGCGTGAATTTTTAGTAACCAAACAGGCATTGTATAAACACGGTATATTTCAAATTTCAATCAATTTGAACCAGTAGTTTAAGAATTATAACTAGTCAAATTTTCTTAATTTTGTCACTCACTGACCGATCATCAAAACTCTAAGGCACTTCTAGCAGACATAGAAGCTTCAAATTTAGAACACAATTAGGGTTTAGTGTATAAATCAAGGAAAAACTAAAATATTTTGCAATTTCGGTCAAGTTTTCTAGATGCATTAACTGCATAATTAACTTTGTAATCCCATATAAATATAAAAATTTACAAAGTTACATTTGCAGTTCACGAAACAGTGTACCTGTATTATCTATACTTAATATTATAAAGAGGAAATATTTGATTGTTTGCATTGAATAGGCTCCGAAACTACTGAACCGATTTGAAAAATTCTTTCATTGTTGGGAAGCTACAATATCGCCGGGTGACATAGGCTATATTATATTTTCAAAAAATTAGGGATCCTTAGTAAAATTTCAATAATGTAACCCAAGTGTACAAAGATAAGAAAACCGAAGCAAAGCGAGGGCGGTTACTCGTGTATAATATAATGGAATAATAGGTGTGAATAGATACCTAGGTATATTATTATGTTCATTTAGAACATAAAAGATTTTTAATACTGATATGGTCACTTTAAGATGTTGTTAGGTTAGCTAAAATTTACGTAATAACTTAAGACAGAAGGACCCTAAAGTAGGGACTGAATAAATTAACCGACTTGGTATTACATGCATCTCACAAATTTTTACGGTAGAAGAACTGAGTTGCGAGACTTGGTTTTTTTTACAAGTTATGTTTTTGATGGCATCTATATGTATAAAACAAGGTTGTGTTAGTTAGAACACTTATAAGTCAAGAACGGCTGAACCGATTTTAATGATCTTTGATTCATTACATTCGTCTCGGTCCGGAATAGTAGAATAACTAAAAAATATTTAAAGAACATAAGAAATAAACATAAATCAATGACTGTTGTCATTTGTTTTGACGGTTGTCATTTGATTTAACGATTGTCATATGTTTTGATGGTTGTCATTTGCGATGATGATTGTCATTTGTTTTGACGGTTGTCATTTGTTTTGACGTTTAGTTATTTGTTTTACGATTGTCATTTGTTTTTAAATGACTTCAAAAAAGGAGGAGGTTCTCAATTCATCTGTATTTTTTTATTTATCTATATTTTTTTATGTTTGTTACCTCAGAACTTTCGACTGAGTGAACCGATTTTGATGATTTTTGTTTTAATCGAAAGCTGGTGCTTGTCGTGTGGTCCTACTTAAATTTTATCGAGATCTGATAATGGCATCCATGAGAAAATAATATAAGTCTTAAATTTTCATTATTATGTGCGCTACAAATGGACGAATAACTCAATATCACGCCAGCCGATTTAGATGATTCTTTTTTATTTTTATTGGAAAGAATGTGTTTCATTTGAAGTTGTTTTTTTTTAATTTTAGATTATGACGGTTGTCATTTGTTTTATTTTCGACATTTTATAATAATAGTTATTCTGAAGTTCTGGCAGAGACGAATCCAATAAATCAAAGATCATTAAAATCGGTTTAGCTCTTTTTGAGTTCTGAGAGGGAGATGGAGACATGCACACACACACACACACTCACACACACACACTCACACACACACACAGAGAGAGAGAGAGAGACCATTTAGTTAAAAGTAACAAGACATTGATTTGTTAGGCGGTACAAAGTTCGCCAGGATAGCTAATATTCAATAAAGTGACACAGAGCTAGTGGGATTTTTTCCCACTTGTCCTGTTAATAGAACTAGTGGGAACGTTTTTTCCCACTAGTCCTGTTAACAGAACTAGTGGGAATTTTTTTCCCACTAGTACTGTCAACAGGACTACTCAACAGGACAAGTGGGAATAAACGGTCCTGAGTACTATAGCTAGATATCAGAACAGTCCTGACAAAATTTTTATTTATATTTTTACTAAGTCTTGGTCCTGTGTATTATTTACTTGTGTGGAGTTTCGCAATACATCACACGACATTATTTCAAAGCAACATAATAATCCAAGAAGAGCAGGATAAAGATATATGTAACGCAAAAAGTAAAGAGAAGGAAGCGTAAAAATGGTATTATACTTGCATGGTATTAAGTATACTTGCATTGTTAATCTTTTTTTGGTTTGACGTGCAAACTTACACGCAAAATATATAGCTTGCAATTATTTCACGATGTAATCCAAGATGTAATCACCGGCATCTATGTAATCTTTATAAATGTCGTAGGTCTATTGTATGTTACAATAGACTGTGTTACATAATTATAACAATAATTGAAGGCTGCATTTAGCTTTTTGCGATTGTTTCATGTTGTAATTAGTTAGTATTTCCTTTATTATGTAAAATGAAACGTACATACCTACATATAAAAAATATGATTTATAGAACAATAGGTTTGAATCTGTTTTATTTATAATACATTATAAAGCGATAATTATGGCAGTTGAATATCAAATTCCGTTTATTCCCACTTGTCCTGTTGAGTAGTCAAACTGTTTAACTAATAATAATAATTTTTATCTTACCCAAAGTCTTACCAACAAGCAGAGGCCAGCTTTTGTAATCTCTTACGATACCCTATTTTACCGGCATGAGATTGGGGTTAGTGTTCTAGCCCATCCAAATACAGTCTAAAAATAAAGGTGCCCTCGTCACCGATTGTTATTAAAAAAACATGCGTGAGATTAATGACTTTGTGTAGCTAAGTGATTAATGCCTATGGGCTATGACCTATGAACTTACGGAAAAATAACTGCATTAAATTATAGTCCTAAGAACTCGTGGCCTTGTCAAAGTGCAACTACGGTAACAATAGAGGTTGCTCCTTGCACTATCGTCCATGACATCAATAGTTTTACACTTTACATTTTATTACCATTAGTTTTCTGACTCTAATGGTTGTTCTCAATATTTTATATATCCATAGGTCATATAGTATTAGTAAGTGGTATAGTACGTTTCAAGGAAGTCTTGAGTTTGCCGCTATGTTGGATTTTAACGCTCACCACCGCAGCTGTGGTCAGTCAATCTTTTAATGAACTACATTTTTTGTAGGAAACATATTTCTGTGAAATCAATACTTTGCCAAATAAACGTGAATACGTAACCATGAAAATGAAATATGCGGGTATTTTGCCTATGATATTCGTTATCAGCGCGTCGAAGAAATATACCAAAATTCAGATCAATTAGGGATATGGACTAAAAGGAAGTTTATCCAATAAGGTTATTGGAATTTTAAAACACTATCCATCCATTGTATCCATTTGTACCATGATAATAGGAAAAGAATCAAAATTACAAAAACACAATAACATACAAAATAAATTTTAATAACATCCATTTGCTGCTTGTAAAAAGTAACACCAGTTATTGCAAAAAAAAAACTTTAGAACACAATTTTTTTTACACAATATAATCAGTCTAAACCAGTGCGAACAATAAAAATAATTAAAAAAGCAATCGCCAATCAGTTACCTAATCAGATTCCTTTTTATCCGGATCGCAGCAAGGTATGCGAGGTTCGACATGTGCGCATGCGAAGGCAACATCTTCCTTCTTCGTTGCACACGGTCCCGTGTCTTCTGCCGGCGGGTTGACGCACGCGTCCACTGGTGGCGGTGGCTCCTGCGGGTAGTCGGCCACCCGCGCCGCAGCCGGCGATATCTCCGGCACCTCTCTACGAAGCTCCTTTATCTTATCGTAGGCGTCAGGTGCTAGACGCATGTATTGGGGCACCTGTTATAATAAAATATGAAGGTTTTAAGACTCGTATTATAAGTATAGCAAGGAATAGGGATGTTGACTAATTAGCGCTGTGCTATGGACGTAATACCCCCGCATAATAAAATTATATATTGCGCAAAATACAGTTTAATGGGTTGCGCGTAACATGGGTGGCATGGGTGACAATTGAGCCAAAAACCCACAACCCGAGAACAAATATTTATTAATTAGTCACACTATTTGCAACGGCCGGAACCTGTGGCTTAGTACTTAGCAGGCCACCGACTGGACTTCTGCTACTTCGTCGTTGAAATACAAACGATAAAATTATAAGGTTGGTACCACAGGTTGGTACTCAGGTAAAATAGAACTAAAAAAAACATCTGATACCTCCTTGCAATCAACGCCGTATGTACCGAGGAAGCCGGGCAGCTGCGCCTGGTCCGTTGTATCCTCGGCCGGCTGCAGCGCCTGCGCACTCGGCACGATCTCGTACGGACACTCGTTGCGCGCGCGCCGTAACGCACGCTCTTCCGCATCCTGTAAGTCACATTTTTTATGTTTTTATTGCACCCGGATAAAACCGGCTTTATTGCACCCGGATAAAACCGGTTTTATTTCAGCTGGATGAAACCGGCTTAAACAACAGGACAACGATCTATTACATACCTAAGGTTCACACTGATTTTACCTATCCTATCATGGTGGGTAGATTTATAGACATTCCACGATTAGTCTACACTCAGTCTACACTCTATTGTTTTGTTCATCATCCCGAACAAATAAGTGTTACTGCAAGAGTGCAGTTTTTTCATTTATCGTTCTCGGACAAAGAGGGGTTTAAGCAAGGTTTGTGGTTAATTTTATTCGCTTTTCTTATCATAACATATAATAAGTATATATTTTCTAATATTAAGTTAATTTATATTATACAGTACTATCTACCACCTAATATTTTAAGTAATCAATTTTATTTGGATCGTAAAGTAATACACAACACCAAGTTAATAGCACAGTTACTTTTTTTTTGGTTTTTAAATATTATGTGTGGCTATAACAGCAGTGATAGCCTAGTGGTTAGAACGTTGGTCTCCCGAACGCGGGGGCCCGGGTTCAAATCCTGGCACGCACCTCTAATTTTCAAATATTATGTGCGTATTACAAGTTAATTATCACTTGCTTCGGTGAAGGAAAACATCGTGAGGAAACCTGCACACCTGAGAGTTCTCCATAATGTTCTCAAAGGTGTGTGAAGTCTACCAGTCCGCACTTGGCCAGCGTGGTAGACTATGGCCTGTACCCCTCACATTGTGAGAGGGAGACCCCGAGCCCAGCAGTGGGACAATTATGGGTTGTTGCTTTGCTTTGCTTTTGCTTAAAATATTATGTCCTATTAAAGAAGGAATATGAAGCTTACAGCGTCCTTAAACCTATCGCAGTAATCCTCTTCCTCGTTGTAATGCGGCTGTTGCCCCGGCGGGTACGATGGTCGTTCCGGCTTGCGGTGCTCGTCAGCCGCGGGCCCGCTGAAACACACCATCTTCTGGTGGTCTTCCTTCGCCGCGCTGGACTTGAGGATGCCTTTCAGCGGCAACACGTTCTCACACTTGGGTTGGCTGGAAATTAAGGAAGTCGTATAATTATGGGTACACTTATGTTAAGATCAATTATTAGCAATTGTACATATAGTTTGATTGTTGGGAGTCCTATAAATAAATAAATAATAAAAGTGTTAATAGAACAGACATTTCGTGTGTCGAACGAATCCATTGAAGATTGAAGCCACATAGCGCCAATGCATTGGGAGTTGGGACATACGTGGTGTTCGCGGTGTCGGTTCTATTACGCTATTATCTAATAATACTTCAATGTATTTGCTACAGTTTTTTTTTGTAATTTGTAAGTGGAATGTAATGATGTTGAGAATGTAATAATCTTAAATTAAAATTGAATAAACCCCCGACAGTTTTATTCACACTAAACATAGTTAAGAAAACTCTGGATTATGTCAACTTTCAAATAAAACTAGATCAAAATCGGTTCATCCGTTTGGGACACACACACACACACAGATGACACAGATAGGTACAGAGACATGTCAAACTTATAACACCTCTCTTGTTTCGTAGGGGGTTAGAAAAAAACTATTGACTACACAGTACACCGTGTCTTTGTATCACTGCTTAGAATAATAACTTAGATTTGGCTAAGTTTTAGTTGCGCGTTTTTCGTGCTTGCAATAGGTTTCTAGGCGTTTTTATTCTAAGTATCACTGTGATAAACTCAAATTTTAATTCACAAAAACTCATTTTCAAAACAGCATCATATTACAATTTGTGTATGATACAAATATTAGGAATACCTACCTACTAGGTACCAAATTAATTTAAATTGACGCCTAATCTACTTATTAGTACCTACCTACTAATTATTTCAACTTATTACCTAAATAGTATTAAATTATTCGCAAGTTATACCAACATGTTAATGAAAAGCCAACCACGCGAAATATAATATATCAAAATAGCTCGTTAATTTTCACGTCGTTCGTGTATAATTTATTTATACGATCTGGATTTCAAATTATGGTAGGGTAATTTATTTTTAATTAGACTTCATTTCACGCAGGATGGTGCAAGGCAAGTGACACTTGTCTTTTTACTTGGTTAAGAAAATATGCTTGATAACTAACTCGTTACTTAATGAAAATTTAATAGGAAAAATGTACCTATCATCCATTTTATTTATATCTAATTCAATAATGAATCCTTATTAATGAGTAGATATATACATAATATATCAGTGGCAGAAAATATGTGCTGTCATACTTGTCATGTCAATTTCAGTTTGAATAATATTCATGAATAATAAGCATTACTCATATTTTTATTTTTTTAAATTCTATGACACAATAGGGATGTTGACTAATTTTAGGATTCAATTTTATTTGATAGATAGAACCTCAATATTCACGAAAAAAATATTATAAAAATAATAATCTTCAATTTAAAAACAAAAATTGATAAATAAAAATCATTATCAAATTTCCCACCAAAAACGTCACGTGACGTCACTAAACGATATTCAATACTATCTGTCTACTGAAGTTTGTTGAATTTCCATATAAAATTGTTCCAATGACGTCATATTCTCAAAATGGCGTTTGAGGTCCCGTGACAGTGAGTACAATTTTTAACATTTTAAATTAATGATATTTAATTTATTGTGATTGATTTCAATAAAAGAATCATATTTTAGGCCTTTAAATGTTACCACTAATATTTTAGACATGAATTTATATTAATTTATAATTAGTGTCAACATCCCTATTCACCTTATTCACCTCCACCTGGTGATCCTTAGCGAGTTATCATACGAGATACGATCAGTAGTCATCGGCGGCGTGGGGGTCCGGGAGGGGGGAGGGGGGAGGGGGGCAAAGCGGTGCCCTCCACCACGATTCATGATTTTATCTTTTTAATTCTATGAGACTATACTATGCTAATGTACGTGACACAACTCACCTCAACCTGGTGATTCTCAGCGAGTCATCATACGATATACGATCAGTGGTCATGGGCGGTGTGGGGGGCCGGGGGGGCGAAGCGGTGCCCTCCACCACGTCCAGTGCGGTCAGACATCGCTCCATGGCGCTGGGCTCGGCCACCGCCGACTGCCCGATCTTGGCCAGTTGGGCTCGTGTCTCTGCTGCTTGCTCTTCACGGATTGCCTCCTGAAATATTTCTTTATTTATTTGAACATGTAACAATTATGGCACCTGAAATATTCGTAAAGACTACAAACAAAACTGCGTCGCAGCGAGACGTTTACGCCTCCCTCGGACATGGAGGAAGCATGTACCTAACACGTAAGTAACACAGTCCCTTAATGATGGATGGAGGTAAATACATAAAATAAATAAATAAACATTTAGTTATTACGCCCCATCGCCCTAAGGACGAGTGGAAGGATACCCTCGAGCTTAATAATGGAACTAGTTATATTTTAGTCGTCATAAATTGT
The DNA here is from genome assembly GCA_963932265.1 of Thymelicus lineola. Taxonomy (NCBI): domain Eukaryota; kingdom Metazoa; phylum Arthropoda; class Insecta; order Lepidoptera; family Hesperiidae; genus Thymelicus; species Thymelicus lineola. The sequence goes on from OZ010685.1 coordinate 10,299,746, forward strand.
ATAAAATTACACATTTTTGCTTTAAGTTCCCTAAAAATCTAATAAAAAGCAAAGCGATAAATTTTATCTCTAGTCAATCAATCCTTTCTGAAATAAATTGGTTAGTAGCATATCGAAAAAAAAGAGTAAAAAGGGGACATCAAACGATTTAAAGGTAGGCAACTTTTGTGGAAAAGCGGCACGGTAGCGATCTGTTGTTAATCGAATAAAAACGCAATTAGTCGCGCGTCGCTGCCGAGGCTCAAAGCCCAGCGCGGCAGCGTGGACCATTCTATCACCGGAGATGGTCCGTGCCAGAGCGCTGATTGCGTTATTGATTTTGGAAATTCTAGGCGCGTCTTTGTCCTTCGTTTTTGCCACTGTATAGAATACAGAGTGAATTTTTCGAGCGATTTTGTTTATTTTTACCATATGTCATTACTTCTCAGAAGCCTCCTGGTGCCAGAAATACAGGCTTTGATCCTAGTTCAGGCATCAGACAGTTTTAAATACATGTAATTGAATGTAAACAACTATAATTGTAATACTGTCAATAAACAATAATTAACTATTATTATTATTAGCAACATTAACGACAGGTGACAATGACTAACGCCCCAACTCAGAGTCACTAAAAGAGCGATTTAAGTAACCGTTATTAACGCTGACTTGGGGCGTAATTCCCACAGAACATCTAATAATTAGTGTAATTCCCTACAAGGCGTGAATAAGTTGACAATTAAAAAAAACAAGGCAATCATTTAAAATTTCGATTTTTGTTTAAGTTTTATTTTAAATATTTGGTAGTTTTTTTATGAAAACTTAAATGTGAATTTTTATAAAATAGGTATACGTTAGTTGTATTTATCAACAACATTTACGAGTTATCATGTTATAGTTGCCGATAGACTTATTTTTAAATAGCTTCTGATCGTCTCCATCTGGTTTGTGTCGGTTAAACAACATCTACCAATTACATGAGATGCTTAAGAGAAGATAAACCTCACCTCTAGTTCATCCTTCAAGTTGCCTTCCCTCAAGTGATAGTTGCGTACATTGTCGATCACTTCCTGCGGGAACTTGTCAGGATTTGCGCTCATGTAGCGATACACGAACAGATCGCAGCCGATGATCTTGAATCGATGTTTGAATACAGGAACTATTGCGCCTGGAGTCGTCAAAAAAGTCAAATGTATTTATTTATTTATAACTTTATTAATACCTTTAATCAAAATGGTACAAAAGGTGGGCTTAATGCTAGAAGCATTCTCTGCCAGCCGACCTTTGGGAAAACAGATACATCTAAGGCGGTAGATATATAATAAAGAGATGATAGATAAAGCATAAATAATAACTAAATATAAAATCCAAGATCCTTGACAGTAGTTGAGTATGGGATGACAGAATCGTTAAGTACGACAGGTGACACTGATGCGAGGTCTAATTTCGCCAATTGCCTGGGGCTACCAATTATGATAGCCTGGCATTTAGAGGAATTTACTTTGATGCCGTACTTAAGAGACCATTGACTTACACTTGAATGGCACTTGAATGTATGCATTTATCCTTTAAACTATAGGATTTACGTATTGATATATCTCTACCGTGGGAAGGTTCTATATTATATACTATCTGTTCAGTGGTTTTATGCATCTTTCAACGCAATGTGCTCTTTTATGGTATGCAGAGCTTGTCTGCTCAAAACGGCGTCAGATCTATTCTAACTGAAGACTTTGTAGGTAGCTCACAGTAATCCCATTGTGCTTTTATTGTTTTATTGTATACGGTTATAAAGTTTGTTGTCATATGTGTGTGTCAGGTAAATTTATACATAGCGCACACCTACATTAAAAGCTTCCAAACCAACACCAAAATTGCTCGTTCACATTCCTATTTACCAAGCAGTACATCATCTTAACTGGATTGGGCTAACAGCCGTACCCGTAAAATATTCCACTGAATGATTTAATGTTTAAATAACCTTTATTCTGACTTCATCAGATTATGGATAGAAAGAAATCTGATAATGACCGCAAGACGAAGGCACGTTGACGTCAAATTACCATATCATAGTACCAAGTGTAAGCACGAAAATTATTGATAGGCTAACAAGGTAATTAAACGGAGTGCCAGAAACGTACTATGCCATGGCAATTCGGGCAGATTACAGGCCCGTATTCGATGCGGTCGACACACACCACACAGCGCCGTCTGTAATTTCGATATAACGTCACGTAGCCCAGCCTGTTAGCAGGCACGACTGCCTCTTGTTTAGAATGAATTCTAGCGGAGAATAGTACAGAGCACCGAGCAACAAACCGTATAAATAAATTCACGGGTGATTCAACGAGTTGTAAAATTGTGGTACAGACAGTTATAACCGCCAGATACCACCCTCCTACAAAGAAATGTTAGCTAGCAAGGTATACGTACTCATTATGCGATTATATGTATAAATAAATGGGTTCTTAATTGCCATGATAAAGAGACATAACGCAACAAAAGTAGCTGTAAATGCGCAGTAATTCATGTGAAGGGAACTAACCTATATAAAACTTATCAGGAGTGAAGTATGTGGGAAAATTGGGGTCCGACTCCGGTGTTTGCAACTTCATCGCCTTAAGGAACTTTCCTTCGCGTATGCCAGAGTTCCGACGAGGAATTTCGCCTATCTTGATCGTGCCGTCTGCTAGACTGTACGACAGCACGAACTGTCGGCCTTTGTCTTCCGGATGAATCCAATCCAACTCGCAGAGGTAGCGGAGATACTGTATTCAAAAATATAATAAACAAAATTAAGGATAAAGAAAATGCATCATAAGATTTCAACATTTTCAACGCGAAACAAGTGAAAGTCGATAAAATCATAATATTTAACAATCACAACAGATCCACAGTACACAACACACATAATCAAATTACAGAAAAGTAATACAAATTTACGCATTCGCATTTTAAGAAATCGCTGACGTTGCCGCCGACCAAGAAAGAAGAACTAGTTAAGTAACTAAAAAGAAGACTAGAACCTGCTGTTTAACTTACCAACGCAATTCATCCATATTATTAATATATTTTATATAACCAAAAAATCAGGCATCATCAGAATTCGTATGCATGGCTGAAATAAACCGCGAAATATTTCCGATACGGTAGCAGGAAAGAGGAAAATCGTATCATACCTTTTGTAGTTTTTTCATTTAGATTTTCGCTTAATCTTTCGACCGGCCGTGTATGCGAAACCCTTCGTGAATAATAAAGCAACAGCCCATTGAACCCTATTACTGATTCCCAGTTAGCTACATTTGATGACCCATTTCGAAGATTGTTACAAAATAAAAGGATTTATAACTAATGCAATTTCAGTATAACCTTGAAAGTCGAATAAGAATATTACTAGCGAATCTTGAAACCTTCATTTTGATAATGTTGTATTGTTTCCTATAAGTCTGTTGGTTATTTGATACTGGACCGTATATTTGAAAGTTACATGTGACAAATTGTAACTTTTTTGAGACGTGACAAATTATTACTAATTTAATATATTTTTGGGGCATGACGAGTTAGAACAAATTTTTGTGGTGACCAGTTGACCCCTAAATCGTGCTGCCGTTCTACTGGCACTGCAGTCATATATCGTATATATAATAATATATTATAATATACTTTTCTTCTGACATTTTAGGTTCCACCATATCACAATATATTATTCTGTCTTGCCATCGCGGCATCGCCACGTACCAATGAACTATTAGGATATTGTATTAGGTACAAAGCAACTTTGACCACAAAACTATAAAACAAAATTGATAGAACATATTCCTAAGGGATGATTTGTTAAGACCTTAAGACATAAGGGTCCTAGTTTAATGTGCATATACAACTGTTTTTAACAATAAATAGATTGAAGTCCGCACCACAATACACACTACAGACAAAAGATATCATAACCCTGCAAATGCAAGCTGAATATACTTAATGTAATATTAAATTTTATACAATAGTTTTTCAACTCCAACAATTTTTGTCATAAACGCGAACTTCTGAATAATACAATATACAGTACAGAGTTCTAGGTACAAGTATCGTTTTATTGAAAACTGAAATGCACCTGCATCAATTTTGTATAACATTTCGTTTTCAGATGATTCCCGGCGCTTTGTCGAGTTCACAACTTTAATTGGATTAGTAAGAGTTTGCTTGAATAAAAGTAACGGACTGAAGAATTTCGAACTGTCAATAAAAATTTGGATTTGGAGAATCTTCTAGTGGAACTTTAGATACTTTGAATTTCTTGGAAGAGAGATATGGAGTCAGTTCAATTGAATTGCAAGTAAAGCAAAGCACGGCTGGATGTTCGCAGAAATGCGGTATAAAAGCACATTTGCCAATAAAAGCGAATTACGGCCTTAATTGTTTATGCATCAAATCTATTCAAATAAACAATCCAAATATAATTTGTTACTTGATTTCATAATGGTTTGGGATTAGGGCGTTTTTATATTATTATTATAATAAAAATATATATTAGCCTTCCCTGGAATTTTCTCTTCCTGTTAGGTCCTTTCTCTATCTCTTAGTAGGTATAATTAAGTATGGTGTCAAATGAAAAGATACATTACGTAATAAAACATAAGGAGCGTATCTCGTTACCTTATTTGCGTTGAGGTTATACTTGATGACGTCCTTGTGCGGAGGTTTTGGCATGAGACCAAAACAAGATTGTAACGTATCTTCAGGAGCGCCGATCCCTATATGCGGTGGAAGAGACTGCAAAGTAATGGGTTGGAGAAATTAGTCATGTTATACTACCTAGTTGATATTTTAGCTCTGTTATAAAATAATTTGGAATGTTTTTAATATCATACTGGTACTCAGAATATAGGTTAGTTGTACAGAGCACAGTGACTAAAAAAACCTGTGTTGCCTTGTCGATTTCAGCAGGCTGGGTGAATCACGAACATATTAAGATATTTGTTTAGACTCAAGGACGGACAGGGCCCTTACGCCCCAAACGTACACATAGGAGTGCCCATGTACACAATATTCTGTAAATGAGCCTCCTCGCTGTTTCATATCTACACAGCTTATTTAATTATCATTATCTCTTTATAAACACTCTCTTAAATATGAATTTTACATAGTTTAAACTTTGCAAAAAGGATCTGCCAACGAGTAAAGACTGATAAAATGAGAAAAAGTTTAAACGTTATAATATTTGATTCCATTTTCTTATGAACCCAATCCGACTTTACAGACATTAATTTTTATATCGTCTGTTGCCAGTCCTGAAGCAAATGTTGATCTGTCGGACAAATAAACGTTTTCCCTTTAAAGCAAACTCATCTAAGCTCTTCAGCAAACTTTTAAATTGCGAATTTTGATCATTCCAGAAACATCACGAGATTTGAAATGTTCATGATACCTACTTCGCAACAAATTTTTCTGTTTCTTTTTGGGATAAGGATGGAAGTTTTACATTTGCTGCAAATACTTGGTCAAAATTAAATGTAGAGGCGTATCATCGTAGTCGGCAAAGCAATTAAGTATACAGGGCATGTTCTAAAACCTTCTGTAATTATTGATATTGCAGTTTGTTTGTGTTATTATCAATGTTAAATGATACTTGTATATAAGGTATGATTTAACATGGATAATAACGTAAACAATATGTAATATTAAACATTACAGAGGGGTTTAAAATCATGCCCTGCATAGTTAATTCTTTTGTCGACTGTATGTACATATCGGTGAGGCCATGAATCTCCAGTGAAGGTCCAGGGACGGACCTCTTTATTCTACAGCGCTTGTCTGATGCAGAGGTTGGCATATAAGAAATGTCATGTCATATTTAAATTAGGGAATTGTCTATAATGTAGAACAGATTATTATTGATCACGTAGTGTTGAAGTACTTTGGAATATTGATGTAAATGTTAGGAGAAATGGAAATATATCATGGTGCAAAGTAAAAGGAATATCATTTCATAACCAATACCATAGAATACCTCCTTCTGCTTTATACATATAAATGTGAACGTTTGTATGGATGTTTGTTAATCTTTCACGCAATAACTACTGAACGAATTTTCATGAAATTTAGCACATAGGTACGTAGATCTAGAAGAGGACATAGGGTACTTATTATCCCGAAAAACGCGAGCAAAGCCGGAGACAGGACACTAGTGTGTTATAATTATATACCTTTGGGAACTCCTTCTTTGTCTCATGGCGGACCTCGACAGGTGGTGGCTGATCTATGTTGAGCATCAGTCTGAAATATAGTGAATTATTAAATAGAAGTTAAACTATTACAACTTCTTTTAAATATATGAATCTTTAATCCAATCTTTCCTCCCAACTGTGTTTGGGGTCGGCGCAATACTTATGTATCTTCTCCCATTCTTCCTTGTTAGCCGTCATCCTTTGTCTTTCCTATCGTCTCTCACACAATCCATCCATCTTGACCGCCAATCGCCATCGTCCTTTCCATTCTCCCACATTCATACAACTATTATAATACTACTATATTATTATAATTATTATAAAACTATTATAATATGGTAATAAATATCTTCAACAAATTATTGTTACTTAAACAGCAAAAGATTTTAAATATTGGTCTAGTTAGTACGAATGTACGAGTACAATAAAATTTCCCGCCACGATGATTTTTAATGCTACGGAAATGGAGCGTGAGTTTATTCCACATTTAATAGGTATGTTGAGTAGGTATGTTCTGACTGGCGGCGTTCTTTGGAAAATGTTTCAGCTAAAGTGCGCTTGTTGATAAAAAATCAAAGTAGATTGGTAGATTTTTTGATGTTTTCAATATTTGGAAATTGCCTAAGATTTCAATCCTCATTAATAATATCGTAGATGTAAAAGTAGATAGACTTTGCGTTGCTTAAACATTAAATATTTAAGAATTTTATTTTAGTGTTGGATCGAATGCGTGCAAATTCTTAATCCGAATTCTTCGGTATTTCAGACACATTTGCTTTAGATCGCTAAGTTGAACGGTCCGTGTATTATGCTGGTATCCACACCCTTCTGGCGATGCCTAAAAGCCCTTTCACGACCGACACGCCAATATATCAAAACATTTTATCATGTAGGTATGTGTATTGAATAGAAATGAGTAAAACTGCGTAGGTAAATAAAACAAGAAATATTACTGTTTTCTTGGCAAAGCGTACAGTTTTAAGCCTACAGATTTTTCAATCTTACGTAACGTCCAGATTATGAGCTTGAAAAGAAATAAATACTTGGTATTGTAACTGCGGAATAGTATAATTACGCAATTTTTATTAGGGTTCCGAACGAAAAAAACTAAACACGGAACCCTTATAAGATCTGTCGTGTGTCTGGGCGACCGCCCTTTACCGCCAATTTTCTCCGAAACTATTGGACCAAATGAATTGTTTGGTACTCATGTGCTTTTTTCCTTAGATTTTGGGAAAAATGGGAAGCTTTAAGGATTGTAAGGGATAATATACCAATTGTTTCTTATTTGATACTATAAATGAAAACACCGTAAGAATTATGCGGCAACAATTAAACAGAATTTTTCGATGTTTTAAAAACTTTAGATTAATAACAGTTTGGATTGAAGAATTTCATACATATATAAACATATATAACATATATAAAACCTATAAAATATAAACACGGCTTTCTAAGTTCCCAGGAATCTTCAGGAGTACCAAATAGTTAGGTACTAACTTTTAATAATACGTCACAAAGAGAAGAAAGAGGGAGAGGAGTAATGAGAAAACTTTCATCAAGACTTGTAGCAGTAGGTAGATTGTATGCACGCTTCCCACAACTTGCCACTTAAGTTAATATTATCCCGTTTGACAATACTTATGACATGACACAATGACCAATGTACGTGACATCTAAAGTCCATTAAAAGCCGTATGCTCATCGGATCAGAACATGTTGTCATATTGAACATCACCTCAAGATGACAATCTGTAACTATGTACAGTCACGTGCAATAATATGTATACATTGTCACGTTTTCAAAAATATCTAAACTTGTAACAATCCATAAAGAAGTGAACGACAATTCGTTCAAAATTAAGTAACCATTAAACGATGTCAAAATAAGGTATACACGTTTATTCCACAATAATGTAATCAAACCAAAATCATAAATAAATTCACACTTCGAATATCATTTTTAACTATCCATGACAATTTCTATAACATGTATACAAAATGTATACATGTAATAGACATTGTCATGGCTACATTAAAATGATATTGGAAGTGTATACTTACTTTTGCCGTGAAACTTACTAGGAACGTGCTAGAAACTATTTAGACCAGTGCCGATACCTCTGAAAACGATAAAAAAAATGAAAAAAAAATAGTAGGATAAAACCCATTGCAAAAGGAAGAAAATACAACAAAAATGAAAGGAAAATAATTAACGGGCGATCTGAGGTCGGAAAGTGGGGAGGGAGGGTGGGTTTAAGGGTAAAAAAACGGTTTATCTTAATTTCTGACAAAACTACAAGTCTTATGGAAAAAAGTTAAATAGCAAAGTTGTAGGTAATAAAAAGATCTACAACTTTTGTATTTGCACTTTTTTACATAACCTCAAAATTTATGTGAAAAATTCAAATAACCAAGTTTTTGGTTTTTTATTTTTCACAAAAATATTATTTTCTTCACGAAATTTGGTGGAAACTTATCTTTTTATGTTTTTTTTTTATGCTTTAAGCAGGCAAACGAGCAGACGGGTCACCTGATGGTAAGTGATCACCGCCGCCCATGGACATTAGCAACACCAGGGGCGTCACCAACGCGTTGCCGGTCAAGAAGATGACGATAGACCCGCTTCTTGAAGGACCCCATGTCATAGCTTAGAGGGAACACCGATGCAGGTAGTTTGTTCCACAGTTTACACGTGCGAGGTAGAAAATGACGTGAGAACCGGACTGTGGACGAACGCCAGGTATCCAGATAGTGTTGATGGAACCTGGTACGTGGTGTGCGGTGACGAAAATTAACTGCAGGTAGTAACCCAAACAGTTCTTCAGAACATTCCCCATTATACAGACGGTAGAATAAGCAGAGAGAACCTACATCTCTCCTCAACTCAAGCGATTCTAATTCGTCTGTAAGCTTGGGATCGTCGACAAGACGAATGGCTCGCCGTTGAATTCGGTTGAATGGATCCACTTGGCCAGCTGGGGCTCCGGCTGTGCCCAAAAAATGTCCCAAACATACTGTAATTTTTTTGATTTAAAATATTTCTTTTTTTGGCTTATTTTGACTTAATATCGAAAAAGCACCCTAATTTCAAAATATCAGCTTTTTCCAAAAAGTTGGTGTTTTTTTTGTTCATTGAAATCTCTACTTTTTGATGGTATAAAAAATATACACTACAATAATAAATTTTCTCAAAAAATGCAATGAAACGACAACTATTTTCGCATGTTTTTTTGGAATCTTTATGTTTTATGGATTTTTTGCAAAAAACATACGTTTTAATTTAACATGGATTTTTACGTTTTTCGATTAATTAAAGTGTAAATTTTAATAAATAGCTCAAAATTGTAGATAATTATTAAAAAAAATTAAAGACTCGAATCTGAATATTTTTTGCAAAAATAGTTGTCGTTTCAGTGCATTTTTCGTAGTAGTGTATATTTTTTATATACCATCAGAAAGTAGAGATTTCAACAAATAAAATACATTGTAACTTTTTGAACTGATATTTTGATGGGTGAATTTTTGATTGAAAATTAAGGTGCTTTTTCGATATTAAGTCAAAATAAGCCGAAAAAATAAATATTTTAAATAAAAAAATTACGGTACTATAAAAAGATAAGTTTTCACCAAATTTCGTGAAAAAAATAATGTTTTTGTGAAAGATAAAAATAAAAAACCAAAAACTTAGTTATTTTAATTTTTCACATAAATTTTGAGGTTATGTAAAAAAGTGTAAATACAAAAGTTGTAGATCTTTTATTACCTACAACTTTGCCATTTAACTTTTTTCCATAGGACTTGTAGTTTTGCTGGAAATTGAGATAAACCATTTTTTACCCTTAAACCCTCCCCCTCCCCCCACTTCCCGACCTCGGATCGCCCGTAAATTACTTTTCCTTTCATTTTTGTTATATTCTCTACCTTTTGCAATGGGTTTCATCCTATTATACTTTTTTTTGTTTTCAAAAATTATTTGCACTGGTCTAATTCGTTTAAATGGGCCATAAAATAAACAAACATCGTAAAATTTTTTGGACCAGCATTATTACCTATTTGGTCTTACTATTGTCAGTGGTTGCCCAGACAGTAGAATCGATGAGAAATAATTGTTAACGTCAAGAAAAGTTTACACATGTCAAAGTTTCATATTAATCATAATGCGACGTTGCCAGCTTGAGTAAAGAGATTTGTATGAAAATGAAAAATAAATAAAAATTACAAATTTCAGCATTGAACCTATTATGAAAAATAAATAATAGTTAAAAATAACTAAAAAACACGCTTTTATAGAAAATCCAACTAAAAAGAATAGAAAATAAAGGACCCCGCACTAATTGCATGGAAATTGTGTTTCAGCGGATTGGTCTGAATTTTTGGTATGTTGTAGCCCTAACCGTACTGATCACAAGTCCCAATGGGCGTGAACCCCCCGAATACGTATTTTGTCCTCCAGGGGGCACTTCCCCCCAAATCTCTTGGGTCCGTTTCTTTTTCTGGTATACATTAACGATTTACCAAATTATGTAAAGAACCAAGCGGATATTGTACTATTTGCTGATGATACATCACTAATATTTAAGTGTGAAAGGAAGAAAGTAAATTTCGACGACGTATATAGTGCTCTTTCGCATGTGTCGCGTTGGTTCACTATCAATAATTTACTATTAAATGCAAAAAAAACGAAATGTATAGAGTTTGTGCTACCTAATGTTAAAAAGTCAGTAAATCTCTTAAACTCAATAACGAAACATTGCATATGGAGGAATCGACGGTCTTTTTAGGGGTGACCTTAGATAGTAAACTTCAATGGGGCCCACATATAACAAATCTCGCGACAAAACTCGGTAGGGCTGCATTTGCTGTTAGGAAAATAAGGCAGTATACAGACGTCGAAACTGCTAGGATAGTCTATTTTGCTTATTTCCACAGTGTTATGTCTTATGCCATCTTGCTGTGGGGCAAAGCAGCCAATATAAAACAAATTTTCATACTCCAGAAACGGGCAGTTAGGGCTATTTATAAACTTAGGTTTCGGGAATCTTTGCGTGAAAAGTTCAAGGAAATAGGTATACAGTAGCTTCCCAGTATATCTTTAACAATGTAGTTTTTATACGGAAGAATATAAACGCGTATAAACAAAATTTTGATATTAATAATCGCCATACGAAAAGAATGCTTCAATTAGTTACGCCTTCGTTCCGCCTAAGTAAAGTGCAGCGATCTTTCATAGGGCTTGGTATACATTTCTATAATAAAATCCCAAAATTAATACGTGACTTGCCAATAGAAACTTTCAAAAAACGTGTAAAGACACAATTGTTAGGCAAGGGATATTATAGTGTAGACGAGTATTTAAATGACAAAGACGCATGGAAATGACCAGCTCTGCAACCAGTTCCGCTCAGAATAGTAAATACTTTTGTATTATTATCTTTTTTTGTAATATTTTTTTTAAAAGATGTGCTGAGGAGTTTCTTCAGGCTTTTCTTCTCCTCCACGACAAAGCACCTTCCGAAAAGCCAAAAAAATGACGTGCAATAGTGTATCAGTGATACCTATATGAATAAAATATTTTGACTTTGACTTTGACTTTGAAAGTCTATGTATTCGATTTCAGCGGAATCATTCTGAATTTTTAGTATGTTGTGGTTCTAATCATGCCAAACAAGAGTCCCAATGGGCATGACCCCCATATTGCGTGTGTTCTCCTTCAGGGGGCCCTAACCCCCCCCCCATAGTCAATTTATTTGATTTCAGCGGAATCATTCTGAATTTTTGATAAATTGTAGCCCTAATTGAATATGTCTCAGTGATCAGCAGGTTCAAAACCGGAAGCGATCACCGTCTTATAAGAGGCACATTAAATATCGACGTGAAGCTGGAATGGTCATGCCTGATGAAGTCTACGCTTCGCCCAACACCTGTCCAAATCCAGGGATCCGAAAACTTTCAACATGAGCTGCAAAATCGTTTTAGAATCACGCAAGTCGGTGGACGAGTTTAACACCAGGATGGTAGCAACTGTCCACGAGGTAGGGTCGAAGTATTTCAAGACCCACCCCAGTGGTAGATCTCAAGTTCTCTCAGAACAAACTCTCGGTCTTATGAAGGATCGACGAGAACTATGTGTGCAGTCTCCAACCTCTATGGCGGATTTGCGCAAACACAACGCAAATCGTGTAAAAAACATAATAGAGCGAAACCAGGGCTCCAAAGTGTTCGCCAAAGATCTGTCTATTGCGCAAAGTTCAGCTTACAAGGTTGAAGACCGAGTCCGGCACCATAGTTATGTCGAAACCTGAAGTTCTGAGAGAAACTGAGAGATGCTACGGACGGTTGTATACCTCCTCTCAAGCTCCACCTCCCAGTGAAGAGAGCGACAAGAGAGCTAAATTAACCCGACACTACACAGAGGATATCGCGGACATCAGCCTGTATGAGATTAGAGAGGCTCTCAAACAACTTAAAAACAACAAGGCACCGGGAGATGACGGTATCACCGCCGAGCTGCTAAGAGCTGGGGCGCTCATAGTGCGCATAGGCCACATAGTGCGAAGGACCGATAACCGTTGGGGAAGAAAGGTCCTTGAACGCCCACGTCTTGGAAAACGGAGTATAGGACGCCCCCCGTCAAGATGAACCGACGACCTGAAGAAGACAGCAGGCATCCTTCGACACTGTCTCTGTTCCTATTCTTCTAGAAAAGTTATATAACTGCGGTATTCGGGGCCTCCCGCACTCGCTCTTTGTAGACTACCTCACTAATCGACAACAACAGCTTAAACTCGGGGAATATCTTAGTGATATATCAAATATTTCATATGGTGTTCCACAAGGTAGTGTCCTTGGACCTACCTTATTTCTCATCTATGTTAATGACCTGTGTAACTACAATCTCAAAAACTGCAAAATATTCACATACGCAGATGATACTGCCCTTATTTTTTATGCTAAGTCATGGAGCACCTTAAAAATTATAGCTGAATGTGGTTTGCAACGCATCTCTAACTGGCTGCAATCTAACTTGTTGACATTAAATGTAAATAAAACTAACTAAAATAAACTAAATTCATACCATTTTCGCTTCGTAGAACAACACTACCGGATCTTAATTTCAATCTAAAAGTACACACTTGCTCAAATTCAACATTAAACGACTGTTCATGTGATAGTATAGGCAGAGCTAGCAGCATCAAATATTTAGGTATCTTTCTTGATCAACATTTAACATGGAATCATCACATCGAGATCACCGCAGACAGGATAAGGAAGTTGATATGGGTGTTTAAAAAACTTAGGCATGTGGCAGACGAAACTATACTTACCAACACCTATAAAGCCTTGGCTCAGTCTGTCCTGAGCTACTGTATACCTGTCTGGGGTGGTGCCGCAAAAACACATATAATTACCCTAGAACGAGCGCAAAGAATGTTGCTGAAAGTGATGTTTTGCAAACCCATACGATTTCCCACGTTTAGCCTCCATAACTCCCATAAAATCCTTACTACAAGACAAATTTATATATTAAACTGTATTTTAAAAACCCATCAGTGCCTATACTATACCCCTAGTACCATGTTAAAAAGTAGAAACGCCAAGGTTTGCCAAATTCCGCATAATAAAACGAAATTTAAACAAAAACAATTCCATACACAATCTGCTTCTATATACAACAAATTCAATAGCAGACTCAACATATATCCTATGACTAGAGTTCAAGTAAAACGTATTGTAACACATACATTATTAACCTTAGATTATGAGGAAACTGAAAATTTTATCTATTAGACATTATTTTATTATTTATTCACACACACACACACACACACACACACACACGCACGCACGCACGCACACACACACACACACACACACACACACACACACACACACACGCACGCACACACATACACACACACGCACGCACGCACACTTTACACTGACACATACACCCTTACCACTTTTATCTTGCTTTGTTAAAATGTTTAAGTGATTCATTGTATTTTGTCTCGGTGGATGAGCGGGGTACCCAGTAACACAGGTTTACACCTAGTACAGGGGCCCTTGCGACTAGCATGTAATGTAATTTATGAATCAATAAAAACATTTTTCATTTTTTTTCATTTTTTCATCCGCTGGATTCAGAAGGCTCAGGACCGGTCAGAGTGGCGCAAGTTAGGGGAGGCCTATGTCCAGCAGTGGACCTCCAAGGACTGATGGATAGATGGATGAACTTCCGTTCTACAAAAGAAAACCATTGGGCCATTTATGTTTGGATAAGGGCCAATCAAAAATCCTTTAAGATCCTTCGGGCCAATAGGTTGCATTGATTCCATAATAATAATAATAATAATAATAATAATAATAAGCCCACAGGGCAGCTTGTGGCGAGCTGTTGGTGAGTAGCGACACCATGGACCCGAGTGCTCCCGGGGGTTCGACCTTTTCTTATCTTCAAGTGAGGATCGAGGAACAGGCCCCCACCTCTGTGCTTGCCTTAACCGGCCGGCCAGAGTGGAGTCGCTAGAGCTATATGCTCGGGGGTGGAAGTGTCTAATGGCGTAATAACGAGGAAACCCGCTCATGGGGGTTCATTCCCCCCTAGATGGTGAAATCGGTGCCGCACCTCTCTACACCCCTCTAGTTGCTCACGCCAATGTTGCCCCCAGGCGTGCGCCGCTTTACGGGGGCCCATCTAGTGAGTGGCGAGCCACCACCTGCCATATTTTCAGTTGTTATACAGTCTGAACGGCAGGTGTCCATAGTTTCCCATAACCCAGAAACAATAGGTAGGTATACAACAAGGAAATTAGGATCACATCACTCTCGTACATAACGTATATAGAATTTGCAAGTGAAAAAGTAACTTCTTTATTTCCCTTTAAAGTGACGTTAGGGAGAAGGCAATTCGGGATATACCTACGCCAGAGTTGGAACTTTGGACCGCTTATGGTAATTGGAGTCCGGGAATATTGTAGCTTGATGTGTCTTGTGAGTCTCGAGTCCCTCGGGATGAGCCAAAGGAGCATTGCGCAAAGGAAGCAACGATGCATTAACACAAGATTCCGGAGCCTAACTATATGAGCCGGATGGCACATAACCCTTTCCAAAGGGACCGGATCTTTTTTTAGATCGAAGGTCTTCAACACATTAATGAGTTCCCTGTTCCAGATATATCGAATGAATATAGTGAGATACCATGAGCGAAGTATTTTGTGGAAATTTTCTACAAACATCACGACTTTTGTGCACGTTTTAACAAACAAATTAAGCAATAGCAGTCACTATTTTACGAAGTGAAAAATAAGAAAAACAATCCACTAACTTGTAGTATTTCCTGGTGAAGTTGTCACAATCATAAAGGAGGAATCGCCGTCCTAGCACGAAGATAGTTTCACCTATGATCAGGTCCTTCGGGCAGTAATACTCGGTGATCTCCTCTTCAGTGGTCTCCATGGCGATTGAAGGGAAGGATACTGCGAAAACAAAGTTTTACCAAAAATAAACCATGTTTTATTTTGTTTCAGATTACCCTCTATTTAGGTCAATAGTCTGCATAATCGATCAAATTGTGGCCACGTAGCATGTAATAAACGTTTTATCTAAATCAACTAAGCGGAGCAGGCGCTTCGAAACAAAATAATGAATATTTAAAAATTATGTCATCCGAGAACTCTGTAGGTACCCATACCTATATCTATTTATTCTCAAATTGACCCTTGAATTATTTTTAGGATCTATAAGCATCGAAGGCAGTAAAGTCCATTTTGTAGGTATAACTACTCTCTTTGCACATGTTTCATTAAATTGCAACTTGCAACCTTTGGAACCCTGGACAGTATTCTAATATAAAGTTACTCTATGGAGTGTATTGAAGTATAATGTTATAGAACAGACATCTCGAACAAAATGTGTGTCCCACCCGGGAGGTTTGATTTTCAAAATTGAGCCTCGGTTCTCCTTTCAAAATGGAACGAATCCATTGAAGATTGAAGCCACGTGGCGCCAATGCTTTGGGGCATACATGGTGTTCGCGATGTCGGTTCTTTACGCTAGTAATAATACTTCAATGATGGAGTGTTCCAAAGTTTGAGTACAATTGATGATATGACATACCCATACAAATACACCTCTAGACACGCGTAGCGTCCCTCTGTCATAAAACATGAAAACATATTCGTAAAATATTCTCACATTTCATGTCGCTCAAGTTTACGCGCTAGTGAGTTTGTTGTACGTGGCATCCTTTTAATTATAACTTGCAAACACGAAATTTTACATTGTCTTAAGTTGGTTCTTTGCGAACATGCGAATTGCGAAGATGTACAGAAAAGATAAAGTAACTATATGTATATGTCACCGGAATATAATAAGAACCGTAAGTTTATAAATTTCCTAAAATTTTCTAGGAAATTTATAAACTTTCGTAAGATTCTAAACGAGACATAAATTTTGTTATTTTACGGCCTAATTTCCTAGAAAATTTTAGGAAATTTATAAACTTACGGTTCTTATTATTTTCCGGTCACATATATATAATATGTCTCGCACTAAAACGTGCAAATACAGCTCATTTATAACTTTGTTTTGGTTATGAAATTTCTATCAAACAGGATTTCGATTTAAGTTAAATCATCATCATTTATCGTCGAAGTAGAATTGAATAGTCTGCACTTGTTTGCATTATACATTTTGTGATCGTAGAGCTGCATTTGAAATTTGAGTTATGCTGTTGCAGAATACAAAATGTATTTTGTTTTGAAAGTTTGCAGTTGACCAAGTTTATGTTACCTTAGAGTTATTTCAAACGTAAAAAATCTAAGTTTCTTCACGCCAAAAGTGTACATGTGATAAAAATAGACATAAAGTCATGAACACTTTTATATTTTGGAGGTTCCGTACATACAGCACGTAAATCAGACAGACTTGAATAAAAAGACAAAGCGTTACCTAACTTACAGAATATTTTTCAATGTTTACTTAGGTTTTATCGTTAGTGTTTGAAAAACAGTGTTACCTGGTCTTTCTTTCCACTTTTTGGGAAGTTTTGTTTTCTTAAGAAGTAAAGGGAATGGATCCTTGCCGCCGCGTCCATCGTGCAGTTCCTGAATCAATGAAAAGTATGTGAAGAATGAAACTTTGTTTCATATAGGTATCTAGCTAGCATATAGGTATGTAACTAGCTTTGTCCGTGACTTCATTCGCGTGGGAGCATTTCCGGCTAAATCCCGATTCCATAAGAACCCCAATCACCTAGAGGTACGAAATGTACTTAACCATCTATTTTCATAATCTATACTAATATTATAAAGAGGAAAGATTCGATTGTTTGTTTGCATTGAATAGGCTCCGAATCCGAAACTACCGAACCGATTTGAAAAATTCTTTCACTGTTGGGAAGCTACACTATCCCCGGGTGACATAGGCTATATTTTTTTTACTATTTTTCCCGAAGCGAAGCGAGAGCGATTTCTTAATATGTTTATAACTATGTGTCAAGGGTTTAAATATACCAAATATAGAGATATAACTCGTCGGAAATATCTGTGGACCTGGCTCAATGACGTCATGCAAACTGGAGGGATAGCAAAGCAAATCGAGGTGTAAAATTAAAATTATTATTTTGACTTGTGTGTATCTACTTTTTTGCACTTTTATACAACTTTTAGATCAGGCTGTACTTTATAGGGTTCCGTAACCAATAGGTGTCAACGGGACCCTATTGCTAAGGCACGGCAGTCCGTCTAATCGTCTGATAAAATAAAAAAAGAAAACAATGAAAGAGCCGTGTTTTTTCATTTTCAAAGAATTGGATTGCTTTGAGCACTAAATTCCGCTCTGCACTATGTATCGTCCTACCCATTTTACAACACTAAATAATAATAAACAACAAGAAACAGTAAACAACAAGAAAATATAAACAATAATGCGATTACGAAGCAATAATAATACACGTGCGTCGCGCTTGCTTTGCCAACGGTACTGGATAGGCGAAAACAGGGTGAGGTCCGAGGAAGCGGGAGCGGCATCGAATTCCAGCGAGGTCCACAGATAGTTCAGACGTGTTATACACAAAAAATTTCATAAAAATCGGTTGAGCCGTTTCAGAAGAGTTAGACCACAAACACCGTGGCAGGTCGATCAAGCTTGTGATCAGTGAGCTTGTAAATAAGATACATTGGTAATCCGTAACAGAAGGTGACCTCTTACTATCAGGTAGCTCGCATGGTTGTTTGTCTGCTATTTGCACAAAAAGACATGAACTTGACAACGTGATTACACCGCCCATAATAAAATAAAATGATCGATCGATTAGGTTCGTCGACGACTGAGGTCGGAATAAAATGGCAGCAGTAAAATTACATCCTGTATTCAAATCATAAGATGCCAGTACAACAAACGCGTTGGTTAACGACGTTAGGATAGACAATATTTAAATATCTTACTTTGTAAATGCCTTACCGATCAAGGCAAAATTTTTTTGGTATTAACTTAGGTACGAACCTGTGTCTTTTATGATTAAGTTTAGGTCATAGTTTAGGTATAATAAATTAAATATTGTGATGGCAAAGAAAATATTTCATAAGCATGTCTAGACGTCATGAAACATAGCATGAAATACTATATGAATATTTTGATAAATTCTGGAAGCAACTCCCTGGCTAATATTGCAACAGAAAATCTTCTACTCGTCAAATCTCGCTCAAATTTAAATGGGACCACAATATGACAAGCACCAGCTTTCGAATATAAAAAGAATTAACAAAATCAGTAAAAAGTAAAAAGTTACGAGGTAACACACATAAAAAAAATCCATTCGAATTGAGAAGTGAGACCTGCTCCTTATTTTGAAGTCGGTTTAAAATTGCACGAACTGTTCCAGACTAAACTGGATAAAGATGATACAAATTCCACAGACCTCTGTATTGCCGGCCATTTATTGGTAAAGCCTCATTTCGTCGATAAACTAGGGTTAGATCAGCAGTGACGTGCACTCATGCAAAGAATTTCGGGTCGATGGAATCTCTAAGCTTCAAAGTCAATAAATTATGAATAATGTGAGTTGAGGTATATAGTATATCGTCATTTATAATTACAGTTCACCGACCTCTTACATCCAATCCAATAAATATTCAAAGCTTTGATTTCACACACCCATACCAAATTAGTTGCAAAATTAAAGTGACAAGGGTATAGTTTGGGTGAAATTTAAAATATGTACGAATAACAAACCGCACAATATCTATATACTTAACTATATGAAATACAAAAAATGTTTGTACCGATGTCCTTTATAGACTCTTTTTTTATAGAAATAGCCGGCAAACGAGCTGACGATCCACCTGATGGTAAGTGGCTATCGTCGCCCATGGACATCAGTAACACCAAAGGCATCACTGATGCGTTGCCGGCCAAGAAAGAGAGGAGAAAAAGAAAGAAAGAACTGGCTCTCAAGCCCCCAGCCGGAACACGACGAGTCGCTTGGCGGCTGACTCATGCTCAAGGGTGGTAGCTATCCAGGCGAGCCCCATGGAGAAATAATAATAGCAATAATGGTATTAATTAACAATTAAAATCAATATTACTAATACAATCCCTCGAGGGGCTCTACCACCAGCGGGCCGGATTTAGTCGCCTTTTACGACACCCATCCGGCGTGGGATTGGGGTTAGTATTCTAAGCCGCCCCAATACGGCTATAAACTCTGAAACCATCCAACCAATATGCCTCAAAATGGTTTTATTTGGAAGGCAATAATCCGAAGGTGGTATGAGACCACTTAACAATGCATTAGGCACATTCGGTCCACTGATAAAGTCGATTTGCCACTTTTCCCATACAAAATTTTGAAAATAATATGACATGTAAAGATGGCGCACACAAAAACACTGATCTGTCATTCTCAGAATAATGTTTATAGTAGAACACGCCGGGTATCCACCAGTTTATAATAAAATATGAATTCGATTTTTCTGTTGCTGAATCAGAATAATAAGTCTGTCTATTCAAAAGAAATACGTGATATTCTAAATTTTTTAAATAGTAAAATTAATAGAAAAAAAAAATTTGAGCCTCGTGACATTTTATATTATTAACAACAACGCATAGATGAGAAGCTTAAAATTTTAGCGATGTCGACAGGCAATGATGCTTACCTATAGCTTGGCGGTTTGTTTATAGCCGCAAATGAGATTTTCATGCCGGAAAATCAGTTAGGAAGTAAATTATAAACAACTAAATATTGTATAACAATTATAGTTAGAAAGGGTAATTTACCTTAATAGCAATGGTGTCGTCTTGGAGGAAATACAACAGTTTGTACTCAGCTAGTTCGCCGCCCGGAGAGTCGCGGTCGTCCCACACCACGTTGAATCTGAATAAATAACGCAAATGAGAACCCACTGGTTGTTCTACGTCATCTAATAAAGGTGTTATGTAAATAGCTAATGCATCTCGTTGTTAGCGGTTATCCTGCGTTGTTTATTTTGCATAGATATACGTATGTTTTATTTTGCATACATACATTGTAAATTGATGTTACTCGTATATTTGAGTGAGAAGTTTTTATTCTATTTTAACTATCATTATTATACATATTCATTACTATTCATTATTATACACCAAATGATGAATTGGTGGAATGGTTGATGAATTTATAGAAAGTTGGACGCTTTGGACTTAGCCTAAGTGCAGTCCAAGGGGGCATGAAAAGTGTTTTTATCAAATGGATAACTTTAAAAAATGTAATGGTCAAATATGAAAAGACTTTTTGACTATATAAATAGAAGACTTCTATTTATTTCGTGATTTCATTCACAATACCTATGTATTTTTATTTTTAAAAGATGTGCTGAGGAGTTTCTTTAGGCTTTTCTTCTCCTCCATGACAAAGCTTTCCGAAAAGCCAAAAAAATGATGTGCATAAGTGTATCAGTGATACCTATATATGAATAAATTATTTTTAATTAGAATTTTGAATAATATGCTTACTCAGGTACCTGCCTAAGCTACTTGTAAGTCCCCCAGTTTGTGTGACTGCGCTTATATGCCCTTCGTATTTAACCCATAGTAATTAGGTGCTGATGTCAATGATGTCAGCGTGTCAAATTATTTTTACATTATGAGATACTAGACTTTATGAGACATTATGAGACACTGGTCGTCTTAGGATTGAACAGTGGACGTAATAGGACGCTGGACTTTTTAGACATTGTCAGCCGGAACGATTCAACGCAATATTCTTTGGAAAAGTTTATAAAGGTACTTTATGAAAAATGAATTCTCGTCGTCGATCTTTCAGAGAATGTAAATTAGGATCAGCTACGGTCGCAATGTAGTAAAGTGGTTCGCCGCAACACATTTTAGTCAACAGATGTTTACTCATTTTGGGGCCACAAGCTAAGGAAAATTCTGCTTTGTCGACCCCACTGAGGAAAAGGGACTACGTGACATAGGTGTAGTGTGCAAACAAAATGCCGCA
This sequence comes from Thymelicus lineola, assembly GCA_963932265.1. NCBI lineage: Eukaryota > Metazoa > Arthropoda > Insecta > Lepidoptera > Hesperiidae > Thymelicus > Thymelicus lineola. Next base: position 10,321,430 of record OZ010685.1, read on the forward strand.
GGGTTCTATGAGTTTAAGGGTAAATTAATTTAGTAGAATGTAAAGAAAAAGGTTTAATATTAACATAGCTACATCAAACGTAATTTATGTAAAAGGTTTTCTTGAGACAACAATGTTGTCATTATCTATTTTTTGTGTAGGTAAGTACTTAACTACTTGTAAGAGTGTTTACAACAAGAAGCTAATGTTGTGTGGAAATATAATTATGTGTATAAAGTATAATTGTGTGTGTGTTTGTGTGTGTGTTAGGTAGGTATGTTTGTGTTTGTGCACACTGCGTAAATCGGTATAACATCTCAAAGTAGTGACGTTTGCCAACTCATCCTTGGCCGTTGTAGTGCTACGTCGTTACCCAATATTCTATACGAAAACCAGATTTGTGTGGAAATGTTTAGCATCATAATCATTATAAAAGCAATTAATTTCTGTTATATTTAATAGTATCAGGCGTTACTTTGGGGAAATCCATTGTTATTAAGATACTTTAAAACATACACGGCACTTCCCTCCTTACAACGGAAACCTGCACTACAATAATTGAAAGTAGGTATATACCAACATATATACCAGCACCAATACGTGTTTCGCCCCAAAACGGAGCATCCTCAGGGTAAGTTGACTCCACGATGGTCAATCGGAAAGATGGTCATGATGTTAACCGCGGATTGTTGCAAAGTAGACTACTACTATCTTAATAAGTCCTGTTAAATATTGGAAATTAAATTCAGTGGCGTTTTATTTTCGATCACCAGTAACCGCCCTTGTTTCGTTTTGGGGAAACTATTCCTTAAAACCAACACACCGACAAAATGTATGGATAAACGTTCCATCCTTCAATCCAGTGGAATATGTCCTACCATTACTTACCTACACTCAACCCCATGTATTTGAAAAAGTCATAAAAGACTTTCTGGATAATAAAAATGCCGATATACCATGCCGTGGCAGACTAACTATTGCTAACCGACTAAAACTGTCTAAAATTGATTATAACTTTCTGTATTCAATAACTATGTTATATCAGCCGGCCGTGAACGCTGTCCTCGAACGCCTAATTCCCTAGATCCACCTAGGCACTTACATGACATTCTGGAACCTACTTCACCGCTATAACCACAGGCTATAACCTTACTTATGCTTTACTTGCACACTTTTCTTTGTAAAGAACCTTCCTTTTTCAACTGTAATGAAACCGCTTTCTCTGGTATTTCGGAATATAAAATTTTGCTCTCATGCACGAGAGATTTCAACAAAGAACCTTTTGTATTCTTCTTGTAATTATGAATTTATATTTTATGCTCATTTTTACTTACGAGCACCCTGGCTATCCAGACCTTTTTAGGGGTCGGTAGATTTACTACAAAGAGAAATCATAAATCGCTCTCATATCTGTCTGTCTGTCTTTCACGTTATTTATGAATTCCCAATTTTCTAGACGTAAAAAATGACTTACAAAATACATAAAGTTTAATTTTCCAATCCGAAATATACTACTTATTTATATAATTCTAATTCTGATTTTGGAGGTAAATTTTGGGGAATTGGAGAAAACACAACCTTGCTTTCGAGTTGTGATTGTTTGTAATACTTTATTTGTACAGTGCGGGTGTCAGTATTTACAAAATCAACAAATGTTTAATTTCTCGCTAAATTATTACGAGTATTTACGAAGCGTTTTTGATGGAACCTAGAATAAATATTAAACAATGGAAAACTTATGTACGGTGAAATAATTGAATGCCGGCCATAAACGTGTGCGGAGATGCGAAAGTTCCGGGAAACTCATTATCACACGCCAAATTGGAATTCACATCAGTGAAGCGGATAGCATGATATTATAATAAGGTCACCGAGCCCGTATAGGTTCATGTATGCCGAGCTAGGCGCTCACCTCGAAATTAAATTACACCTAAATATAATTTTGGTTTGTTTAATCACGGCGGATACGGGATTAGGCTACATACAATGATGTTTAAATAAATATAGATACGTTATGCCCTTACAAATCAACCGAAAAATCTGTTCCGATGTCCGCAAGGCACGCTTTATTGCTTTATCACACGTCTTTATCGCTCTCGCGTCAAAACTACATCGCTATCTCTTTCTTCACGTGAATAAGAGTTCCCAATTGGGAACTTTTTGAGTCACACAACGCGCGCGCTTATGACATATCTGCCTCTTTTTAATATATAATATCATTAGCTACACACGAACAATTTGGTCGCCCACTGGATCAAATTCGACCGTAATTCATTAAATTTTTAAGTTCAAACGTTATTGAGGTTCCTTTGTCAAAGAGTAGCTTTATGGTCTGAAAGTTTAATGTGTAGCTGCTCTGTGATCTGTGTGGTCAAGCGACCACTGATAATTTTATATTCACATTACCAATTGAACGCTAACGTACATTCAATTTTATTTAATGTATTATTAATATGACAAACATTAACACGCCTTAGTTGCCTGAAAACAAAACTGTAACTATTAATTCCACAGTGTTCCGTGCGTACAATACACTTACCTAATAATTAAGCACAAAGTTTTCTCTTTGTGTATTGTGTATTAATTTATCTTCTCGCAGCAGAGAAGGATACGTCACATCCGAGTAGCCTTGAGTGTATTCAAGTGTTGGCAGCACTGTAGGAAACTATGAGTTGGTAAGGCAGTTTATTAGTCTAGTGAAAATAGATATTAAGGCTTACAATAATTCGTCTGTACGAATGCTGTGCTGAAAATGTGAAAATGTGAAAGTGCGGAAAATGTAACAAAACATGTAGGGAGCACCATTAATTCTCAAGCTTATTTGACTATTATTTAACGACTACTCTGTCATCTGTTTTCAACCTATTTGTCCCACAACAGGATACCTTTCTCCTCATAACTTACTCTACCACATTAGTGGCCAAGCGCCTTTACTCCGCCCGAAGGCCAACAAGGCTTAAAAATGCTTTCTAATGATAATTTTTTTCTGTTTTTCTCTGAAGCATGGATGCGCTCCAGAAATTTTGCCACTAGCGGTCATCCGTCCAAATATTGATCGCTTGCTATTGCTTTAGGTCGATCACTAAGCATCAGCATAAACCGCTCGGCTATACAGATATCGTTTATATAATTCATAAGTACTGTTTATTATAACCTTTTAAAGGCAACAAAAGCAATAAGGGCACAAAGTACCTAAATGATTATGCAATAAGCACAACACAGCAGCGGGACCTTGTTTCTAACGACAGCCAGACAGATCCAACAATTCTGAACAACAAACTAAGCTACAGCGAGTAGGTGGCGCCCCTAGGGAGAACTTCGACTATTCGCTTGTCTTGCCGAGTTCTGATTAAGTTTGTCAAACCGCGTACACTTTAATTACATCAGACGTGCAGATTGCAGATTACAAATCCACTACCTGTCGAATTATCATATTATTATCATCTTTATTTTTGCTGCATGAAAATATATATAATCAATTAAAAATCACAGTTATGTGCATAATTTTATCGGATCTATGAAATTATTAGCGTCTACAAAATTTTGTTAAATTAAGTACCTAGATTTGACCTAGATAATATAAATATTTCGTAATATAATCAAAATTCAAAATACCAAGGAGTAGAAAGTAAATACAAATTACGACAATATCAGTTGTACCTTTATTTAGGTAGGAGCCAGTGATATCATACAATATCATTGGTAGGAGACCTAACGTGAAGTGCCTTGAAGTCCACACGTTACCTCTTTAATAAGTTGGAACGTGTGTTAAATTGATTTACAAGCAAAATAAAGAAAATCAAGGTGTATCGTTGCAAAAGAAGCAAAATATTTCACGACAACATATTGTGTCAAAATAATAAGTAATCTTTTTCTATGGGCGACAAACGAGCAGTAGAGTTATCTGATGGTAAGTGGTTCGACACTCATGGACGCCAGAAAAACCAAAGTAATCACGGATACGTTGCCGACCAAAATAGAAGAGAAAAAGCGAAGAAAGAACTAAAGAAACCTACCTAGTTAGCCAAGTAGGTTTCAAGAAAATATTATTAATGACTTATTCGTAAAAATTTTACTAATAAAAATAATAAAACTTACGCTAGAACTTTTCCTTCATATTCGAGAAATCTTCTTAGTCGATCGTCATGAGACTTCGGTTTCGCTGGTGGATGCACCGCTTTCCAGCGTTCCTTTTGCGTGTACGGATCTACTGGTAGCTCTTCCTCCTTCGACAGCTCAATTCCTTGAGATTCCAACCATTCCTACAAGTTAAAGGCGCAGTTTAAAATATAAACAGTACCGCAGTATAAGCAGTACCTTTGTACATTATATCCTTACTGTTACTGTCCTGTGAATTCTTGTGTGTACATAAATAATAAAATAAATAAATAATAAATAAAGCTGTCGACTGACTTGTACTGTTTGTTTGTAATGTATAATTCGCGGCGAGCGCCATTCGAGTGGAGCACACTCGACTGTCGATTTGTTCGCAAATTCCCAATGTTACAAACTAACGCTACAAGTCAGTCTTTGGTTTGAGTTACAAAAATTCCATACAGTCATTATACCAAAATATTACAAGACGGTCTCCAGCTTAATAATAGGCGCTAGCTAAATTAAGATGCCCGTCTTTAACTATAACTAAGATAGCATGAATCTTAACGTTCAATTAAACTGATATTTGTCTTTAAGAGTTTAACATTCATTAATTGTCAGGCGATACGAAGTTCGCCGGGTCAGCTAGTTTGGTATAAACTTGTCTCATTTGCATGCAAGCATAGTCGTCGCCAGGAGATATTAGGTGAAACGAGTAACTTGCATCCCTTGGGAACCCTGGGATCAATAAGACATTGAAGTGAAATGGCGTGCACACTTATGGTATTTATATAGATTGGTATAAGTATGACAGTGTACCTATATGTTTAATGCCGAATGTGCAAGCACTAGCTTATCATCCACATTTTTTCTGAAAAGGTCTAAGTTTACCTAGCAGATGACATTACCCACCTACTTAGCGAAAGTTTGATAGACAGTTTCAAAATGCTACCTAATTTTAAGCTGTGAAAAGTAAAAAACTTTTTGCATTTACACGTGCATATTTTTGAAGTGAAACTTATTTAGAATCGTTAGTGATTTGAAACCGGATGCAACGACAGGTAAGATAATATAACCGCTAATTTCGACTTTCAATTTAACTTCTACGTAGCTCAATGGTCAGGACGTAGATACACAATACCTGATGCGCAGGTTCGCGTCTCACAGTATTTTTTTTTTAGTTTTTTTTTTTTGTTTTATTTTTATACTGTTTTTAAATACTTTCAAATGCTCTTTTAAATATTTTCAAAGAATTTATCAACAAAAAATAAGAATTTCATTCTTTCCGAACTTTCGACCGACCGATTATACAGACAGTAAAAATGCTAAGTTGTATTCATAGATGGCGCGAGGAATAAGATAGAACATTCGTTTTATTGCTAGATAGATTTTTAAAAAGTGCTAAGTTGTTTTCATAGATGGCGCTGCGATTTACTGCTTTAAGATTCGATTTATTGCTTTTTCATATCATTATCTTGAAACCAAAATTTTGGAAAGTTTCACTTCTACCACGTGTGAATTGCACACATTTTCTTTTTTTATTATTAGTTACCAACAAATAATAAAATTAATTTCTATTTATTAAAGATTATGAGAAGGTTTAATCTTATAAAAATTTCATAGGACAGTTATAAGTTCGTGAGTTATACCGCTTAAAAGATTAATGTGGCATTGAAAACTAAAAATTTTGTTGCAAATATTACATTCCTATTTTCTATTGTTACAACTTCAGCTACCTTATACAAAAGAGATTTATTTTGTACGATAACGCAATTTTCAAGTAGGTAGGTACTTTACTTAGGTATCTATTGACTATTCAATGCACCCTGTTTATTTAATCTTGTATTACTAATTAGTACAATATTCATTTTTACAAAATTTTCTGTCCGAGGAAAGTGAACAAATAGAAAATTTTCAATATTTTCCACTTTATATTCTAATATTTATGGACTTAGATATATAGGTCTAGAAATATAAATATTTTACTCCTTACTATTTTACGTAGTAGTAACTATTACACTAATTAAGTTTTAAATTGATAGGTACTAATGAATTAAATACATTCCCACTTATTATTCCATCAGTTTCTTCTGGTAGATAACAATTTAACTCAAGAATTAAGGTTTTTAACTTAAAACTCAGAACTTGTGATTAAAATATCAGAACTTGATAATAAAATATTTCATTTCAACGTTAAGGTATATATTTTGGGCGATTGTAACTTTTACAATAACGAACAGGAGGAACAAGTTAGTACCGTTGTTGGAATAAGTACCGTTGTACAAAACTCGCTGTCCGGACCATTTACTTTCTGCTTCATTCAGTCAGCGTACAACCAACCGGTCTGTTCTATCGTCCGTTTTGTGTTAAATATTAAAATGGTTGTGTCTATAACCGATCCATTAGTAAAATCCTACATGTTATACTCTGCAATTCTAGCACTCAAGCTCCTTGCAGTTGGAACACTTACGTCATTGACTCGATTAACGCGGGGAATATTTGCAAACCCGGAGGATGCCAAAAGTCTACATATACGTGGGAAGGTGAAGTTCGACGACCCGACCGTGGAGCGAACGCGTCGGGCGCATCTGAACGACTTGGAGAATATTCCCGCGTTCTGGATCCTCGGTGCTCTGTACGTGACCACCGGCCCCGCAGTGGCGTGGGCCACGCTTCTGTTCCGAGTGTACACCATCTGCCGCATCATTCACACGATCGTGTACGCGGTAGTGCCGTTGCCGCAGCCGTCGCGCGCTATTGCTTACATCATCCCTTACGCCATTAAATGGTATATGGGAGTTCAAGTTGTGTTATTCTATCTCAGTGCTTTATAATTGTACACTATAACTGTTGAATTTAATTTTTCCAAGTTAGTTAGTACTTAGGTAGTACCTAACAAGTTTACTATCACGATTATCCCGAATTAACGTTCGAAATATCGTAAATTTAATTTTATACATTTCTGCTGAAATTATATATAATAAAAAGTATAATTGTATTTTACTGCTGCTTACGCTAATTATTTTTTTAGACTAGGTTTACTTGTTTTAAGGATAAGGTTGATGTTTTTCTATCATCATTATTAATTTGAATATTTAATGATGTTTTTGTCTCTTCCTAAATTTTTGCCCAAATAATAAAATCATTAGACTGTTTGATGATGTTTCCTTTTATTACAATATTATTCAGATTCCTAATTCGTGTATTAAAAAAATTAAAAATTATTTTTCATTACATAATGAGGTATTCTTTTATAAAATATGAAAGAAGGATCAAAGTATAATATTTTGAATAACGAATCCCTGGTTATATTAATCCTATGAGTATATTATATTTAAATTATACAATCCACGTGTCAATATGTAAAAATCATGAATTATGTGAGTAAATGGTAAGCACTCGTAATTATATTACCTACTGAGTTATTAAATAGAAGATACAGTGAAAAATCGAAAATTACGAACAATGGTTCAGAGATTTACAACAATAACTACTACTGGCTAAGTGAATACTAAGTTTCTATTTGAGGGACATTATTTGATGATGTCATTTTAAAGAATAATGTAAATCGTACCAGATCCATAAACCAATTCAACCCTTTAACAGTTATGTAAATAAAGAGGAAATATAATTGGATATCATGTCATGGCAATTGAAGCTTCCATATTTTATTACATTTATTATCATAATTTAGTTATAAGAAAACTAAAACTAAACACAATAGGTGTATGCTACAAAAAACACAAAAATGCTTTAGCATTAGGTACGCCTAAGTTTAGGCAAATTAGGTTGGCCGTAAGTATGTCGGTCACTCCAGACTGAGGACAATCGATTTTATGAAATTGTTGGTAGCATGCACTAAAACAACTTACAATAAACTAGAAAATATAAAACACGTAAATGATTTTCACAAAACGAGAGATTTTATGAGTTAGCGAACTAGAAATAACTGGTAACTACCAGTTCGTTATTTATTTATTTATTCATTAAACCATACTCGCAGTGCTTACAGCATAGCCAAGGCGCACTACAAGTCATACATAATAATATAATAATACAAACAAAATATACCTATTTAGTTATACATATCAATTTACATTTGAGAGAAGATACATACGCAGGTTTTTAAGAAACCTGATATGCTCATATTGAATATATCGACTTCTGGATTCTGAGCAATCAAGGCGTTGAGTAAGGCAACAATAATTATATAAGGCAAGAGTTATAACAATAATTGCCATAGTTAGTTTATCAAACTCAAACGACTACAAACTTATAATAACATTTGCATCAACTCCAATCCAGACTAGCAATATAGCAGTGAGATTGAACGCTTCCCTACTTGTAATACAAGAGACTCGTGCTCAGCAAGAACTGGAATGTAGTTAGGAAATAATATTTTAGTTTTGTATTGTAATACCACTATAAAACCTTATTTATTATACATTACCTTACTTATTTATATAAAACGACATTGAGCGTTTACGATTAAAATTCATGAACACATAAGACTGAGGTGATGCTTTGACGAACTTACCAACAATTTATAATGAGAAAACACTGACATCAATGTCAGTGGTAATTATTAACGCTGAAATATGATAATGAGTAGGAATATATTCAAGCTAATTAAGAAGTGGTCACTGTTTGTACATTTTATCGTCATTCCGCCGGGGCGTTTCATTAACCACACAGTCTCTTAACTCCTCAGTGCGCGAGTTTTGTTAAAAATTTCAAAATGGTTGTGTCCGTTACCGATCCATTAGTGCAGTCGTATATCATATATTCTGCAATATTGGCATTGAAATTGCTTGCAGTCGCACCATTGACAGCATTGAATCGGATGTCGCGAGGAGTATTCGCAAACCCAGAGGATACCAAATTCGGTGGGAAGGTGAAGTTCGACGACCAAGCTGTAGAGCGAACGCGTCGGGCACATCTAAATGACTTGGAGAATATTCCCGCGTTCTGGATCCTCGGTGCTCTATACGTGACCACCGGCCCCGCAGTGGCGTGGGCCACGCTTCTGTTCCGAGTGTACACCATCTGCCGCATCATTCACACAATCGTGTACGCGATAGTACCTTTGCCGCAGCCGTCGCGCGCTATTGCTTACTTCATCCCTTACACCATCAAATGGTATATGGGCCTTCAAGTTGTGTTATTTTATCTCAGTGCTTTATAGAAGTGTAATAACAAAGTTTAAAGCTTCCTTGGTGGTCTGTTTTATAACTGTTGTATTTCCTGTTTTCATTTTATAAATAGGACGAAAACCATGATAAAACCGAAATGGAGGTCAAATTTTCGAAAATTTCAGCAATGATGTTGTGAGTAAATTTAAAATATAAAAAAATATTTTAATACTGCTTACGCCATTTTTTCGTTTTTAATAACTTTTTTTAAGAATATGATTGGGATGTGCATTATTATCATTATGTACTGTTACTTTTTAAGTAGCAATATTTAAAAATGTTTTTGTTTCTACTTAATTTTTTAACTAAATTATAATATCATTAGACTGTTTCATGATGTTTGCTTTTATTATAATTAAGATCTCTGCGATCTCAAGATTTGGTTTAAAATGCTGAAAAATGTCAGATCGTATATAAAAATGAACCTAATGTAAGATCTGAAATAGCACTCATGAGCTGAGATCGGTTTATTAATACGGACCTTAGATTCCTTTTGAGTATAATATGAAAAACAGGAAATAAACTGTTATTACATTAATATACTGAAGAAGACAGCGGGTATCCGCAAGATTCAGAAGGCTCAGGACCGGTCTGAGTGGCGTAAATTAGGGGAGGTATATGTCCAGTAGTACACCTCTAAAGGCCCGTGGATGGATGGATGACATTAATATATGTACATATTAAAGAATGACATTTCATTTCCTGCTTAATTATACCCAATGAGTAAATTTTAGTTTAACAAGATTATATTTACACTTTACCGCTTACCTATAGGTGAAGACCAGGGACCCGTCCTCAGGAAATAACTATATTTATTTATGTAACCTTTATTGACCACAATAAAATATCACGGTACAAATGGCGAGCTTAATGCCTAATGCATTCTCTACCAGCTAACCACTTTAATACCTACATATAATAATACACTATATATATAGCTATAAATACATATGTTCAACTATAATACAACTATACTATAATTTTATAAGTCCACTACAAATCGTAAATACATCACAATGCACATCAATCTTCACTCAATTGCAATTTTGAGTAGGAGGAATAGGTATAATCAAGGTAATTGTGCACTATACAGCGGTCACTGTTTTTGTGTTATCTTCATTCTGCCTGCATCTTAATAGCCAGACGGTCTCTTGCCTCTTCAGTGTGCGTTTGTTGCATTGTAAGAAATAAATTAAAATGGTTGTGTCCGTGACCGATCCATTAGTGCAATCGTACATCTTATATTCTGCAATATTGGCACTGAAGTTGCTTGCAGTCGCACCATTGACAACGTTGACTCGATTTTCGCGAGGAGTATTCGCAAACCCGGAGGATGCCAAATTAGGTGGGAAGGTGAAGTTCGACGATCAAGCTGTAGAGCGAACGCGTCGAGCGCATCTAAATGACTTGGAGAATATTCCCGCGTTCTGGATCCTAGGTGCTCTGTACGTGACCACCGGCCCCGCAGTGGCGTGGGCCACGCTTCTGTTCCGAGTGTACACCATCTGCCGCATCATTCACACGATCGTGTACGCGGTAGTGCCGTTGCCGCAGCCATCGCGTTTTCTTGCTTTCATCATCCCGAACACTATAAATTGGTATATGGCACTTCAAGTTATATTTTTTTACCTCAGTGCTTTATAAGACAGAAATAATTGTAACAGTTAAAATATTTCTTTTTCAATTTTAATCTTCATACCATAAACGCAGAGTGCTGTTCTATAATTATTATATTTTATTATTTTTTTATTTGCAACATCATAATTAGCAATGACATTGTGGTTTGTGTTTGTTAAATCTTCTTCCTTTTTTATCATTTTAACAAATTATTATTATTATTATCTCTAAGAATACGAGATAAAAGTTACTATGAAAGTTCTGCTAAGAGCATAGTACCTAAGTAAAGTTTTGATTGCTTTTACGGGACTTTTGCAATAAATGAAATTAATTCCATATAAAAATTATAATTCCATTTACTAGTAAGTACGACCACTAGAACAAAATGTTGAAAACATGAAATGTTTAACATGCATGATAAAAATTATTTACACTGGGTGTTTTTATTTAATTCTTCTCTCCATTTAAGTATAAAATTGTCTAAATTGCTATCTGGTTTATTCAGTAAAGATTTTTTTACTAAGCGAATAATGGAACGATCTGCTTAATTAAGTCATTATTTCAATTAGCTAAGTGTCAATATTTATCTCCGTTCCTCTAGGTACCATAAAGTAAAACGCGGTTAATGTTCAAATAATTGAGCCAGATATAGGCTAAAGTGCGTTGAAAGTATCCTTTGATCCAAATTACGTTTGATTCATGGAGATGTTATTTATGGAATGAACTAAGTCCAACACGATTAATCTTTTGACCCAAAACATGCTGTGTCATTACAACTAATTTGTGTTATTATAGTCTAATACAACTAATTTGTGTTATAACTTATAACCACATCTAATGGGAACCTTATTGATTTCATTTCTGTGTAGAAAAGCCTAAAATTTTATATATTATATATTATATATTTATATATTATTTATTATATATTTATGTTATTATAGGTATTTATGTATGTCCGTGTATTTGTATGTATTCTTGTTATGTTGTATATCTATATCTCATGTTAGCACCTGCCATCAGCTATTTCCACATCCACCCAGGGTTGACTGGTGGACAATGCCATTAGGCATTAAGTTTGCCCTTTGTTTCTTCTTTTTAAGAGGTGACATAAACATGTAAATAAATAAATAAATAAATAAAATTTTAGTCACAAGAACTTGACTTGGCTAGTTTTCATTAGTAAGCAACCAATGAACAAAATTTAAGATAAGTAACAGGTATACATCAACCTAACACTACTGAACTGACTGACTGAACGAAGATAATTATACAAATATAATATAGCCTACGTACAGGTAGGTACGTGAAAACTAATCAAGTCTTCTCGTGACTAAAGTTTTAGGCTTTTCTACACAGAACTTGGCACCCATTTAGATCTCAATTCTTTTTTTTGAAAATGGCTCTCATTTCACATTTATGTTTTTGATGAGTTATGACATATTATATTGTGTCTTCTAAATAAATAAGTAGGTAATCTTACTCAAAGGGTATGGTGCGATAAAAAACAAAACAACAATATCTAAAAGATAAGTGTAACCAAGCCATGTTTACCTGCTACTCGATGATAATTATTCACGATGACGATATTTGAATTATTCACGATGACTTGTGTGTCCTCTGTTTTCAAACGTTTATCATCGTCGTACAGCTCAGATTGATTATACATACTACATCTATTATTATACATTCGCTTAAACAACAACATACTCCACAAACATTCCGAACGATATCGTGTGGTGTAGTGACCTCTTAAATTTTGTGGAGTTATAGTTAGACGGGAGTCTCGCGTCGTGCGAAGAGCACGTTTAGCCGCGTTATTGTACAACTCAGTTACTAAAAAATAAAACATGGGTCTCCTATCAATAACCGAACCGGCAGTGCGCTCATACATTTTGTACTCAGGTATTTTAGCCGCTAAAGTGTTAGCAATGGCCGTGCTAACCGCAAGAGTTCGATACCGCAAGAACGTATTCGCGAATGAGGAAGACGCGGCGAAAAAGAAGGGCATTGTAAAATATGACGATCCAGACGTTGAACGAGTTCGCCGTGCGCATCTCAACGACTTGGAGAATATACCGGTGTTCTGGGTATTAGGAGCACTTTACCTCACTACTGGACCCAGTACGGAAGGCGCGATTATGTTATTCCGTGTGTACACTGCGAGTCGTATAATTCATACTATTGTTTATGCCGTCAAACCGCTGCCCCAGCCGGCACGCGCCATCGCTTACGCAGTCCCATACTTCATCAAGTGGTACATGGGTTTCAAGGTGATCATGCACTACCTTGATGCTTTGTAATTCATACAATGTTTGTGTTTCAGTATTAATTGAAGATTAATATAGCATTTATTTACCTGTCCAATGTGTTTCATTTTGAAAAAATTGTGTACTGTTATCTTTAGGTACGAGTAGATTAAATTCTTCTTCAATAACATTTGTATTATTTATCATTGTCATTGTTACTTATTTATCATTAAATTTAAATATTTTACCTGAATGTCTCGTATGTATCCAAATGTAAAGAATGGTGTAGGTAATATTCTATTAATAGGTATGTTTATTGATCTTGAGACTGGTTATTCTGACTATACATTCTGCTTGTTTACCTTTGATATACACATACATATACTTAAATCTGGTTTAAGAATCTTTATTTCTTATAAGATACACTCTTAACTTACATGAGAAACATTTAAAGTTTCACGAAATAAATAAAGTTTGCTTGTTTTATATCTAAAGGTAATTTATTGTAAGAATAAATGGTAAGATTAAAAAAATGGCGTGTATCAGTGATACCTATATGAATAAAAGATTTTGATTTGATTTTGATTTTGATTTGATTTGATTTTTGTAAAGCTGAGCTCCTTCATTCATGATATTTCGCTTGCCGTAATTAGTTCGAGGTATGTGTAATAAAATGTTATTAGCGCCTCTTAATCTACTTCTTTTGATTTGGAATTTCTTTGTGAATATTATATTGGTATGTATATCTTTATTTAGAAATTTCTTACTAAAATACATGTGAATCAACCTCTACACCAATAATAAAAACTTGAAAAATTTTCCTATCAAAGTAGCCTGTACTGTATCTTTTTAAATCTGCATTGCAATGCCACGCAATGCACTTGTAAGCGAAGTATGTTTAGACTTTAAGGTTTTCAATATGTGGCTTCCATGTAAGACCGCTTTATTTAGAATTTGGTTGTTAATTTTTAGGAACGAACAGTCAGGGACTTTTTTGTTTTTCGCATCAAATAATATCTTATTTATATTAATTGTGAACAGATTTTTTCGAAACCACTTGTTCAAAATATTTAAATCACTTACTTAAATCTTATGTTTTAATGGTATCGCAACCCACAGTAAACTTTCCTTTTGAAAACTTTTCCCTATGGTTGTCTAAGAACTCATTTTAACTTCGCTCCCTGTCTAACATATTACTATCAGAATATTCTTATTACCTCTGTGATGAGTACTGAATATAATTATATTTGCTGGTTAATGATGCGGTTAATTTATTGACTGTTTTTGTTCATAAAATCCCATATTTTAAACCACTTTCAACTATATTCAAAAAACCATTTGTCTCTTTACGGCGCTATTCGTTTCCTTTTTCATCTTTATAGCTCTTCTATTGCAAACGAAATCGCGTTATGAATTTTTACTTAGATATCCGAGTACTGTATATTATACAGAGCTAGACTGCATAATTATTATTATATCGAATTTAGACATTGTTTTAAAGCAAGAACTACACATACCTATGAAAGAAACCAATGAGTTTAGTCAAGAATCTTATATCTGAAGAATAATGTTGTCTTCTTTCTTTCTCTATTTCTTTCTTTCTTATAATATTAAAACGATTATTTATAGGAAACTATATATTTTTAACTATTTCAAAGCGGAATTCAGATAAGTTATCAGTCATCGCTTCCCCTTATCGCAATATAGAGATAATAAAGAATCAACACAGCTAAAAAACGACTCAGAGATAAAATCAGTTTTGGCCTGGGTATCAGCGTACACGCGTAAAGATCCATCCACCACAGTACTAAAGACAAAGCTCAACACTGCCTTCGGGTCTGCAAAGAAGTAAATGGCCAAGGCGAAGGCAAAGTTTATCAGCAGATTTGGTGAGCGACTGGTCGGCTACCCCTCTGGTAGTTGAGAGTTCTGTGCGCTGGCTAAAGCTGCCGAAGTCATCTTCTGTCGGTCGTCTCTTCCTTCTCAGCGTAAACCGGACGACTCCGTGGTCTATGCGGCAAAAGGGAAAGCCAAACTTCTTGGCATCCTTATCTTATATTCCTTATATTTAGTAGTTGGCATCCTTTTTGCCGCCAACTCGATTCTTGATGATAGAGGGATCATACCGCCTAACATCCCGCGGTGTGAGAGCTCATTGAATTGGTGCTCTTTTTTGTAACTGACTTTTGACCTTTATCTAGGGAGAAAACAAGAAGTCGAGTGGACCAGACGGTATTCCCGCAGTGGTGTTAAAGACATGTCTCGCTATCTTATGCCACAGGAGTCTTCGTGGAAGGTTGCCCTCGTTCATCTCATCCCCAAAAAGTGACCCAGCTAACTACAGGTCTATAGCGATAACTTTTCTGCTTGCGAAGGTAATGGAGCGCGTAATTAACATGCAGCTCCTAAGGTATCTGGATGATCATTAGCTCATCAGTGATTGACAATAAGTTTTTCGCCATGGTCGCTCGGCTGGTGATCTTCTAGTTTTCCTTACGCACCGGGCGGTGAGCTCAGGCTCTTAACGCTCTGGCAATCAGCTTAGATATCACTAAAGCCTTCAACCAGGTCTGGCACAGAAACCCTCTCACGAAGTCTTCTTCCTTTTCAGTCTCCTTTTTTGTCAGCCCCTCAGGCTATAAAAAAATCCACCACAGCATGTTCTTAATGAGTACATTTCAAGTAACCACTGAATTTCCCTAATCTCTCCTCCCTCCAGGAAAACACCTTATACTGAATATTCCTCCATTAATATCCATACAAGAATAAGTAGTTGATGTGTCCCAAAAAGGTGTGTCTATTACTTGCCTTTTGATGCAGTAACACAATAAAGGAATGAAGAGATGTACCTATCGTTAAGTTGTTATATCGATATTCATAAACGGTATTGATTTTTGCAAAAAAAGTTAAAGCCAGTATCGATATTAAAACTTTTCCAACATAACCTGAACTAGTGAGAACAATGTCAATGTAATATGTTGAAAAAAGTAAAAATTTGTTAAAATATCGATGTTGACTTATTTTCATAATTGTTATTCTACAAAATTTTAACGATAACTTAATATCGTTTATTGCATGAAAAGATTTTTCTTTCATGCCAGTGTTTGACTTGTGTGCAGATGGGATTGGTTGTGATTCCAATCCAGAAGTATGTACTAGCAATGTATCGATAAAGGTTATCGTTATCATTCATTCACGCCTAGTTACCTACCTATAACAAAATACAGGGATTTAACCTCATTTGGTTTATAGGGTACACTGCGGACAATAACGCGCTATTTCTGAGGCTATAAAATACATGTACGAGCCTGGACTGCCCTCTCTGCTTTATTCTTAAAGCCCTTTGAAGCTTTTACGGTCATTCGTTACGCATTAAAGCTTTTTTATCACGCAGAAAAAACGGGCTTTGATTTTTGACCTATATAATTGGAAAAGGTATGGCAAGGCAATAATTTAAAGGCAATAAACGTCAACGCCGATTCAATTTGCCCAATAATGTTGTACGTAACAAACAATCTTTAACTGAAGGAGAACTCTTTTTACACCTTTTTTGAAGAACCCCATGTCATACCGCTCCGAGAATACCTCAGAAGGAAGTTCATTTCACAGTTTGCGTGTTTTGTTTTTTGCGTAGCAAAAAAGTTCATGAAAATCGGACCATAGAGGTTCTCCACGAGTCCAATCGGTGTGGAATTTCAATCTTTGGCGAGTGGGGCAATGATGAAAAGGAGATATAGGCCTTAAGTCTAACAATTCCTCGGAGCTCT
Source organism: Thymelicus lineola (assembly GCA_963932265.1). Classification (NCBI taxonomy): domain Eukaryota; kingdom Metazoa; phylum Arthropoda; class Insecta; order Lepidoptera; family Hesperiidae; genus Thymelicus; species Thymelicus lineola. Next base: position 10,338,326 of record OZ010685.1, read on the forward strand.
CACCGTTGTAGTCGGTAGAACACGCAGAGAGAACCGATGTCTCTTCTGAAGCTCAGGTGTTCTAACGTGTGGTCTTACCAGATATATCTATTTAAGATTTCATTGAGTTTCTTAAATATTATATCGCTACCATATATTATGTAAAAAATCTAAGAGCAAACCATGTTCTTACTACCCTACTATCCTAGTAGTGACACATGGTGCATGCTGTCGACTGGTGTTCATGACATTTTTAAGGATTCCAATGTTAAAAATGTTTACGTACCTAATTTATAGTTTCTGATTCATTCGGCGCACTGTAAGTGACTGAGTTTCTTCATATACCTAATACTCTTAGATGTGTTGGGGACAAACGCGGTTTACTTATGCTGGGGCCACACTAACGGGAAATGCCATTAATTATCGCGATGATGGACGTTTAACGTAGGTGTAGCCACGACTTATCGCGATAATTTGACAACGGCATTCACACTGCCATTCGACAGTAGGCGATAGCTCAAATGGCGGTACATCAAAGAGATTATCGCGAGAATGAATACGTTGAAGCGGCCACACTACGTATGTCAGTGTGAATCGTCAGCGCGTTGGGATCGCACGTGTTTGTCTTCGTTAATTACGTACTATGGCTATGGAGTGGATTAACGAAAAAGTAATTGCATTTCTCGAGATTCTGCAAACAGAGCCATGTTTGTGGGATCCGAGACTCAAAAGTTTCAAGAATCGTGCTTCGCAAAATGATGCTTGGCGACGAATAATGGAATTACTACCTTTTAAGGCAACTATTGAAGAAATTAAAAAGAAGAAGGAAAGCCTAATGGGTTATTATAGAACCCATTTAAACAATTTAAAATTCAAGGAACATTAGCGCCAATTTTATCGCCAAGAATGGGCATTCACGTTGACCGTTCAAGTGTGGCCACTCACTTTATTGCGTTAATAATTAACGCTATATTTATCGCGATGATAGGCATTTACGTTTCCTGTAGTGTGGCCCCAACATTAAGATATCTTTAGAATTGTAACAAAGAAAAGTTTATTATTTAGGTAAGCATTTTATTTCATATCAGAATTTCTAATCACGATTTCGACAAAGTGCACCTGGCACCCATCTGAAGCTGAACTGAACGATGACTGATCGATGAAAGCGGTATATTTGGCTCCTACAATTTTCAAGCGCGTATTTCTTTATTACAAAGGAAAATATAGGTAAGTACCATTGATTTATTATTATTATGTCTTCTCAGACCACTATCTTCTTTGTCGTTTTCGTCTGTTGTTTTTTGATGTGAAACATCTATAGGCGAGGGGTAAACCTGATTTTCGGCGACGTGATACAGGCCGTGGCGACGTATGTAACTATATTATTATGGTAGGGCAATATGAAAAAAATATATAATAACACAATGTGGGTAATCATAAATAAACTTGGTTTGATAGGCTGTAGCATACGGTAGGACAAATTCGAATCTTCAAAATAAGAAACGGTGGCGTATTGGGAGATGGTCGGAACTATAAACCGCGATACCTGAGTTCAACCCTGGCAAAGTGATAATTTTATTCTTCTAATAAATTTATCTGCATCAAGCACTTGTATATTTTGTATGTTTCACATCTGCCAGCCGTCCCGTGACGGCTCACATTTTTTTTTATTATATATCTTAGATCAAAGGCTCATAACTGACATGAGCTGTTGAGCTCATTGCACTAAGAAATTAATGAATACAATTTTGGAAAACTGGATTGTCTTAGTAGAAATTAACACAATAATGAGTAAAGGTTCTGATTAAAGAGATTTGTTTCATAAGTAGATAGGTACTATGAAATCTTTGAAGGTCCAATTCCCCGACTGACCCTAATAATACGTTTAAATTAGGAAAGTAACAGATATTTACGATCTGATTCACAATACTCAAGATACACATTAAGTTCCTGTAGGAAAACTAAGTAAATCGCGTTCAGTATTTAAGTTTTACTTCGTTGGAGTTTTTCCTTACATAAGTAGGTATAAAGTTTAAATGTTTCAATTAATAACCTACTAAGTATTTTTAAACATCATCCATCTATTTAGTAAACAAAACAACACGCCACGCCATTTTGCCTATTTAAACTTTTGTACGAAACACAGAGGGCGTTACTTTATTTATGCCATCTCGCGTCCGATTTCTAACTGGTTTGACAACTCCCGGCATCTCTCAGTGAACACTTCTTATCTATTTTCGAAGGTAAGATTCATACTTTATCCTACTATTAATAACACTAACAGTCTAAAAAAACATTAAATATTAGTAGATGTTTAGTGTTTACTTCAGGTCAGTATTTTATCGTTAGTAACAGGCTGAAAGTAAGGTTACCGACTAATTCGGACTGATCATCAGATATTGAACTTTCGTTACCCATATAAAAGACTCATAATTGTTTGTCGTGTTCGATATTAGCCAGTTACACGCTAACAATTTTGTTACGTATGGCGTATGTTGTTTTTGTAATAGTTGTTTTCGTAACCTTACAAAAGGTCGTGGGGTTACCGGAAAGAATGTATCTAATATAAACGATGGCATATTAGACGGATCAATTTTTTTAATCTAATACGACCAGCTGTTATTAGCCTGAGCTTGTCAGCTTGATAATGTCAAGGTCATTCATTCATTCGAGTGGTGATGGTGTTGCCAGTATTATTATTGTTTTACTAGCTTGTAGGTGCAATAAGTACGCACAGCATTCTATTAGTATTATTCCTCAAAGGTGTTTTGTAGCTACAACTGTCATATTATAATTATGTATTATTATCTTCTTTGATTCCTTGCCAAGATTCATAATTTGAATATAAATTCGCTTCTTTCGCACATTTCTCTATTGTTCAATGGTTAGATGGCTGAGAATGCATTATAGGCGGAGAGCCCAGGGCCGCCAGACCTCACGTATTTTCTGACGGACGAAATGTGGACGAATGAGTAGTGTTAGTATGTACTATGATCGTCTACTTGCTAGCTTGGAAGAACGGCCAATTTCCAGCTATCAGGCGATCAAGGTACAAAAAATCATTACTAAGTTCACATATTTTTTCATGGCTGATTTTCACGTATGTTCTAGATAATATAGTTAGAAATAAGTCGTCAATACTCCCAGACCCATTCCGTGGGCCATTTTGGCTTACAGACGCCTTGAAGCTCCCAAAATAATGCTATTTCTCAGACACTAGCGCCATTCATTACGGGTGGCATAACTCAGCAAACTTCATTTACATTATGTTAATATTGTAGTTGGTACCCACTATAGGTACAATATTATTCTACCTAAAGAATGTAATATTGACAGCTGGTAATGCAGTTCTTGAGATAGAATCAGGTAATATTTTTTAATCAGTTATCATTGTTTTCGTTCGTTATCTGTTCATTTCTTTCATCGAGTTATGATACACAAGTTATGTAATTTATTTCATTATCTATTTCTGTCTATATGAGTTCAGTTATGTATATGCTAAAAATAACATAGAATTAACGAAAGTAACTCAATTATAACGTTTATTATCTGAAATATAATAAGATGTCTATAGCACTGAATTTTGAAGTTTTTATGATGACCATAACCATGACAGATTTTAAGCTTAGTGGCACGAAATAAGCTATCATGGACAGTCTGTTACTTTAGTTAGACTGCCATAATTATATACTTTACGTTGAAAGTTTCATCATCATTCACGTTGTTTTCAAAAGCACAAAAGGTTTGTTTTAAGGCTGAAATTCAAAACGTCCACGTTTTTACGACGAGCAAGTACAACAATTTACAAAAATAAAAAGGAGGATATTTTAAACTAGCAACACAGCTTCGTGTCGCATTTCGAATCGCTGTTCTTTAAATGACATCGGATTTACTTCTTCAGTAACGAGCTAATTAACTAAATGAGAAGGATCCTTTTTGTAAAGTTAGTTCAGTTAGTATATTGCAGTGAATATAATATATGAATTTATTTTAGGTACCTTTATTACCTAGGTATAATTTTATTATATTGCAATGAAAAAGTTTAAAAAACCATCACATTTACCTTAGTGTACAAATCACAGGAGACGGTGTGGAAGACTTTCCCATAAATGCAAATGTCTTTGCCGACGTCTAGATCTTTCCAGTGCCAGTATTCACCGAGATCGTTTTTGGGTATTTTACCACGCTTCACAAGTTTTCCTTGCCACAGTCCCGAGTTCTGAAAACAAAAATGTACTTTTGTAGAAAGTATTAAGATGCGACTCATTTAGATGAGCATGAAATTCATTATTAACTCTGTTTCAAAGTCAAAGTAAAATTATTTATTTCGTCATAGGAATAAACGGCTCATGGAAACGGTTAATGGATTGTATCCTCTTTTTACATTATAATATCATTGGATAGTATATACATATAGGTCTATGGTTAATGGTTAAGTTTCAGGGTAGAAAAAATAATCTGCTCCTTGAGTCCAAGCTGAACGCCCCTTATCGTGGTGATCTCTACTAGACAGACGATGAGTCAATGCCGACATGTCTCTCTGTTTAAGGTCACTGGGCTCTGTACTAACCAATAAAATCCCAAAACCCGATTTTCATTCTACTGGTTTCTTAAAATGTTAACTGAAGGTGCCATGTGCTTTTCACTATTCTCAATTATTTCAAGAGCTCTCAAAATTTGCTAATTAAATCCATTGACCATAATATATACCCGACCGCAACATTTTTCCGAGGTATATTTTCATGTTGGATATTCTATTTTGCTGTACTGCATGTAATGTCCATTTCAATGTCTCTCAATTTTTAACTATTCTTTTTTTGCCGCGCTAATGATATTATAATAATTCAATTATGCAACAAAACTACACTTCGTCATAAATGTTGACGGAACTCCGCTTCACAGGGTCCCTATTTCCGCGTTAAAAAATATTAAACGAATCTAACCTAACCTAACCCATTCCGTTTTGGATTCTTATAGCTTTTTTCATTGCGGGGGACTTCTCCCCCTTCCACTTGGAAAGTGGAAACTTGGCGGGGGGCTCTGCTCCCCCCTGTGCTCCTTTTGCCCCCGTGATTCCCGCGACCATTCATCTTTTTTCGCCAGTGTTTCGAATGAGTGCATTTTTGCGGTTGAGTACTTTTTAAAATACCTGCAAGGGCATATCATAAAGCTGAAATTATACCCGATGTTAACTCGCGTCATGACGTCACAAATGTTAGGTAAAATAATAATAATAATAATTTTCATTTCAAGTGACTATGACTTTAATTAAATGATTTATGCTTTTTGGAATTTTGAAAATATACCCGACGTCAACACAGTCTCTGACATCACGAGCGTTGTGTTAAGGTATTTTGTTAAACACCACGACGTTCACAATCTAATTAGAGGAACTCAAGAAATAAATTCTTTAGCATTTTTTTTAGTATTTCAATAACTGCCGCATATTGGCAAAGGCTCTCTTATCAGTTATTTTTTTTAATCATTTAGATAACTATCCTCATCAAGACTCGTGCTCAATTGAGGGCCAATAACGAATAAAATATAAGTAGTATGTCACATATTCTAGTATTACAAAACTACAATACCCAATCGAACATAAAGTCTGTAAAATTGCAACGATTCTTTTCAGTTAAATACTCGTTCGAAAAGAGACTGTCACTGGTACTAGTTCTTTCAAAGAATTTGTCTTATTTTATTGGTGAACGCATTGAGCCTCGTAGCACCAAGCCAGCGTACAAGGAACATTGGCAGGAAATGAAAATACTTGTATATGGAACGATGAACGAGCATTTGTTTAAATGCTTATAAAAAGACAATGCATTTAAATTGAAAATTGAATGCCCATTACATTGACAGGGATGTGATTCAAAATTGATTCTGTTGTAATTCCATATTATGTAAACAAGATTTGTTGGTAATTATCGTTGCTTTAATACCTAGTTATGAATAGCCCTCTTTCTCCTACTGCTGGTACAGCATTAGCATAGTTTACTTTACTTCTAAGAACTAAATGTGACGGCTCAGCAATGTGCTCGGCCCACCGCATGAGACCACCATGTATTTTAAACAAGTAAATTTGCCTTCAAATCGGTAACACGTACTTGTATTTCAGTAAAATCCTGAACCTAAAATAAGTAAATATCTATACTAATAATAATAATTAACAAATTCATTGGTTATACGCTCGAACCAAAAGTACCTTTGTAATTTTATTTTTATCTACTAAATCATTGTTAAACAATGAGAAATAACGGGTCACGATTTTTATACAAAAATAAAAAATTAAGGCGGGGCATGGAACTGAAACTAAAAATAAGGTTTTTTCATTTAACCTATACGTGCGAGTCTATCGATGTCTTTAAAAATAATAATGAGGTTCCTAAAACCATTTTTTCTCAGTAAATATTTTTAAAGATAGACATTTCCAAAATATGTGGTTCAATAAGTTATAGGCTAGACTTTCAAAGTGGTAAAATGTGTCCACCCTTTAATTTTTAAAATAAGAGAGTGAAAAATCTAATATAAAATAAATTATATGCTGTAGATCTCAACGAACGACTTTCAATGAAAATTGGTTTGAACGTGATAGACAGCAGTTTTCGAGATATAGCACATTTTCAATGGTATATCCTTCATGGGCGAGTCCGACTCGCACTTGGCCACTTTTTTAGTAATAGGATGTAAATAATTGTTTAATATATTGATAAAAATAATAAATATTGTATATCAGTAATAATTAGTTGTATTCTGAGTCAGGCGGCCGTATATTGACACAACCGCAAATTTTTCACTTTTATTATCCATTATATTTAAATTTAAACATGGAAGTGAAAAGGTTTACTTTTTAATTCACATATTGAATATGTTAGGGATCTAAATAAACATAGATCGACTATTTTGCGTGTATATAACACAGTATATTTTCACTCGCCCAAATTGCACAACTCCGCTAAGAGGCCGGATACTGGCTCATCGACCCTACGTCTAGCTTATACCTAATACCCATTATCATCAGCTTGCACCGCCCACAATATGAGACATATCTTTTATGTGCTAAGCGACGCAATGGCAGGAAATTGATAGCTCTGGGAACCACTTTGTATATCTAGTATCTACTGGTCATACTGATGAGGTGCCTTGATTTTCTTGTGAATAAGTTATGCCTTTCAAAAGTTTTAAACGATTTTATTAAGCTTGACTTGAATATTACCTTGTGAGAGTTTTTAGAATTTCTTCTACCGAGACAATTCTTATGAAACTACCTATGTATGTACATACTTACATTGATCTATATTATGATTGTTTTAATTTGATAACAAGGGTCTTATGATGGAACTATGCGGTGGAAAGTAAAAGTTTTGGTACGTTTAACATTTGAAAATAAAACCTTGTGATTGAGAAGCATAACTATTTATTAGTAAGTAGCTATCTACTTATACGTTACTTCGTCGTATCACCAGCTTTACGTTCTTTGAATACGTTGTATATTTCTTACATTACTCCTTTCTCGTCTTACATTCCTCTTTACTCGTTTGTTTGTTGCTTACATTACTCGTGTTCAAAGGAACTGTCGCCGAAAAGAGTTCTCGGAGAGTAGGGTCAATGGTCCAATAAGGGAGACTCAATTGACGAGAAGTCTTTTTAAGAAAGATTGGAAATAGATGGATTCGAGGAAGATAGGTAGGTACTTATTATAAGTGTACGACGCGACGTGCGTTTTGTGTCAAATTCCATGTTAATTAAACATAAAGGTCATTTTGAAAGGCGAAATATTCAAATCCAGAATATTAAAAAGTCATTAATTAACGATCTTCTATAGTAGATACTTATTGATTCAAATCCAATGAGATACTTAGTAAATCCATAGTAATCGCTAATCACATCAGATTTCGATGTTAAACAATGAATTCGACTTCGTAACTGAGTTTCTTCCGGAGATTTACATTGATTGTTACAGGATTTAACTCAAAAGCAAATGAGACATCTGTAAGTTCCTACTGGCTTTAAATCCTCTCACAATAACAAATAAAAGTTTTCCGTTAAATCCGCCCTCACAAGAACGAGCTATTGTTCATCAGATAACAAAACTTTTAACATTATTAGATATGCGGTAAAACATTCCAGTCCTAGGATGCTGTAGAGTAGCCAAAGTAAAAAATTCTTAAATTGGTTATGTTTAAAATTACTATTTGCTTGCTGCGTCCATAAGCGGACAATTTTTTTGCCCGTAGACCAATCAGTTGGTCTACGCCACAGAAAATCTAATAAAATTAGTAGATTAACTAATTTAGATGTTCTGTAGTCTACGCAGTTGGTCCACGGGCAATAAACGATTTAAATGAGGATTTCAGCTTACTCGTTAACTTTGTAGCAATACTCCCGCAGTATGAGTTTTTAATATTTTAGTTAATCCCTGAGCGATAGTGAAAACATGTGGCAGGTGGTAAAGAAAACGCAATGTGGAGATTAATATCTTCCTAAGAGATTGGATGACTATATTCAGTCACCGGTGCCTTTCTAACACCACAGAGGAATTTCCACGCTTGGAAAAATTTAATCATTTTCATTAATAGGTACAAGTATATTATATAACGGTGTTATACATTTTGTAATCGATTGTACATGACTCCGTTAACGGTTTCCGGATGTGATTTTTTTTATATAGACCACAGACATGTATACCTAGATTTAATAATAATATGTGTTAGTTATTAAGAATAAATTGTTGAAAGACCTAAAGAGTAGTTACCTACGTATAAATTAGATAACAAAACCTTTTCTCTGGTTTTGTGAGGAAAGGAATCCTATTGCGCCTAAACTGGCCGGAAAACCGTTCGTCGTATCTTTTCTGTAATAGGTTGATGTTTTTTCACAGAACATAATAGGGTAGACATTTAGAACATAATAGGGTAGACATAAATAAACGTATCAAATAAAAAGTATTGTCGTTTACAAAACAAGACGCTCGCTAACATTATTTTTTTTATTTTCTATTAAGTAACTAACAATTTGATACTATTAAGTACTTACAATAACAAAAAAAATATGTTTTATGTTTGATTGAATAAAAAAAAAATGGAAATGGAAAATGTTTTTCTTTTAATCGACCTGGAATTTTGTGTAAATTGTAAGTCAAACGGAAAAACTAATAAATTCACAAGTACCTATTTCACAAGTACGTTGTTATGTCAGAATTGTAATTGTCATTTTACTTTCCAGCTCAGATAGTTACATCACGAATTCACAGAACTGCTTCAGGCGAAACAGCCGGTAGCTTCAGTTTCGAGCTTCGGGAGCTTCCTATTTTATGAATTTAAATGTTTCCGATAACTTGTTCTGTCTGATTTTATCATTTTATTTTGAATGTATTGTGTACTGGAAGCGGAAAAGTATCGTTATTAATATAAAAAGGTCGCATTTTAAAATTTCTTGTTACGACGTTCATGTACATTTATTTTGTGTTCGCTAACAAATGAAATTAAGGTGATTGTCAAATATGTAGATTCTGAGTTGGATTTTATTTTGTAAAAAAATATAATATAGCCTATGTCACCCGGGGATAGTGTAGCTTCCCAACAGTGAAAAAATTTTTCGAATCGGTTCGGTAGTTTCGGAGCCTATTCAATGCATCCAAACAATCAAATCTTTCCTCTTTATAATATTAGTAAGATAACTTAAGATTTCCTAAGATAATACATATCAAAATCATGATAGGATTTTGTAGTGGGATTGTTTTTGTTCTTTGGATGATCAAATTCGTCAGGTCTTGGCATGCGGTTTGCGGTACCATATGTACATAGATATACCTTCACAATGTTAAAGTCAAACTTATTGTAGAGTTTATTGTTTAACTAAGAAACTCAACAAATACGCCTGTCAATACTACTTCTGACTCAACGACTTGATTCATTCAGTGTAGCCATTTATTTTTCTTAACTTATTTTTCTTAAAAATAGTCCCGAAAAGTACTTAGTCTCAGCGCAATATTCGAGCTCGAAGCTAAGACAAAGCAACAGCCTACTTCTGGCAGAGTATTACTTGGCCGAGCTCTCATACCGAAAGCACTTGGACTTGTAGCTGTTTATTTTCAATACAAGCACTAAAACCAATTTTTTTCAGTTTCACGAGCTGAAATCCAATTTTTGTTTTAACTCAGCTACTGTGATGAAACTAAATGTGATCGGGATGAATTTAGTTATTTAAATTACTCCTGAAATATAATATATTTCAGGCTTAAAAACATGTCGCACCTTTAGAATTGTATCCAAAATTCGTATTTTTTGGTAAACGCCAAACATGTAATTGAAGAATTGGGCATTTTTTATTGTTTATTGGGCATAGAATACATGTTTTATGCCGTTCAATGTACATAAGTTATTTTCTTAAAATTCTTAGATAAGCCAATTCAATTCTAAAGATGCGATATGTATAACGGAATAACCTGTTAGTTTAACAATCTGCACACCTGTATTTTCACTATGTAATAGGTGTTAGCGCGATATAAACTCACAGTCATGTTTTTCAGGTAAGGAATAACTAACGCTTTGATATGGCTCTAAAATACCGGAACAGCTGTTACCACAGCAACAAAAGTCGCCAATAGGTATAAATATACACTTCATGGCAATCAAAAATGCTTGTCATTTCTCATTTCCGTGGGAGCTTAGGGATATTTATTTATTTATTTATTTATTCTTTATTGTCACCTTAATACTAAGGGGTACAATGGGCGGACTTAATGCCTGATATATGAAACAATTTAAAATATTTACGATTCTATCGGAATACATTATGATATTAAAATACTATCTAGTATAAAAATTAAGCCAATCCAAGATACACATATACGGAAAAATAATTATACATTATATATTTATACATTATAATTTATTGCAATGTAGATTTATAATAAGCTATTGAACATCATTTGCTTCTAATATCGTTTCAAAAAGCCTTGCTCACTATACCGTATCACAACCTGACCATGCTAGAAAAAAATTGCTGATGAAACTATCGAATGTGATGACGAAAATATCGATCAGTTTCAGTGGGCATAATAGAGCGTATCTTCTTGTTTACTGTGCCTGATACTACTATTACATATGTACTATTATTTCTTCTGTACTGATACGTAGCACGGTCATGTGATGGTACGGTAGTGGGTTGAATTCTTATTCAAAAACATACCTTGACTCTCGGTTCAATGACGGTAAGGCTGTCGTCTTCCAAGAAGTATATGATGTTGACGACGCGCACTCGGTAATTCTCGTCAGGGTTGTCAAATACAGGTTGCTTGAAGAACGCAGTGAAGTTAAGGCACCGTTTGTCATAATGAACCCAGTGTGGGATCACGTCAGGTAATGCAGGTTGCTTCACGCGTCCGTAGGTCAGAGATGGATCGTAACTGTAATGGAACGACGAATAGAAACGCATATTATTTTTTAGCAAATTATAGGCTTTAATAAAAGAGACAACGGGATCATCGTAGTGCTACTCGAATATTTATATTGTAGACAACTAAAAGAATAATCAGAATCGATTCGTAATAACAAAAATGAAATTAACATTGTATTCTGCCTTTAGAAATCATTTTATTTTTTTCTGAAAATAATATAAAATATTTCATAATAATATGTTAATAGTAAGAGTATAATATACCAAAATTACGACATTAAAATTATCTGGGCAGGGCATGCCGTGGAGGCATGAAACTCAATTATTACTCCTCACAGATAAAAACCAACTAAAATCTCCTAAAACACTATCTTTAAAATATCTTTGTAGAATAAAAACATTATTAACTGGCTATTTAAAAAGAGAATACTTCAAATAAAGTAATAATGAATGGATACGAATTCATAAAAATTGGTCAAAAGAACCAATCGTGCGATTTATTGATACAGAGTATGCAAATTCAATCCACTTCGGAAATACAATGAGATTAGTGTTCCGTTTTCAATATTGACCTCCTAAGTCCGCGAATAAAACTTGTATATCGTGGGCGGTTTGGTTTGTTTTCAGCACTACTAACAGAATTTTTATTTAGCAGTTAACGCTTATAGTGGTACTTGGTGTTAATTAATATTGTATGTATATCAATCGTACTTTCGTATAAACTTGTATTAAAACATAAAATGATTGACATTCATGATAGTTCCATATTTGAATTTCATTTTGTATATTATTCCACGAGTGATTACTGTTCAATGAGGTTTAAAAGCAAAAATTCGCTTGATTGCAGCGTGCTTGCATCTTGATCTTCAGTGGCGTATTGTGGGATTCTAAATGGCATATTAGTGTTAAAATAATTTCTTAATTTTTTTTTATTTAAAAATCGAATGACGTGCCGCCGCCCCTCTTCTTATGCCATATGGTGACCGCTTTAGTAACACGAATTTGACGTTCTCACTGGAACATGGCTGGAATTAAGAGTTCATAATAGGCCGCCGGGCATAAAAAAACTTTCAGCCAGTTTGTGACTTTGTGCTGTGACTTGACATAGGTATTCTTAATTTTCTTATAATACTCTAGGTTTGACGGCCTGTGCCTTAGACAGGTACAACGGGTAAAAAATATTCGTGCCAATTCTACATAGCAGTCATTACAGTTTTTCAGATTGTGGGTTGTTAATGGGCATAAGAGTTGAACTATATTAATCCATGTCATAGATTTCCGGACACAACTATGAAAATAATATGAATACTTCGCTTGGCTGCGAGGATGGCATGTATAGGTATAACTTGAGCGAACTGTTTCATGCAATTTCGCAGCAGAGCCAATTCGTCCGATTGGTCGAACACCTATATTGAGCTGCTATGAATAACCAAATGCACTGAGACTCAAAATGTAATATATTTGTCCATTCGTACTTGTATGACACGGTAGCTGATCAGTGGGTAGGCTGATACATTGGATTCCATTGATACAAACATATTTCTTATAACTTATTTTGCAACATGTTTTAACTTTTATTTGGTTAGCTATTAAGATTTCCGGTATTTTGTCTTTATTTAGCAGTACATCTTAGAACAAAGTTCTTTTGGCTATGTTGAATTGGTAATTTAATTACCATAGACAATACCTTCTATGAGCTTATAGCTTAGTGATGATTCTTCTTGAGTAAACCAAAAAATATAGTGAGCACCGCCATTGGTTCAGTTGTTCAGTTATCACCAATATAGGGATACTTACTTGACAGAGTCTTCAGGCATAGCGAAGGCATTGCTATCGACGTCGGTAGCAGTACCTCCAGGACCTCGCACCAGCGTGTCTGGAAACCTGTGTCCTTGGTAGTAGCGGAGAGAACTTCGCATGTGGTATTGAGTCTTGGTTGGATCAGGAAACGTCAGGCCCGGCAGTTTTGGTAGCCCCCAAGCCATTTTTGAATGTCAAAGCTGACAAAATAACGAAAATTGACAAAATAACGAAAATTAAATGAAGAAATGTTAATCAAAAATAGAAACTTTTGATGAGTGTTATTATATTATTATTAATTGTTCAATTGATATAGAGTGATGGCCCGGTGATCATATAATTTTGGTTTCAACTCATTGGCCCATTACTGAGCACGGGTCTCTCTTATGGAGGCCTACTCATACTCCACTACGCTGCTCCAGTGCAGATTGGTGGAGGGGTTAGTGGCCAAACCGAGTTTTGGAAGTTTTCAAACCGCCCGAGGGCCTCTGACATGCCTTAACGACTGTTATCTTATGATAACAACCGGGATCAACGGCTTTACGTGCCCTCCGAAGCACGGAAACGCACAAGAATTTTTTGGAACGAAGTTCCTTATCGCGCGTTGTGAAAGGGGGCTAGACGGAAAATTACGACACTTTTTGATTCTTACGAATGACGACACTTTTTTGAAGTGATTCAGAGAGTTTTACAGAGATGGCGCTGCGCTGTACAACTTTCTGAATCACGCTAGCGTGATTAAGTTTTACAGAGATGGCGCTGTACAACAAAACAATACTTAAATCGAAAGGAACTTCGTTCCATCCGGGTGTCCCTTGACACCTCTCAAGTTTTTTTTGCCACTAGCGGTCACCCATCCAACTACCGACCGCGCCCGCTGTTGCTTAACTTTGTCGATCGCTTAGAATCGACGCAAGCCGCTGGGCTATGAGCGCTTCCCGCTTATACTTAGTTCATCCTAATACAGAGTATGTAGGTAAACCTTGTATTTTTGTTAAGGGGATAATTATAAAGTAGGTGCTGTTGTTATTAAATAATTCTATTTTTTAAAAGTGTTTTGTAGAGTTAAGGATAAGAGCTTTATTGGCCGGTTACTCTGTCTAGCAAAGCACGGGTTTTTGTAGAGCTAAGCCAAGAAACAACTCATAATAAGCATTTATGTAACATGTCAATGACATGAATGTCTGTTTTCCTACTTCTATTGAGTTATGGCCTTGACTTCAGATTTCGTAGCATATCGCTTAATAGCGTAACTTTACATGTCACCAGACAGACGAGTGCCATCTTTAACCACGTAACTCTTACAGACACGTTCTTGGTGATCTGATACAATATACGGATCATCATCATAATAAGCATTATGTATGCATATTGCATTATATACATATTCGTATTTTTACGCGACTGCCAGGAAGGGTTATTTTTTCGCACGTATCTTGTATGTACATATGTATGCATGTAATATTATTTATTACCTCATATCTTCCTTATTAACTTCATAACCCAAGTTTTCTTAAATAAGTGAAATAAAAAATAAAAATTTTGGCTGTGATTTTGTGTGTGTGTTTGAAGTATCAAATAATAAATATAAATCGAATAATGCATTAAAGGTATCAAGTTAAAGAGCTCACCATTTAGGGATTTCAAAAAGATAAATCATAATAGCTTTTTTGATAGTGAGCGGGTTTTTTTTATTTTTCAAATTTACACTAGTTTATTATAATATTATATTTAGGTAAGTAGCTGACAAGCAATTCGACGGTACAACTTAATATAAGTGGCCATCATCCCCTGAACATCGAGAACACCGATGATATCACGGATGCGTTGGCAATAAAGGGAGAAGAGAGATAGAAAAATAGAAAGAACTGGCTCCCAAGTCTCCAGCCGAAACACGACGAATCGTTTAGCGGCTGACTCAAGCCAAGGTGGTAGATAGCCAGAAATGCTTCACGAAAACATAATACCTGATACAAGTTAATTAAATTAACTTAATAATAATATTGATGATATAATCCTTACCCCCAAACAGGCTGGCTTCTGCTACCTCTTACGACGCCCTAGTATGCTAGCATCTAATTGGGATCAATAAAAGCTGCCCCGATAGGGCTAAAATCGTATCACTAATACCTGCGTATAATTAATTATAGCTACTCATAATAATTATAATGCAAAGCTAAAGGTCATAAGGTATTATGTTAATATCATCATAACATTCAAACACAGGTCTGCAAATAGATAAAGGTCAGCCAGCAGTATGTAGGTAAACACAATTTGCATGAAAATAGAATCATTTCGTGTGGCAATTATATTATCGTAGTCTCGTATTCAAATTTATTTTTTATAATGCATTTTTATAACATTGCTGTTGCTCGCAGCTTCACACATGGAAATTAAGCTTATCATAATGATCCCCTTTCACCCCCTTGGGGGTTGAAATTTGAAAAATCCTTCCTTAGTGGATGCCATAAGAGGAATACGTGTGCGATATTTTATGTCACTAGCCTGAGCCCTGAGGGACTGGCCTGTGCGTTGATACATCAGTCAATCACTTCTGCCTTTTTAACCGATTTAAAAAAAAGGTTCTCAATTCGACTGTATTTTTTTAATTTTTGTTATGATTCATTTTTTAATCGAAAGCTAGTACTTGTCATGTGGTCCCATGCGCGAGATCTGACAGTGGCAATATCACGCCAACCGATTTCGATGATTCTTTTTTTTATTGTTATTGTAACGGATGTACGTAATTTGAAGTCGGTTTTTTTTGTTAATTTTTTTTATTATATATAAACAGACAGATTATAGGCATGCACCTCGCTTGAAGTTAGTTGGACACTGAATATGGAGCATAGAGGCACTGAAGTAGTCATTTGACTTGCAACTGAAGTCTGAACTGAAGTAAAACATACACCTGTTTATTAAAGTAGGTTACACTACTACTGTTACTCCTAAGTTTGAACAGAAAAGTATTCTAAACTGTGTTCCTACTATACACCTAAGTATTTTTCTGTCATAGGAGGATTTTGAGAAAGTTTTGATTATTTCCCTTCTTACAAAAGAAGCTTACACAATCTCTAAAAGGATTATATTCTAAAATTTTAAGATTCCTTTGTATATATTTTTAAATCTTCCTGAGATAAATCGTGTGACAAAAGATAAATTACACCGTACATACTACAAAAGCAGAATGACCGTTTTTATTTCCTAGCATCATTGAATGTAACTAGTTCAATTACGCTGATAGCGCACGTTTATGGAGAATAATGACTGCGTTTGTGACGAAGGGATAAAGAGACATGCAACGAGCATTTTGTTACCCTAAAATGGTTAAATGTAAATTCATTCCTCGTAAAGCTATGCGACTGTTGGGATTAAGGCTAGTTTTATAATTTGTTATATAAAATATGACTTCAACATATTAGGCCATAACGGAGGAAGCATAGAGCATACTCCAATACGCTGCTCCAATGCAGTTTGGTTGAGGGTAGTAGTCCATACAAGGGTCTGAAGTCTTTAAGCTACACGAAGGCTTGCGGTTGCAACCTAATGATAAACCGAGACCGATGGCTTTATGTGCCATCTGAGCACGGAAGCGCTTAGATATTTTACCAATAGTAACGACACAAGCCGCCGAGCTATGAGCGTTGCTATATAATTATCACTAAATACTATAGCATTAAATAATGGTACTTACCAAAAAATATAGAAAGTAAATTAACTCTGTAAAATATCAAAATCACTGACAATGGTAATCAAACATGCAGGAAATGACAAATCCGTTGTCTATAAACCACAAAGTACATAGACACTATAAACAGCTGGAGAAACAAAACAGCATCGATTGTTGCTAGGCAACATTGACACTGCAATCAATAGCCAAATAATGGTATGCATGCACTTAGGGTCGGTTTACACCCTGTGGTTCACACTAATATTTTCAATAACTTTAATAACGTGACCGACTAATTACAAACTCAGCTTAAATTTTAAAGGCACTTTCGTGGCTTAGTACGGATCTCTCCTCGTTATTGAGCAGTGCAATGATTAGTAATAACCTTATAAAACATAGCAAAGTAGCTAATCCAAGTGTCAAAAATTTTGACCAAATTCTCTCCAAATACCGATCACGCCTCGACTAATGCCACCGAACTCAGATTAAAGAAATAAAAGGCAGATATATTCATCCAACTAAAATGTAAAGCTACCAAAGCAAATACAAACTAAAAAAGCAAATACAAACCCGATTCAGTACTAAAGAAAGCGTCAAATAGCTTTCATGTCACAATTGTCAAAATTTATTAAATAATTTTCTCAGATAAAATGCCGTCTTGCAATTTTAAACACTGCTAAAGTTGTTCCCAAAATCAAGCAAAAGAAGATTAGATATATTTTCACAGGTAACTGTTCATTATTTTATTATTTATTTATAATAATATTTTTGAGGTGCGCTCGGAACACAAAACCTCGACAATTATTCAATTTTATACCAGCTTTATATGAAATTCGATTACCCTAAATGAGGGGAAATATGCATGGGTTATTTGAACACTGATCGATTATAAATTTATATAAAAAAAAAAATTTAAAAGTAAATAGTTGTATTTATTTAAATCTAAAAATGAGGAAATGCAGCCAATGCATAAATACCAGTCGCTGGGTTATTACAAACATAAAATAGATTGTACAAAGGATCAGAGGGATAAAATAAGGATTTTAACATAGGTAAACCTGGTTGATTGAAAATATCACGTTTGCCTACGATAAAATGCACGATTGAAAGAAAATATTGTATTCTATTTTAGTTCCTGTTTAGTCTACTCAATAAATTATTTTATTTTGCAGATTGCCGACAAATGCTATTATACGAGATAAATGGGATTTTATTATTCCTCAAAGTAGGCAAGATAATGATTGGCCATCCAAAAAGAATCTATACCCACTAAAAACTGCCTGAAATGGCTTTGGTCATACGACCTTTAAGCCTTCATCGGAAGCGACTCCGCTTGAAGAGACGGAGCGCTAAGGCCATCCAAATTTTGCTTTGTTTATTCATTACAATTTAATGAAGATGACGCTAGCGTGATTCAGAAAGTTGTACAGTGCCATCTAGTTTCATATTACTGAATCACTTCAAAAAGTGTCATGACAACTTTTCGTAAGAATTTTTTTCGTCTAGCCCCCTTTCACAACGCGCGATAAGGAACTTCGTTCCAACAATTCAACATATTTAGTACTGTATATTAAAAGAACATTTGACATATTTAATATCTATACTTTTTGATAACTAGTGATATAATAATAAATAATTTGCCAATTTAATTGTGCATAATATTTCAAGTCGAAAATATGGCAAAAAATATTTACTAAATTGCGGGAGATTGCGACTTTTTGTTTTCAATGTGGCAACTTACACACACAAAGAAGTATGTGTCTCTACGATGCCACTGCTAGTTGTCAACATGGTTGTCATGCACACATAGTGAAAAAGCGGCTTCACGTCATTCGTTGCATTTCTTTGCGAATGTTATATCTGCCTTTTATTTCTATAATCTGAGCCACCGAACATATTCATTTGAAATAAGTTTGCAGTCTATGAGTAGCATTACACTATTAAAAATAATAAAGAAATAGTGTAATCGCGCAAAAGATCTTGATTTAATAACCATTAGGAGTCCTTATCAAGTTCTCAATTTAAGACTTCCAATTCAACTTGAGTCTGGCTTGGTATTCTAACCCCTGTTTTTCTAAAAAGACACAAACACAATAGTCAGATGGTATGGTTCGTGCATTGTAACGATGCTAAGGAATAATCCATAGCCAAGCAAGGAATAGGAACATTCGAAAACTCCGAATTGGGACAAAACGTTAAAGCTGGCGTATAAATAAAATATTAAAGTACTAAATTATACGCAGTAAACCGCAAACGTAACGTAGAAATGAAACTTCGCCAAGTAGAACTCGCTAAAAAAATATCTGCAGAGTCTGAATAAACGTGTCCTGCGACATAGTTACGTAATCGAACCGTCGTCGCTTGCAAACTTCACAGGCATTTACTTTTAATGAATATTGATTGAGGGGAAAGTCGATTCAATTACTTTATACAAAACGTCAGTAATTATATTGGAAGCTAGCCTGGTAGATTCTGTTCTGCAATCTTTTCGGCGCAATATCGGCGATAAAGATTTTGACGTGATAACGTCTATTGAATCAATGGCCGGGTGCACGCACGAAAAATATTTCCCGGGAAACCTTTTCATTTTCCGGGATGAAAATTGTCTAAAATATGACCCAGGGTATCAGTAACAACAAGTAACAAAATTTTCATCGAAATCCGTTCAAGGGTTTTTATGTGATGCCCGGACAGATAAACAGACAGATAAACAGACAGATAAACAGACAGATGAACAGACAGATTTTGAGTTTTATTATAGTATAGATATCGAAGATTTTTTTCTAATCTCTCTTTCATAAGGTAGTAAACTTTTCATAAAGAAATAATTAAAAAATATCGTAATAAATGGGTTAGAAAAGAATAAAGTTTTCCGAAAAAATCTAATGTATTCATGACGAAATTTCAATGACGGTCCCTCAATGATGTGAATTATAATTTCATAATTATTCTATGTTACACGTGGTTACACGTGTTAAACAGAGGAAAATGAGATTGTGTTTTCATTTTGATAAATTATTTGTTTCTGGATGCTAACTTCTATAATAGACTGAATTAGACTACCTAATTTCTTCCTGGTAGGCAAAATGCCAATGCGTCGGTGATGCCCCTTATAATACGGGCGGCGGTAATTACTTATCATCAGGTACCCGAGTGCTCGTTTTCCTGCTCAGGGCATAAAAATTTAACGTTGAACATAAACTTCACTTAAAGGTAAACTGACGAAAACTATTTTAAAGTTGTACTGTACTTATATCAATATAATAATTAAAATATCGGCTCCTTTCACACACTTTAATTAGGTATTTTCTCCTCTCATAATTCCCGCCACTTCGTCGTCCCGCGCTACGTCACAGAGTAACTCCATACTCTCCGTCCACAGATAACCTACATCCCAGAGATAGCTAACCGTCATGTTAGCTTTTATGTTTATCTATGACGGTAATTAAAGTGTGTGTAGGAGACGACAGACTACTTGCATATACTACAAAAGTTACTATAAATCCATTATGTACTTACTTAAAAATATTACAGTATAAGTGAACCTACAAAAATGTATCGAATAAACATATGACGTGTGAAGTGTTTTACTCGAAAACCCATGTAAAATGTAAAACAAATTCTTTCAAAGGGTTTCTCTAAAACGTTGTCGCCCATATTTCAACTTGAGCCTTCGAAAGAACACAGCAAAAGGTATGACCCCAATCTGTCAGAAAGGATTTGCATGTCTTCAGTGTTCAGGATTTTAAAAAGACGCAAGAACAAGGTTTTTCCTACTCTTCTTTTGCCACTTTTGTTGAATTTGAACTGCCTATTTAGTATAAAGTTACATTTACTTACTTACTGCCGCACTCAGAGTCACTTAACGGTTACTTAAATCGCTCCTTGGTGCAAAATCACAAATCACAATACAAACCGTCAAGTGACTCTGTGTGCAGTGGTAAGTAAGTAAATACAACTTTATACTTGCTACTGTATTGTAGTGAACTCAAGAATAATGACTTTATCTACCATGTAAAGGGTCAAGGGTTAGGCCGGCACGAGCGGCACTTTTATTAAGCTTACCTAAATCTTGCAATCTATTTAGACCTAGGTACTTGCTCCTATCGTAAGGAGTTAACAGCACTGTAGGTGGCAATATTTTGGCTTTAGAACATTGACACTATAAAAATGTGTATTTAATTTTAAACCATTAACGTATTCCCGATACAGTTTAAAAGACATATTTTTATTTTTTAATCAATCCTTGTAGCGTATCAGTGTGTAGTAAAATTAACAATTATTATTTTAAATAAATTTTACGCCGGTTTTCATAGACACTAGTGCAGTTCTTAAAGAAGAAAATCGCCTAACTAAGAGGTCATACACTGAGCCAACGCAAACGTCTAGACAGTGTAAAACGGAAAAGGGTAAAGAAAATTGTTATTGAAAGTAAAACTGCATTTACCCCAACAAACAAGCGATCGATTCCATTCATTGTACCTATCCAAACTTGCAGTTTCGCAAGGATGTCAATTGCGTAGTTATTGTAGAGTACCTATGTAAATTGTATAACCTTCATATTGAAATGATCTTGCTATAAAAATAGTGCGAGAATTCCATATTGTCATAATGTCAAAAGCGATGGACTACGGTAAGTTATTAAACTGTGGTATCTAGTTTGAAGACAATGTAGCCACATATTGATGTGGCTACATTGTCTGGAATTTTAAAAGCCTCGGTCAGTGGTTCTTAAATTTTTAAAGTTACAGAAGACTTAAAAAAAACTTTCATTCTACGAAGCCTTCACTTGAAAAAAAACCTTTTTTAAGACTAAAATTCTCGCTACATACAGAAATTTGTTCTACGCAAAACTTTTATTTTGCTGTATAATTATAACATCTCACAGCAGTGCCGGATTTATATTTTTTATCAGTGTAGGCCAACTAATTTTCGCCGCCCCATGTACCTTTCGAAGATAATAATTTTCCATTCATAGTAAAGAAGGCACTGAATTAGTCACTAAGAAAGTGAGTAAAAAAAAACAAGAATTACAATTTTTTGCGACATCATCTATAATACTATGTCATCTTCTGAAATCTGCCGCTCCTAGGACGCTGCGCGCCCCTAGGCAGCGCCCTATACGACCTATTGAGAAATCCAGGACTGTCTCCCAGATATACAGTGTCTCATACTCTCATGTTAAACGTGTGTCACCCCTTTTTCTGAAAATCAATGAATATCTATTATACGAGTAACATGCAAAGCTGTTTATTTATTTAAAAGATGACCTGTTAGCGCTATCTGGAAACTTGACTTCCCCTGCTTCAAAGTAAAAGTTGCGTGCAAAACTTTGAGTTTTATCGGCGGACCCAATAAAATATTGATTCTGTTTCACGTCCAAACTCGGGGATCTTATTGTAACTTTGTTCAGAAAATTTGAAATGACTTAGGTAACTAAGTTATAAAAGTGTCTGTCTGTCTTGAAGTTGTTTTGTGATCAGTTCTTTCCATTGTTCTGGGTTAATATTTACGGCTAAATAGGTATTCTTGAACACTTCTTCTTGTACAACCGTCAACAGCCAATCATTTAATCTATCTAATCTAATACCTTTAAACGAGCAATTCTTGTATATATATATAATTGGAATCTCGGAAACGGCGCCAACGATTTTCATGAAATTTAGTATATAGGGGTTTTCGGGGGCGATAAATCGATCTAGTTAGGATTCATTTTAAGAAAATGTCGTTTTATCAGTGTTTTCAGGCAATGAAAAACGGCTGCAATAGACTCTTCCTGACATCTATTGGCGAGTAGCTACACTAAAGCTAAAGCAGATGGCGTTGTTAAGCAATACTAAACCGAGCTAAGCTCGGTCATCCGGATATAGCTACACTAAAGCTAAAGCACATGGCGTTGTTAAGCAATACTAAACCGAGCTAAGCTCGGTCATCCAGATATTGAACATCTTAAGTAGGCTAGGATCCAACAATAATCTATATTGAGGGGTTCTTATCTATATTCTTGAATCAGGAGTTACAGTGAAAACTGTATATTTAGTTATGAAATTTATATATCTTTATATTTATTTATTTATGACTTCACAATAGAAAGAAAGAAGAAAGAAAACTTTTATTTATTTGCCAATTAAGTACACACACGAACGTAGATAACAAATTAAATAAAAAAAATATTAAAATTTTTCAAACAGACAAAAAAAGATTTGAGAAAACAAAAAAAAATATATTTATAACTAAATTGGTCTGTAATGCTCGCATGTGTCCAGCGGCCCAGAAAATTGGATCTCACTCAGCAAAATGCCGTAGTGGTAGCTACGGCGCTGATTTTCAGTGAGACCATTTAGTGATGCACGGACCAGTGTGCTAGAACAGGTTTATACGTGAAACAGTGGTGTGACGCATTCCTTTAAATAATCTCGCCAAGAAGCGACGAGGAGGGCAAAGAGGTGAAAGTGAGAGGGGTATACGTTTACTTATTAGCTTGAACGTGCCTATGAATTTTAATACTTTATTTTATACTTTTATTTGTTAGATCTAAAGTTTCGATTATATGCTACGATACAGACCATTGTTTATTTGAGTTTAACAGGTACCAATATTCCATTAATCTATATGCGTTAAAACTAAATAATAATGTCTTCTGTTCGTCTCGTAAATCACGAAACATGATCACGGAATACATTTGTTGGTGGTTATCAGAGCTGAAGTTGACGAATGTCGTCCATTGTACACCGATAGCTGCAGCATCGTGTCAGTCATGTGATAATGCAGCTCACTGCTCTGTTGTATCGTGTTTAATTTATAGCTGAACTATAGCCTGATCTGTGCAATGTAACATAATATTATATCTACATATTATTTTTTTAGTACTACTAACTGTGCCTCATGTTAATTTGTATAAAAAACTAACTACAAAAATATATGATGTTTATAGCCTATAGCTTTCCTCGATAAATGGACCATCAAACATAAAAAGAATTTTTCAATTCGAAGCAGTAGTTCCTGAGATTAGCGCGTTCAACCAAACAAACTCTTCAGTTTTATAATATTAGTATAGATTAGGAAACTTTACAACATTTTGTAAATATTACAAAATGACGTCAACGATCATAGTTAAAACTTTGATCATTAGTCTTTCCAATCCTTTACTAATTTTCAACTTATAATGTAGGTTACTAACTCCCAAACGATTGTATGACCTAATGAAGAAGATAGGTACCGAAAGTGTGACCCGTAACAGGAGAAGCTACGAATGAAGCTAGCTGAATAAATTCCACAAAGCCACTTGGGGGTAATCTATGAAGAAACTTCACCATGGATTAGTACAGGCATTAAGCTTAACCAAATGTCGGAGGTTCTTAGGCCGTTCATTCGATAAGCGTTAATAATCCTGTGTAAAGAAAATAATCAGTAAGGAATATTTCTACTTACACTGCTTTTCATTATGTAAGTTCATCCGTCCTGGTAACAATCCTCTAGAATTTTGTTACGCTAGGTTTGGTTGGTGACGACCGAAATAGTTGATTGGCTTATCACACAGAGTGAAATAATAGTACATTGCTTTATGGTGCATAAAAGGTCAGACAATAAAAGTCACGAATTTTGGCACCGTGTTAAAGAGGACTACTTTAAAAGAGCATGGAAAAGCGTGTTCCAAGGCGCAGGTTTAGTCAATATAAATAACTAGTTGTGCGCACGGTTTCACCCGCGTTAATTTGCGGAAAAAACTAACTACTTAAATATAATATGATGTTATATAGGCTTCCTCGATAAATGGACTATCAAATACAAAAGGAATTTTTCAATTCCAACCAGTAGTTCCTGAGATTAGCGCGTTCAATCAAACTCTTCAGCTGTATAATATTAGTATAAATAATTAAATTCATTCTACTCTGAAAACCGAACCTGTCTTTTTCCTACCTAATCCTACTAAATATTATAAATGTGAATGTTTGTGAGGATGTATGAATATTTCTTCTCATCGTTCTTTTCGTTTCGTCTTTTAAACTCAAAAACTACTGAATAGATTTTTATGAATTATAGCAAACAGGTAGGTACATCATAATCCGGAATAAGAAGTAGGTTTCATATTTTCCCGAAAAGGCGGACAAAGCGGCAGGCAGAGCGCTAGTGATAAAATAAATCAATATGAAACTTGTAAAATGTAACTAATGAACGTGTGGGTTTCCCGAAGCGAAACGTAGACTAGATAGACGGTTATATGTTATATAATAATGAACTTATATTTTTCTGTTATAGAACTTGACATGTCGGCCTTGCTGAAACTTACCCGACCTTCGCGTCTGAGGGCGTTTGCTTACACGAGGCGATATATTGCCAACGTTCCCCTCGTGTTCTCCAGTGAAGTACAACAAGCCAAGGAAAAGAATAAACCTTTGGTCGCCCTGGAGTCCACCATCATCACTCATGGAATGCCGTACCCTAGGAACATTGAAACAGCTCTTGCAGTTGAAGACATCGTTAGGCAAAGAGTAAGATCATACATACTTTTATTATTAACTATAAGTAAATATCATAAAATAACCATTACATTATTTCCACAAAAATCTTTAATTCGAAAATTATATTTAAATCTATTACGTCGTTTAATAAAACTAAGGGTTTAAATAAATATCTCTATTAAAACAGTATTCTTATAGGTACCTCATATTGGTTATTTTTAAAAGGCAGCAATTTTTATCCATTTAAGTAATTGATGCCTGAAAAGTGATGCATGTTTCGTCTAAAAATAATATGGACGTGGTATCGTATGATGAATCGGCTTAATGGACGACATATCTCTGCTAATTGAGCGGAATCCGCTTCGCACTTCATAAAGCACTGCTCGGCACACAGTCTATGTACGTTATCGAGATAAAAATTTGGTAGAAGATTCAATACAAATACTGTAAAGCCTATAAAAGCCAGAACAAGCCAACTAGATGTTAGTTGGCAACCGTTCGTACAAAATAACGTCCACACCAGAAAAGCTTTTGTCCTCCGAACAGAGTTGCTCCATTTGAATAGCGCTCCGTTTTCATGACGTCATCTGGTTAAGTAATCTTCGTATTTATGTAAAATATAAAATAAAACATACATGGAGGAAACTGTTTTATTATTACGTTAAAACTGCAGTCTACTTAGAGAATTGATTTGATTATATTTGCTCTAACTTCGTAATATGGTGTAATTTACCTACTGTTTTGATTCGTGATTCATACTGTCTTTTGTATTTAGGTAAACATAAAACAATTACGAGTAATTCTCTCTTTCTTTTTTTCTATTAATAAACTCTGTGTTATTGTTAAGTATAAATGACTAACATGCGAAGTGGATTCATATGTGAATCATGTAAGGGCATAGGAATAAAAATAGATACGCCCACTTGCAGAGTTATTTGTATTAAGAATTCAGAACCACCAAGTCTTTATGTATTTATTGTACTTAGACACAGTCCATATTTCCTTATCCCCCAGTGCTATCCACCCACACGCTGACTGACAGCCAAAACACGAAGAAAACAACGAAGAAACAAAGATTGCCGATAGCCAATAAAGGCATTTTATACAAGTTTATATACAACGTTATTCTTTCTTGATAGAAAAACCTATACATGTGTCAAATATTTTCGCCTAAATAATCTACATAAAAATTTTCAAAGGTGTATCTTGAAAACTCACAAAGTTACAAGCTTGTTGTTTTTCTCCATTGTCCCCGCATAAACATGGTCACCGAGCGTGCGGCCCGCGTCGATTTGCGACCGCCGCAGTTAACTGTCAACCATCTTGACGTGTTTATATTAATCCCCATTATTTAAAATAATGTATTTAATAATTTTTCATAGTGAATCATTCACACAAGTCATACATAATTGTTCAGTGTCCCCCATTTTGTCTTATGCACAAACAAGCACATGTGTTGTGCTGCTCTCGGGATTGTCGGCTATGTAGTCCAAAATCCCTTGTTGTACTGCCGTCGGAATGCGATTCACACCTCGATTAACGGCGATAGGAGGCAGGAACTACCCGTAGTCCCTTAAGCGTTGTGTGCCGGAAAGCATGGTGTTCTACGACACTCTTACACCAAATTGCTCCTCGTACCGTCGCACTGCCATGGACACATTATCACCTTACACCACTTCGAGTACCATTTCTGTGTACTGCTCATTACTGTATTGAAAACTCATTTTCCAAATTTTTTACGACACGATAATAATTTTATTACGAGAGCGCAAGCAAAACGCCAGACTTGACAATCCATAGTGATTAAGTACTCTGTGTGACAATCTTAATCAATCTCGGTTGTCAACGCAACCGAATAACAGTTTATGTTTATGTTAACAAAATTGAGATGTTAGTAGTAGTTCTCCCATGCCATATGTTTATGTGAAATCTTATTTTGTTGTTATTATAACCAACAAAGTTGAAACTATCCACCAAAGCAAGATGGTCGGTAATAACGATGTTTTGCATTGGTGTCCAACTTGTAACATTTTTAAAATATTTTTAGGACAAAATATAACATGGTGTAAAAATTATTGCGATCGATTCAGCAACTGATTCTGATCAAAATACATTCAGCTTTCGCATATACTAAGAATAACGGTGTATATTTACCAAAATATGGATTGCAGACTTCTTATGATAATTAGTTAAAAACTAAACCACCATATAAATTAATTCAATTAATAGGTATTTAATCTGTCTGCAACGCGAGGACGTCCAGGTTCGATTCCCGACTGTTTGTACTCGGAAAGTGCTTGTTAATGATTAACACATCATGACCATGATGCTCACAACACAGGGAGTTTTAGTGAGGAGTTATTAGTGTATGAAATTTGAAAGATGATCAGATTCGTATTCCAGGTTTGTCACAGATGTATTGTATGTCCCATCAAGCTCGTATGCTATCCTTATTCCTTATTACATAAAAATAGCTTAAAAACGAAACATACGGTTTTTAGTGTCAAAATAAATATATAATTTACAAAAGTTGCCCATATAAACAGGGTAAGCTAAATAAAACCGTTTAAAAAAGATAGTTTATTACTTGTTTATGTTCATATAATAATTATACTTTTTGGCTGCAGGGTGCTGTACCGGCGACTATAGCAATATTAGGTGGCCAACTAACAGTTGGTTTGACAAAGGAACAACTGACATATCTAGCAGGGGCGAAAGGAGTGGTCAAGGCCTCGAGGAGAGACCTCCCTGCAGTGGTGGCAGAGAAAAGAGATGGGGCGACCACCGTAGCTGGGACTATTATAGCAGCTGAATTAGCCGACATACCTGTGTTTGTTACTGGTGGTATAGGTAAACTACTTTAATTAATTTTACAACCAAACATCTAGAAATAGTCACAGGTCTTTATACTAAATACAATAAGTTCAGATCTTAATACTAATTAAATATTTGATTGAAATTTGCTAATATAATTAATTAAATTAATTCCATTATTTGCTATACATTCCTTACAATATCAAATGTAGAGGTGCCAATGTTTTGATTATGCGATTGGCACAATCAAACAAAAGTGCACATAAAAGACCAAAGTTGTTTTCGGGTATTAGTTATTTGTGATACCTATCACATAATGTGGCCATGTGTTTAATTGCAAACACAGGTCAGCAAAATGATAAGCATGAATGTGTGATTTTTTTTTTAATTTGTACGTCCAACAACAAAGCCAGTGACATTCGTTAATGGAAGTTTATCTGTAGTGATCATGTTGCGATATTTCAAAAGCTCGAAGCTGAAAACTTTAATAAAAAAATCACAAAAAAATATCGAAAGGCCGATGTTTTTGCTATACAAATGGATTCACCGTTTTCACGTGGCATTCGATTAGTGCGGGTGGTGAGCGCAGTCCTGAATCAATGAACGATTAAATTAATATAGGATTCCGTGCTGCGGCATCACAAATAAAGTAAAAACCAGTACGCAAGCTCCCTAGCGATTCCGATATCAATCCGCAGAATCAGGTATTGAATAATTGAGCAACATTAGAGGAAACGAAGAAGCTTTTATTCGATACGGTACGGAGATTGCAACAGTTGTAGATGCTTTTAGAAAAATATGTTTTTTTTTTAAATAAAATCATCTTGCTGAGTGTATTGTCCTTTGTGTCTATTTATTGTATCTAGGCGGTGTCCATCCCCCATCCCCCTGGTGAGATTGAAGGGTTTTTGGCAAAAATAAACTAGGAAAAAGAACAGAGTACAAGGGATTTATTGTATATCAAGACATTAAGTAAAAACAAGATGACAGAGAATCCTATCTATTTAAATTTAAAAATTCTTTTTCACAGCAGTCAAGTGTGAGCCTTCCGGAACCCACTACAGACTGCAATTCTATTTGATTATAGGTTAATAACACCAACACTGGCCCTTAAACAAATAGAATCCAGAATTCTACCTAATGGTACTTAATCTAAACACATTCCAAACATGCACTATAACAATAATAATTTACATTAATTACTATCACTTAAATTCAGATACTTTACAAACTTAACATGTTTTTCTTTAGTGAGAGCTTTTGTTAAAATATCTGCAGTCATTTCATTACTTGACAAATATTCCAATTTTATTACATTATTTTTAACAACCTCTCGAATAAAGTGATGTCTCACATCTATGTGTTTAGTCCTACCATGAAACATAGGATTATTACATAATCTCTGTGCAGACTGGTTATCATTATATATAGTTATACAACATTGCTTACATAGTAATTCAAACATTAATGTACGTATGAATATAGCTTCCCTGCAAGAATCTGAGAGAGCCATGTATTCGGCTTCAGTGCTAGAAAGCGCAACCGTTCTTTGCTTTCTGCTTTCCCACGAAACAGTACATTCTCCAATTTTGAATACAAACCCAGTGTAAGATCTACGATCGACCTCACATGCGGCCTAATCCGCGTCTATGTACCCCACGACGTCTAAAGTGCCTTTTTGAAAAACAAGACTGTGGTTTACGGTACCTTTTAAGTATCGAAGCACGCGCTTCGCAGCTTTCCAGTGAGCTTCGCTATAACAATCACTGAACTGACTCAGCATGCTTACCGCGTGAGCAATGTCAGGCCGGGAACAAACTGCAACATACATTAGGCAACCAATTAAATTTCTATATTCTAAGTTTTCTTCCTTTTTATCAGCCTTTGTAAGTTTCAGTCCCGTTTCCATGGGCGTTTGCGCAGGTTTGCAATCAGACATATTAAAACGAGATATAATCTCTTTAATATATTTAGACTGGTCTAAAAGCAATTTATCTTTTTGTCTTGTGATTCGCATCCCCAATACGTATTTGGCGGGTCCTAAATCACTCATATCAAACTCGTTCATGAGCTTTTTCTTGACATCAATTTTCAATTGTGAGTTTTGTGTTGAAAATAATATAATGTCATCAACATACAAACCAATTATGACTAATTCTTCATTATTAGATTTGAAATATACACAGGGCTCTGAAGATAATCTTTTAAATTGCAGTTTATTTTGTAAAACATTATTTATCTTCTCGTACCAGGATTTCGAAGCTTGCTTCAATCCATATATCGCCTTATGGAGTTTGTAGACCTTATGTTCACTTCCTTTGATTTTAAAACCCTCTGGTTGTTCCAAGTAAACGGTCTCTTTTAAGTCTCCATTCAGAAAGGCTGTTTTTACATCCATGTGATCAATATCCATATTCTTTGAAGCTGCTATAGCTAATAATATACGAATTGTGGAGTATCTTATCACTGGTGAAAAAGTTTCTTCATAATCGATGCCGTAACGCTGTGTGTAGCCCTTGGCAACAAGGCGAGCCTTATATTTCAATAACTCTCCATTTGCACCAATCTTTTTCTTAAAAACCCATTTGGATTTGATTGGCGTATGATTTTTCGATGGATCAGTTAATGTCCAACATTTATTTTTAAGGAAGGATTGATACTCATCTTTCATTGCATTTTTCCAATGGATAGACTCTGAACAGTTCAAGGCCTCCTGTACAGTCTCAGGTTCATTTCTGATGTAGCTCAGGGTCGCTAAATGAACTATTTCGCTGCTGTCTGCATCCTCAAAATCAGTTGAAAATTCCATTGAAGACTGGTCTTCCAATGTTGTCATCCCTGGAATGTAAGTTTCATCGGAGGAAGCACCTGATACTTCTGAGCTACTAACAGAGTCATTTATGTCAAAGACAGTAAGTGTTCTGTCATTAACCCTTGCCTGGTTCTCTGGTGATAAAGAGGTATCAGACTGTGCTACTTCAACATGAGAGATCTTGCCCTCAGTCTGTGAGCTATTTGTCATCATGAGAACCTCATCTACAGGATCAATATTTACATGACTCTTATTATAAAACCTGTCTTCCATAAATGCAATATCTCTAGACTTTAAACAATTACTAGGATATTCTGGATCTATCAATCTATATCCCTTGCTAGTTTCACAATAACCTACGAATATATACTTTTTACATTTCGAATCCAATTTTGTACGATTCTTTATTAAAGCATAAGCAAGGCAACCAAATATACGTAAATGACTTAGATTAACCTTTTTGTTAGTCCATCTCTCTTCTGGTGTCATCCCCATCACTGCCTTAGTAGGAGATCTGTTTTTCAAGTAGACTGCCGTGTTCACAGCCTCCGCCCAGTATCTTCCATCTAAGCCCGCATCCCGCAACATGCTCCGAGCCTTTTCAATAATTGTCCGATTCGCTCTTTCGGAGACGCCGTTTTGTTGTGGTGAATGTGGGATGGTTGTTTGGTGGATGATTCCATGTTTCTTAAAATAATTTTTGAAACGAGAATTAACATATTCACCTCCGTTATCAGATCTAAGTACCTTTATCCTTTTATTAGTTTGGTTTTCAACTAAAGATACAAAACTTTCGAAGTTCTCGAAGACTTCACTTTTATTCTTTAAAAAATAAATAAAAGTTTTTCTACTGTAATCGTCTATAAACGTAAGAAAGTATCTAGCACCACCTAAAGATTTCACTGGCATGGGACCACATAAATCAGTGTGTACAATACCTAATAACTCCTTAGACCTGCTGTGGGACTTCTTAGGAAAAGGTATTTTACTCAATTTTCCTTCCACACAAGCTACACATGATTTAAATTGAGTATTATCATAAGAAATGCCATCTGCCATACCTTCTTTCAGTAGATGCATACTTCTGGAGTTCAAATGACCTAATCTCCTGTGCCATTTCTCCTGCGAAACATCATGCGTTGTAGCTTGAAGAACTATAGCTTCATCTACACAGCTAGCATTTTTCACCTGCACTGTAGCGCGAGCCTCCTCGTTGACACGAGTACAGGACTGGAATGGTGTCAGCCCACTGGTCTCCATAATTGGTGCACCAGCCTGTATCACCTCCTGGTTAACCTCTGCAAATACAGAATAGTTACGACATCCTAACACACCCGAATCAGACTCTCTAACAGATTCTGCAGTTTCAAGTTTATATACACCATTAAAATGCTTAGCTCTAGCTACAACTACATTACCACTAAATATTTTACAATATTTTTTATCAAAAATAACTCTATATCCCTTTCTTGTCATAGCACTGACAGACAACAAATTTGTAGCCAAGTTAGGTACATGGTAGACCTCACTAATTGTCTTCGTGCAATATTTTAAATTTACTAATACATTACCACGACCAGACGTATAGAGTTTTTCACCATTTGCAACCTTAACTTCTGTCACATGACCAGGTTCAAAGTTATTGATCAGTCTCTTGTCATTGCACATATGACTGCTAGCTCCAGAGTCAATCAGCCATACATTGCTCTGTACACAAGCCGATAATGCAGTCAGCAATGCTCCATTACTATGCTGTGCTGCTTGCTTCCCGATGTGCTCCTTTTCAGCTGGTAAGCCAAGCTGCCTATACAATCCCTTGTCTTCGTATGCTTTTTCTAAGTTAAGCCATGCAGTACGCGCAGAGTCCGCATTCCTAACATGCATGAATACGTTTGGTTGCACAGATAAGCATATCTTTGCTAAAGCTTTAAGTGAACGCTTCATGAATGTTGAGTCAAGCTTTTCTTTCGGTTCTTCTTCCGACACAACGTCCCATAATTCTTCATGGATCAATAGCATTTTTAATTGAAACTTCCAATTACCGTAGTTTTCGATGCCACGTAGTTTCTCCACAGGAATAACTGGAACACTCGAAGAAGACATCTTGTCGCGTTGTGCAAGCAATCTCCGCCGCTATGTCTCGTATAATAATTTTAAAATTTTATACAAACATTGAAATATGTAATATTTCTTTTTACGTACGGATTAGTGCCTGGGCCCATAACCTGAAGGGTTTTTGGCAAAAATAAACTAGGAAAAAGAACAGAGTACAAGGGATTTATTGTATATCAAGACATTAAGTAAAAACAAGATGACAGAGAATCCTATCTATTTAAATTTAAAAATTCTTTTTCACAGCAGTCAAGTGTGAGCCTTCCGGAACCCACTACAGACTGCAATTCTATTTGATTATAGGTTAATAACACCAACAGAGATGTCGTGAGATTTTGCTAAATCCCCTCCCCATTCCCCTGATCTCATTTATTTTTTCTAATTGTATGTTTCTATACAGTGTGCACGTTCAACTTTCAAGAGACTGGGTGAAAAAATGAAAATGTGTTTTTTTTTATTAAATTTTCATTTTGTGAACTTTGTTTTAGACGTGCAAGGTCCTATAAATGGTATTTGACATTTTAGTGCAGGAAGGTGTTTTTACTTGATTTAACACTATTTTCATTCAATTTTATAGTTTCTTATGAATAAAAAATCACGTGAGATTTGCCTAGAGTCTAGACGTAACGTAGGCCCCAACGTAAAGATTAGATGAGATTCGACTAGACCCCCTCCCCCCTAATTGCCCTGCCTCACGTAATTAATGGACAACCCCCTACATACTATAGTAACAAGAGTTAAAACACGTTTTGTAAAAATACATAATATCTTAAAAAACTGAGTTTATTTTTAATTTGTAAAGTTTGCCCATTACTGAAACAAGTTACGTATTATTTTCACTCAAATACTGCAGAAAGCCTCTGTTTCTCAAGATTTCCCAAATTCTTGATTACATGTTACTTTTTCTTTGAAATACAAAACCACCATAATATCTCTATAACAAAATATAAAGGGTATAAGCGGGTGTGTGTTCTGACACACGGGATTCACATAAATACCCACGATCTGTCCCATATGCGCACTTTTCTTATTACGCCGATGAAGCGTGCAATGAGACATAAACTCAAACCATAAATATTAGAAAAATAAATAGATATATTTTCAAAATTATACGTTATTATTATTATTTTATACGTAAGCATAAAAACTTACGGGGCCAGTTTCATCCCACAGTCCAAGACAAGAAATTTTAACAGACCTCCTCTGCTTGTATTAGTGATAGTGATATTATTTTGTAGCAGTCTCAAGGATGAAACACTCTACTGAGTGCTAACCAATAGAACTGACAATGGTCTAGGTCCTTCTTTCGCATGCCCATGCGGCCATGGGATCTGTACAACCCCACATACGAAACTGTACTAAGACAGGACGCCTTACTCATATATTCCTTCTACAAAAGTCAACAGTGAATTTTTAACATGTTTCGGTTGCAGTGCTGGAGAACACGTTTATTCACCGCTTCTTCACAAAATACGACTACAGTCCTATTAATATTCAAAATCCTGACGACTTTGTTTGTGAGGCTTCATATGACCCGTGACCGAGTCACTCGCTAGAACGAAACACAACATGTTTCAGACAAGATGAATCAAACACCTCGTACACACATATCATTTCATTTATCTTTTTTAAATGTTTCTACACAAACAATAACTGAAAATATCCCCAAATTTTATTAGCGTACAAAGCACTTCTTGGACATAAGACAAGACCAAAATGATCTAAGAAATACATTATTTAACTATTTTTTTATTCAGGTGGAGTGCATCGAGAGGGAGAAAATACCTTGGATATATCAGCTGACCTGACCGAACTCGGCAGGAGCAAGACCTTGGTAGTATGCAGTGGCGTCAAATCTATTCTCGATATTGCAAGGACTCTAGAGTATTTGGTAAATACATTTTTGTCTCAATGGGTACTTCCGACAAGCTACAATTTCACCCTGTAAATATTTAATCTATCCCCAGCGAGTAAGCACATTCGACTGCGCTCATCTTGCTTTTAAATATATGAGTATCCACTCAACGGACGTGTTAATATGAAACGGAATTCATTAGAAATTTGATGAGAGAACTACATCATGAGTCTCTTGATAATGTTCCTTCCGCCAGTTTTATGTTTGTATAGTAATTATGCGTCTAATAGGCTTGCAATTTGATGTGCTTGGTATTGTGGCTTTATTTCCAACAATTTACTCAATTTTGCATATCGTCAAGAATGATAGAGTAACGTGTATAAAACGAACATTTAATTTTGGATAGTAAATTTCATTTAATAAACCGGTAGAATTTACTTCATAATTACCTATGAATTAACTTTTAAAAACTTTGTTTAATTATTTTTAATTGAAGATTTAAATAAAAATGATAATGTGCTGCTGAAAATCACATAATGGCTAATATAATGAAATTCGCAGCAACCGAAGAACCTTCCATGGATAACAAAGCAGTAAAATTTAAACTTAAAAGTGAATATTATAAACGCTTTTCCGAAATTAAATAAATTATATTGAGCAAGCGACGTATGATACATTATTTTGAACAATTAAACATTATGATATTTTATGTATATCACTGCAAGCTTCAGGATAACAAATGTCTTAGAGAAGCTTGCCGTAAATTGTGTCTTTCGTCGCAAATTGTTTAGAACGGTATTGCTTACAAGTACGGAACAAGTTTCCTGACAGAGATAATGGCTGGTTTACCAAGCTGCTGTCGTTTCGTTCCACACATTTAGCAATAAACTGTTACTTTGTGCCTGATCATAACATAACTTTGTTTACAGGAAACGAATATTTTCGTTTTATATAACAAACAACATTTTTATTTTCGTATAATATTACAAGTACAGGAACTGGAGCATATTTGGAATACTGCAGGTGATTTGGAATGTATGTACCTACATACCTATACAATTTAGCACTTGCTTGGGATTCCAGTGCCAGTCATAACAATATCGAACTTCGGCGTATTGCTGGACAAGCACCTAGTATCTATACCTATAACTTAGTATCTATACATAACATAACATAACATAATCTTATGTTTTTTAAATTAAGCACGAATAAAACAAATCCCTTGAAAGCGGAACTATTATCAAAATAAGTTATTTCCTATTCGGAAAAAATTTTCTATCAGATCTCTTATATAAAATTCATATAATGTCAGCCAACATTTCAGTTCGTGATTTAATTTCATGGTTCGTGAGCACGTATATGTATCTAATATGCAAACAGGATGACATCCGAAAATTACAAATGTCGGTCATTTTTCTCCAAACCTTTATTATAAAAGGAGACTTGATTACAGGAAACCCAGGGGGTTCTGGTATGTGCCTTTGGTGATAGCTTCGACTTTCCTGCATTCTACACACTTCAGTCTGGGCACCAGGCTCCTTACCAAGCGAAGGACGCCAGCCACGCGGCACGGATGCTGCACTCGGCGCACGAGTTACAACTCTCCTCTGGAATCGTCGTGGCGGTTCCAGTTCCTAAGGAACATGCAATGGATGGTAACTTTATGATGTATACAGTTCGCATGTAATTATACCGCTAATGGGGACACAATGTTCTCGAAATTTAATGGAAGGAAAATGAAAGAGGTTAACACCCTTTTTCCAAACTTTTGAGGTTGACTGAGCTACTGAAATTCGGTGTAAACATGAAGTAGAGCCTTTTGACGTGCGCTACAGCGTAGGCTTATATTTTTTTCATACTCCTTGATATGATATAAATTTAAAATATCACCACCTTAGTTTAGTCGTCCATTAGAGATATTCTCAGAAAAAAGACTTACGCCCCAACTCAGAGTTACTAACGGTTAGTTTAATCGCTCCTTAGTAAAGAATCACCGTACAAATTGTGTACTAAGGAGCGATATAAGTAACCGTTAGTGACTCCGATTTGGGGCGTTAGCAAGCTTCAAGCAGATGATTCCATACTTTATTTGCGAGTGTAGTAGTATAAAATAAGTGTAGCTATCTATACCTAGTTATAAACCTTAAGTTTTTCCTTCAAATACCTATTTTATTTCGCATAAAGTAACTAATAACTTACGTAAAATGTTTGAAAATAAGTTTGCCGACTTTCAGTATAAGACTTATTCATCCTAAAAAGCTACTATTAACTTTCGAACAAACGGATGAAAAATGGTTATCCGTTTTTTCGGATCGCGCCATCATTTGTCGGTAGCCCAACATGTAAAATAGTCGATTAACCTACGAAATATTACACTCGATCCGAGCAATAAATATTTTGTTTCGACATAAAATAAATGTACTTTAAAAGACAAGTTAAGTGCTATCTAAATTACACACACGTATCGTGGAAAATGTACCTATTTACTGAAGCAATTTTTTTCATTACAAAGATATTAATATCGTAAAAACATAACTTATATTTTTGTGAGTTACTGAAAAGAATAAAAAATCACTAACTGTTAAATTATCTATGTATAGAATAACATTATGATATTATTCAAGAAGTTATTATAATTAGTAAACCAAACACAGAATTTCCAATTGTAAAAACTTGATCAACAAGTTAACATCGAGCATCAAGCCTGCAGCATATGGGCATATCAAAGTCGAATAGAACGAATTGTAACCTGATAGCACATACTGTCTTAAGGTGCAGTTACACAAGCAATTGAAATTGCTGAATTGCCGGCAATACTAGGTAATTTTGACGTCACGGCCACATCAAGCAATTTTTATATTACCCTATGTTGCTCCACTGTGGTTCCCTTATAAATTGGGCGATATGGAGTAACTAAATAAACTAGGCCATAATAATATGTTCTACACGAGCAATTCAGTGGAGCAACAACTGGTGATGGATGAAGTTCTTCTTGCAGCCACAGCTTGTAGTGCGTTTATTTCTTGCCGTATTGGGGCAGGCTTAGAATACTAACCCCAATCCCACGTCGGAAGGGTGTCGTAAAAGGCGACTAAATCCGGCCCGCTGGTGGTAGGGCGCTCGGAGGATTATATAGGTATTGGTAGTATTGATTTTAATTGTTAATTAATGCCATTATTACTATTATTATTTCTCCAGGGGTTCGCCTGAGCATGAAAATGAATGAACTATGAACTATGAACCACCCTCGAGCATGAGTCAGCCGCCAAACGATTCGTCGTGTTCCGGCTGGGGGCTTGAGAGCCAGTTCTTTCTTTCTTTTTCTTCTTTCTTTCTTGGCCGGCAACGCATCAGTGATGCCTTTGGTGTTGCTGATGTTCATGGGCGGCAATAGCCACTTACCATCAGGTGGATCGTCAGCTCGTTTGCCGGCTATTTCCATAAAAAAAATATTATTATAAAATCGAAAAGAAAAATAATTGAATCACTAAGGCCAAGTGCTGCAGTGGCGGCGCCATTTCACCCACCCCCCGCGCAACTGTGATTTCCCCTCAGAGAAAGCGACGTGTATACACCAGCATATGAGACAGATACAAAAATTGCCTTGAATTTTCCAAACAGTTGGATATACCGGCGATCAATTGCCAGCGACATAAGCAACACGTATTATATGGAGAAATCAGAAAAATAGTTGCCGAAATAATTGCCGAAATTTTTATACATTGCTCCAGATTGCTCCACTAATTGCTCCATTATGTTTGGCGATTGTCACCGGGCAATAATTGCATAAAAAATTGCTAGTGTAAATTCACCTTTATCATATACAGTCCATATTATCTTGTCCAATTCTATTCCATCGTATACAATCTTATTCCATCTTAAGCTGTCTTATCCTATTCTGCAACGACTCTTATATGTACATTGGTGGTTCGTGTATCTACCCACTCACTGTTTTTTTAATTTAATTTAATTGTTTTTCTTTTCCTATAGAACGTATAATTGAAGCAGCAATATCCCACGCGTTAGCGAAAGCCAGTGAGCAAGGCATTCGTGGAAAGGAGATTACTCCTTTTCTATTGTCAGCTGTTTCCCAAGCGACGGCCGGCGCTTCGCTCAATTCCAGTATCCTTTTTTAACCAAATGCGATAAATGATGAAAATTAAGAATGTTTAATCAAAATTTATTTTTTCTTTAAATATATAATAAATAATAATAAAGTATAGTCACGCTGAGGCAATTAAAATTTAAACGGAGTTTCATGATAGTAATTAGTATTTTTTTAATAATAAGTGGCCTTTATTCATTGAAACAATATATATTTTTTAATAATGAATTTGACTAAATTAATTTATAGTTGAATATCAACGAAGTGAATGGAAGTTAATTTTTTTTTGTATTTAGTCATAGGTATTACCGTTAATCTTAAATCCTAATCTTAAATAAAATTACAGGACTTACATAATTAACTCATGTTAATAATAACTCTTAAACGAAAAAATACAGACAAAAATATGACAAAAATAGCAATAGTTATTTGAGACAACCTGTTACTCATTTGGTAGTTTATCTGCCCGCCGAATAACGGAGTCCAAGGATTGATTCCTAGCCAGACTTTATGTGAAAGATATAAAGAGCTTTTTGTTCTCGGGTCTTGGATATTTACGTTGTCTCGTTTGTGTCCATGTCACACGAAATTCTCAGAATTCTAGTGCAGAGCGGTATATTTATTATTTACTAGCTAAACCAGTCTCGCTTCGTTGTGGCTTTAAATAACCGTAGCGATGGTTTCGTTACCATAGCAACGAAAGTAGCATTGGTCCAAATTATCATCCACAGGGGGATAATCTATGGGTCTATACCACTAGTCCCGTTGACTTGTTCCGTGACGGGATTATAAATGTAAAAGCGTAGAGGTAGACCACAATCTGACACAATATTTATTTTTATGGTATTGTCCCGAAAAATGCAGGCAAAGTCACAGGCAGAGCGATAACAACGATAAGGCACAGAGTAAATAATAAACGATTCAAATTTTCGATTCTCAAGTGCAATTTGGAATTAAAAGCTTACAACATTCTTCAATAAAAGTACAATCTTTATTATTCTACTTTTTGAGATTTGCAGCTACAAACATACGGAAATTTATTGAACTTTTTTTTGTCTGTATGTAGGTATCTAGAACAACAAACTGGTTTATCGTCTCTTTCTTTAAGTGACCTGTTTTGAACTTAGTATTAAAAAAAGTTTATCAAAATCAGCTGGTTCGCTCTTTCCCAGGACGCTCTTTTGAACTCGCTCTCTGGGCAAATTAAGCAAATGTCAGCAAAGGTCAACCCGCAAACTTCTCGCTATCATACAAATACTCGAGTGAAGCTCATATTAATGAAATTTATATCCCATTTAAGATTTTGTAAACGGTATTTGAATTTCAAAATTAAAAACCTGATTGAATAAACGTTTTCTTTGTGTCTCTAGATTCCTATATTTACCTACTTAGAATAGTTTTATTTTAGAAGTTTTTAGCAGTTACGCTGAGTATATTAATTTTATGTGTTAAATTTATCTTGTCATAATAATAATATGTACTCGAAGGCTATCTTCTATTCTATCACGTCGCTAATACAAAGTATAATGTCATAAAGACGATAACGAATGCAACAGAATAATTGTAGAACATTTGACGAATTGCTCTTTTTCTTAAACAAATAAATAAAATAAATATCTGCCCTGGCCATTGAAGTATTATTACTAGCATATAGAACCAACACCGCGAACACCATTTATGTCCCAATGCATTGGCGCCACGTGGCTACAATCTTCAATGGATTCCTTCGATTTTGAAAGGAGAGCGGGGGTTCAATTTTGAAAGTCGAACCTCCCGGGCGGGACACACATTTTATTTGAGATGCCTGTTCTATGACATCATACTTCAATGGCCCTGGCCAAGAATTTAACCTAATATCTACCTACCGACTAGTTCTGAAATAGGCGTCATGGCGTGATAGTAATGGCGAATATCGTAATCGAATATTTGTAAAGTTATAAATAAATGCATTCATAAAACCCGAAAACTTTTCACACCCGCTTAACGTAGCCATTTAGTTTCGTAACGTAACTGAGTTGTAATGCTTAATGATACAATTTCTTTCATTAACGGCCACCAGACGTCGCCCTCATAAAGAACAACGCTAAAGTCGGCGCGGATATTGCTGTCGAATTTCAAAAACTGAAGAATGTTAATAATTTTGAAGGCTCGAGTGCTTTAAATATCAGAGGGCCGAGAAGCGAAGGAAAATTTTCGCCGAATACTTCTAGAGGCTTCCATACAACGTGCGATGCGAGAAACGAGCGAGCGAATGGAACGCGCTGGATCAAAAATGGCGACGTTCTAGTAATTGGAGGGGCCAATGTTGACAGTACGTATAGATTAACGGAGGTGAATATAAAGGTGAGTGAACAGTATAATGAAAATAATAATTATATTTTATAATTACAGAAATAAAAAAAAATATAATTAATTATGTTCATACTTATGAACCTAATTTACAAAGATAATTTTGTTTAATTATGCGGTGTTTGCCTGTAATAGGTTGTGCGCGTAGTTATAATGTCCTTGAAACTTGCTCATTTCCATATTATCGTGTAACAATAATTGTTAGCAGACCTAATCTATTATATATATAAAAGAGGACGTGTGTGTCCCTATATTTCACTTTGCAGCCAATACTGCACGTTGCAAGCGCATAGTGTGTATATGTCGCAATAAGTACGAGGCTCAAATCTCAGATAAGGGTGGTTGCAAGTTGATACCTATAAGGGTGTAGAAGATACGGGGTTGAAACGTGTTGAATTGAAACGCCTACTTTTTCGTGGGAGCAATGTTTTGTAGAGCCGCGCATTGCTGGTACATGACTAGGAAGCTATCCACGCAAAATTATTTGTTATCTGTCGACTGTCGCTTGAATGCATTCATCCTCTCTGTACTTTTTTTACAATAATAAAATGTGTTCTCTCGAAAAAGTTTTAATTATTCGCTGCAACAACCAGTTATTCCTCTAAAGAATTAACAGCGTGTGATTTCTAGAAATGTGTGATTATCATTAATATAAAAACATTTTAACTGTACAAGATTTTAGAATGACCTAGAAATTTCTTAAATGATCTAGATTGTATGCCAATTTTCTGATCAATATAAAATGTTCTAGAAATTCCTCCAATAATCTAGAAACTCCAAAATTAGGTAATATAACTTATTACGCATTTTCGTCATTTTTTAAGTTAAAAACATGATCATTTATATATTAGGTCCAGATTAGAAACAAAATTTGGAAGTATTAAGTTTTTTTGGAATTTCATCCCTTAAAGTTTTGAAGTTAAGAGGTCTTTTTAAAGTGAAACTTTTATTACATCGTCTCAAACTTTTTGGTATGTGTGTCGCATGTTGCGTGACGGTCGGTTCTTAACTTATCAGTTCTAGGTAACGAAAGTACTTAGGATGACCATAACTTTCAACATATCTGATTGAGTACGGGTGCTACTACATGATAC
Organism: Thymelicus lineola; assembly: GCA_963932265.1. NCBI lineage: Eukaryota > Metazoa > Arthropoda > Insecta > Lepidoptera > Hesperiidae > Thymelicus > Thymelicus lineola. The sequence goes on from OZ010685.1 coordinate 10,380,775, forward strand.
ATTCTGAAGGTCTGATGATGACCAGGTATGTACTTATCGGTTCTCAGTAACGGAAGTACTTAGGATGACCTAGCTTTCAACATTTATCTGATTGAGTACGGGTGCTACTACATGATACATTCTGAAGGTCTGATGATGACCAGGTATATACTTATCGGTTCTCAGTAACGGAAGTACTTAGGATGACCTAGCTTTCAACATTTATCTGATTGAGTACGGGTGCTACTACATGATACATTCTGAAGGTCTGATGATGACCAGGTATATACTTATCGGTTCTCCGTAACGGAAGTACTTAGGATGACCTAGCTTTCAACATTTATCTGATTGAGTACGGGTGCTACTACATGATACATTCTGAAGGTCTGATGATGACCAGGGATGTACTTATCGGTTCTCAGTAACGGAAGTACTTAGGATGACCTAGCTTTCAACATTTATCTGATTGAGTACGGGTGCTACTACATGATACATTCTGAAGGTCTGATGATGACCAGGTATATACTTATCGGTTCTCAGTAACGGAAGTACTTAGGATGACCTAGCTTTCAACATTTATCTGATTGAGTACGGGTGCTACTACATGATACATTCTGAAGGTCTGATGATGACCAGGTATATACTTATCGGTTCTCAGTAACGGAAGTACTTAGGATGACCTAGCTTTCAACATTTATCTGATTGAGTACGGGTGCTACTACATGATACATTCTGAAGGTCTGATGATGACCAGGTATATACTTATCGGTTCTCCGTAACGGAAGTACTTAGGATGACCTAGCTTTCAACATTTATCTGATTGAGTACGGGTGCTACTACATGATACATTCTGAAGGTCTGATGATGACCAGGGATGTACTTATCGGTTCTCAGTAACGGAAGTACTTAGGATGACCTAGCTTTCAACATTTATCTGATTGAGTACGGGTGCTACTACATGATACATTCTAAAGGTTTGATGATGACCAGGTATATACTTATCGGTTCTAAGTAACGGAAGTACTTAGGATGACCTAGCTTTCAACATTTATCTGATTGAGTACGGGTGCTACTACATGATACATTCTGAAGGTCTGATGATGACCAGGTATATACTTATCGGTTCTCAGTAACGAAAGTACTTAGGATGACCTAGCTTTCAACATTTATCTGATTGAGTACGGGTGCCACTACATGATACATTCTGAAGGTCTGATGATGACCAGGTATACACTTATCGGTTCTCAGTAACGGAAGTACTTAGGATGACCTAGCTTTCAACATTTACCTGATTGAGTACGGGTGCTACTACATGATACATTCTGAATGTCTGATGATGACCAGGTATATATTTATCGGTTCTCAGTATCGGAAATACTTAGGATGATCTAGCTTTCAACATTTATCTGATTGAGTACGGGTGCTACTACATGATACATTCTGAAGGTCTGATGATGCCCAGGTATATACTTATGTTGCTATTTCTTGCTTTTGATAAACAACGACACAGTTAATCAGTCCGAAAAACTGATCAACGAAGATGATGCCATTTTAATATACCCTAAATCGAATATTTATCCAAAAATTTTTAGTTAAATGTCTACAATACGAAAAAAAGTTTCACTTATACCGTGGTTTCATAAAACTACACAATCTTTTTTTTGTGTAAGCTAAAAAATTATAGTAATTTATAGCTTTCACAAAAAAAAGAAACGTATACTTATGTACGCGCTTGAGAAGTTATACTTCTTTGGCATCATTAAATAAATATTTAACACTAGCTGTCTTGGCGAACTTCGTATCGCCTAATAATCAGTGAATGTACTTTGTTGGTACTTTTAACTTATAGTTTTAGGTTTAGGTTTTTTAGGGGAGCGGAGTGGGAGGGGAGGGGAGACTGAGGGGAGGGGTAGCGTGAGGGGTAGGGGGAGGGGAGGGGAGGGGAACGGAGAGGAGGGGGAGGGGGAGGGTGAAGGGGAGGGGAGGGGAGGAGCGGAGGGAAGGGATAGCGTGAGGGGGGAGGGCTAATGGAGGGGAGGGGGAGGGGGAGGGCTAACGGAGGGTGGGAGGGGGAGAGGAGTGGAAGGGATGGGGGGAGGGGAGTGGAGGGGAGGGCTAATGGAGGAGAGGGGAAGGGAAGGGGAGGGGGAGGGAGAGGGAGGGGGAGGGCACTTTAATAACGTGTTAGAGCACCAACAAAATTTTGTTTTAATTTGTTTGTCTGTCTATCTGTTTCTCTGATATCGGCATCACATGAAAACCTTTAAACTGATTTCGACGGAAATTAGTTAAGTTGTTCCTTATACTTTGGGTCATATTTTAGAAACCTTTCTTCCCGAAAAAAATAAAAGTTTTCCCCGGAAACAAGATGAAACTTTGTATGGAAAATTATTTATTAATATTTAATTATTATTTAATTAATATTTCCTTTTTTGCAGAAAACGTTCCTCCTTTAATTGAAGGAAATCATTTTCGAGTTTTTTGAAATTTTTCATGAAAAAGAAAAAACAAATTATATAATATTAATGTTGTATTTTTTTCAAAACCCGCTCCCGCCCGGAGGAATGATTTGTTATTGTATCGTAGGTTTCAGTATATAAATTCCTAAATATAAGTAGTTCAATATAAATTAACCTGTTTTTAAATTTTCTTCTGTAAGGGGTACAAATATGATTAGCATAATTTCCGCGTGCGAAGCTGCGGGCAACACAGCTAGTAAATAAAATAAAAATAAGATGTAAATCTTCGTAAATTTTAATTTATCTTAATTAAATATTTATTTTCCAGTCGATCCATCTGATATATATGTAAGTAAACAGAATATAACGGAAAGTGCGAATCTGGTTATTATAATGGTCCAAAATAACTTTAATTATTATATCCTTTGAAAGCCATAGTTGTCTGGGACTACAGTTTCGATCGCTAATAACATAACTATTAGTGATCGAAGGACTACTGGGAAATAAATTATTACATATTTAGCCACATTAAGCAAAGGACCGGAATAAATTACAAGCTTGCGTCGGTCTCGGTGTTCCAGTTCGATTATAATGTGGGTCATTGAAGACTTCAAGTTTTTCAAACCAAGCGTAAATCGGAACCGAAGTTAAATTGTAACCCTTATAGTTTCTTCATGTCCGTCCGTCCGGCCGTCCGTCCATCCGTCTGTCCGAAACAAAGCGCCGAGACCCTTAGACCCTAGAAAGCTATAATTTGGCAGGGATGTACATATTTATTAAAACTCCAGAATCATAGAATAAAATATTGAAAACATTTGTTCGCGGTACTTCCCCTACATGTAATGTGAGGATGACTTTTTATTCGTCGTGTACACTATACGGATATCGTTGAAAAGGTCTTTCAAAAATATAATGGGTCTTCTAGACCATTTTTGGAATTAATAAGAACAGACCCCCGTTTGCTAAATATTTGGCTTTAAATTGCTAATTTTGGTTAGAGTCAAATGTCCCCCCCACCCCCCGCTGGCTAAACGGTTGGAGTTGGACAAGTGAAAAAAATTGTAAAAAATGATGATGAACAAGGAAAACTATAACTGCTATGTTAATGTTAATTATTTTAGTAATAGTCGATAAACTTCTACTTCGGAACTCTACATTGTGCATGGCCTGACACGCACTTACCCGGTTTTTACCAATGATATTATATGTAAAAAAGAGGCAGAAATGTCACGAGCGCGCCGAAAATGAAGATCGCAAGAGCAGTCAATTGACCTCGTCTGCTCGTAGTCGCTCTGTCAATACAAGACGATAGGCACGCTTTTGTTGTTGTCAGAAGTGCTTGAGATTTGACATACAACGTTAAAATGCCTTCGTGTATTATTATAGTGTGATTGGTGCAGTGAAACAAAAGATAAACGTGTGTGTGTTGTAGCTCTTTTCGGAACAGATTTTTTGGTTGATTTGTAAGGGCATGACGTATTTATATATTTTTAAATATCAATGGTTTTTACTAAATGAGTGCGCTTTACCACCCAAGACTTCAACGCCACATATTCTTGGTAATAATATGTTTGTCATTCTATACTGTATCCTACACTGTATCCTACATTATTTTAATACCTACTAGGTACATTAGTATTGCTATTAAGCTACATTTGGTTATGATTAAAGGAAAATAGGCTCGTTTTTATACTTAAGTACGTATTTTATTTTCGAAGTAACTTCGACCTTTATTACCCATCATACGTGGTCGGCAATAGGTTGGCAGATAATTAGCGATATAATACCCCTAGCTTGTTTGACTTCTCCGGCGATCGTTAAAGAGTTGGGTGGCCCTGAATAGGTACGTGTTTAAAGGATGTTGAACTCTACATTATTATGATTAGGTCTATTTTACGCAGTCTCGTAATTTAGACTCTTAATAGACATTAAACTCTTAGTTTGTTAGACAACAGGACGTCTTAATGAAACAGTTTCAATAAAAAGATGTTCGAACATCTTTGATGGTTATGACTTCAAAGTAAACCCATGGATTTAGCGTAGTTTAACACAAACTAAACGGACGTAATTTACTCGTAGATTGATCTATGCGTTAAAGTCAAAATATCGGCTTGTATTACAATAGTGTAATGTGAGTACCCGCAAATATAATGAGCTCGAAGAAAATTTTGTTCTGATCAAAACTGATTCGGTCGTATAATACGCACGTATTTCAATCTTGAACTTTTATGTATTATGATTTGATCTAACTTTAGACGTACTTGTAGAAGTACCCAAGTTGGAAAATTTAACAGCATGTTCATGTTCACTATCAGTGGCCTGAGAGCGGCAAAACTCTGAGGGTGAGATCTATTATATAACCCGTACTTAGACTTTGACTTTGCTCAGAAAACAGTCGATGTGACTGACACTTTTTTAAAACGAAAAAGTTAAAAAGTCTTATAAAAAGGCTAACGTTAAAGTTGATTAAGGACAATTATTTTTGTTCAAATAGTTATTTATTTTTATTAGAAAAAATTTGAAAGTCATATAAAACGGCTAAATGCCCACGGCCCACTTGTTACGGATATATTTTTTTTCTATGGAACTTGCAGATTTTTGGTATTACGTAAAATAATAGAGGACTTAACAAGAAAAAAAATTAAAAAATTCTAAATAATTAGTAGTAGGTAGTAATTATGTACTACTGTGAAATGTTTATATAGGCGATATCTATTTCTAGTGAGTTTTAGGTTCATTCCAGGCATATTATATAATACGAAATATATATTATAAAATATAGTTTATTTTATTAAATTGTTTATTGCCAATGTCACTTTATAAATATTTTGTATTTAAATCTTGTTGCTAATTTAATTTACTCAAGATTTTCATCTAATTTATCTAATCTGTTACTAATCCTAGACAACTGAACAAGTGAGATAACTTCTTTCCCATCATCATCACCATCTGTTGTGGTTGGTGATGATGACTACGACACCTGCCCCAAGTTACTGCCTGTCAGATTTGGTTGTGTCACATTTTCAACTTCTTTATCCTCATTCAGAGGCTTTATCCGTCCTTGAGACCAAACGGATCTCCCCGTTCGTGGCAGATACGAGTATATGGCGCCAGATCCCTCGTGTTGAAGGTCGCTAGGCTCTATCCTTGTACTATCCAGTATAATCCGGAAAGTTTGCACGTATGTTAGTAGTTTTTTAACGCGCTTGTCTAGTTACGAGCGTAATAGCAGAAGCATCCTAGAAACCAGAGAAGTAATAATACGGTTCTCAAGTAAACTCTTAGTAAACAAGCAAGGTTTCATACACTTCGGTTTTACCAATTTAAAATTATACCAAAAATCTTTCGAAGCCTCTTCTGTAAAGTTATGACCCTTTTAAGTTTGGCCCTTATACGTAGGACCCAACGTAATATTCATGAGCGTCCATAAGTGCATACAATCAGGTGGTTTGTCTATTCATTTGTAGGGTATTTTACATAAAAAGTAATGTAAGCATTTAGCAAGCAGAAAAATTAAATTTGATCAAATCCAAAACTCAACCATTTATTCATATGGGTATCACTGACACATATACACATAAGCATATTTTGTCTGTATTTTTTATTTTACCACCATTTGGGAAAGTACGTTTTAGTGAAGAATAAGAAATGGCTAAAGAAACCATTTAAAACAAGAATACCAAAGCCGTATTTTTTTTTATTATTAGGATTTTTTATCAATATTAGGTCTGGAAAATTTTACTCTGTATGATATTTATTGGTTTTAGACTCAGATTATAGAACTTGGGAATAACGCATTTGAGGTCCACTACAATATTTTGTACCAAACAAGATGTATTTACCTACATCAGTTGCAATAGTCACTCTGTGATCACATGTCGCCTTTACTAAAGAAAAGCCCTTTGGAGTCTAGACATTGCTCATTTTAGCAGGGTTGTATCTTAAAAAAGTCATTTATTAAAGGAAATAATTTATGACTAGGATCTTAAAGTCTGCGCGTATTATATTTCTCGACATCAGAACTTGAATATTGGAAAATTGGAAAACCGACCATGGTTCTGATCGATTCGATGAAAGAGTTATTTAAGCGATAATATAAATGAGCTACTAACAGTTAAATTTATCTTCGCAAAGTATTGTTTTTACTCGACTGCCAAGGAAGGGTTATTATGTTAAGTATTATTGTTATTTTGGTATGGTTTGTAGACTACAAACAATACAATACGATGCAGTGCGGGATTTTTTTTATCAGTGTAGACCAATTTATTTCTGCCACCCGATGTACCTTTCTAAAATAATAATTATCCATTCATAGTAAGGAAGGCAATAAATTAGTCACTAAGAAAGTGCGTAAAAAAACAAGAATTACAATTTTTGCGACACTTTTTAATAGCAAAAACATCTATAATATACATATCATATTCTGAAATCTGCCGCCCCTAGGACGCTAGGATTGATAAATCCACGACTGATACGATGTCATCATTCCAAAAAAGCTATAAAGTAATTCTATTCCTTATTTTAGTTTAAACAAGGTAGGAAAGCTTGTTATACAGTGTTCTTACAAAGTTTTTTTTTTTTTTTTTTCGGGGGGAAGTCCTCATGGACTACCTCCGCCTGGGGTAAGGCGGAGGGGTGTGCCGGACTCTTACCGGCTAAAACCACCCCGGTGTCTCCTCGCACGTGTGCGCGGGGCCGCGGGAATCCACATTCTTCCGCAGCCCCACCCTAGTGCTGGCCGGGTCTATCCCGGCCTCGTCTCCTGCACGAGGTAGTGAGGTGTTGAACTACCCCGTGCATCGCCTCGGAGGCGCACGCCGACACCCACGTGCGCCTGCGACTCGGGTCCATCGAAAAGGGGGTGGGGACTTCCCCAAGTCCCTCACCCCTGGACCCATTCATGGGGGCTGGAAAAGGGCGTTATCCGCCCTTCTCCTGCGCCCGGTGCGTCTTCTGCGGCCGGGGAAGGGAGTCGAGATCTCCCTCTCCCGTTCCGCAGTTTCCTTCTGCGACATCACGTCCTCGCAGAAGGACACCACCGCGTCCCACGACTCTGCGCTACCGACCATCCTCCGCACTATGGCCTGCAGCGACAGATCGTCTCCTACTACATTTGTGAGGACACGGCGCTGCTCCTCCCAAGCTACACACTCGGCAAGCGTGTGTTGCGCCGTGTCCTCCCCGCAATGGACGCAGTGGTGGCACCGAGCGTCCGGCTCCCTGTCTATGCGGCACAGGTACTTGCCGAAGCAGCCGTGCCCCGACAGCACCTGCGTCACCCTAAACGACAGGGAGCCGTGCCTTCTCCCGAGCCAGTCGTCGAGTACTGGCCGGATCGCCTCGACGGTAGCGAGGCCGGCGGCAGGGCGCAGAAGCCTTTGCCGCCATTCCGCCACCAAGACCTGACGGAGCTCCTCTCGGCGCAGCGCGATCTGCCGCTGCACCGGCATCGAGCCCCGTGCCCGCTTTTCCTCGCGCCATCGATATAATGACGCGAGTACTTTCGCCTCTAGGTCCCAGGGCGGGGATCCGGCCAGGACGCAAGCCGCCTCGTAGGAAATCGTGCGATACCCGCGGATGACTCTGACGGCCATCGCCCTCTGCGGTTTGCGCAGAATGGCGAGAGTGCTGGCCGTCATATCCATTGCCCACACAGGGGCCCCATACAGGGCCATGGACCGCACGATTCCCACGTACAACCGCCTACAGGCGGCGCTCGGGCCCCCCATGTTGGGAAGCAACGTTGAAAGCGCGCCCGCTGCGCCCATCAGCTTGGGCACCAGCCGCCGGAAGTGGGGCCCGAATTCCCATCGGCTGTCGAGCACCAATCCCAGATACTTCATGGTGGACTCGACAGCTATCTGGGCCCCGCTGACCACGATGTGTGATCCCGGCGCCGGCGCACGTCGGGGGCCATGAAACACCATGGCCTCCGACTTGTTTAGGGCCACCTCCAGGCCCAGGCGCCGGATGCAGTTCACCACCTGTGACACCGCAGCCGTGGCTATCAACGTCGCTTCCCTGTGCGAACTCCCTCGGGCAGTTACGAGCGTGTCGTCCGCATAACACGTCAAGTCGGCGCCCGACGGGAGTTCGCCTCTCAGCACCCAGTCGTAGCCGATGTTCCACAGAAGCGGTCCCAAGACCGATCCCTGTGGAACACCGCACGACATGAGGTGCTGACCGGCACCGTCACGTCCCCGATAGGTGACGAACCTACCCTCCAGGTAAGCCCCTACTGTACGGCGGAGGTAGGGAGGCACGCGATGGTATTTCAGAGCCTCCCGAATACAACTCCAGGGTAGGGTGTTGAATGCGTTGGAGATGTCTAAAGACACCGCCAGCACCACCCCACCCCGGGACACCGTCTCCTCCACCAGGGCCCTCACGCGCATGATGGCGTCTATGGTGGAGCGCCCCCGACGAAAACCAAATTGGTTGTCGTCCAGGTTCGGCCCCTCCCTGCGCAAGTGGCTGACGAGGCGGTCTGCGATAATACGCTCAAAAAGTTTGCCCGCCTCATCAAGCAGCACTATGGGCCGATAGGCGGACGGCGAGTCCGCGGGGCGCCCCTCCTTCCTGAGCAGGACCAGCCTCCCCTCCTTCCACACACTGGGAAACTGACCCTGCTCGAGACATGCTGTGAAGAGCCCCCTCAGCTGAGGCTCTTGCTCCTTCAGAGCCAGGACGAGAGCTCGACCAGGAACTCCGTCGGGTCCGGGTGCTGTGTTCTTAGCCCGGAGTTGCGACACGGCCGCTCTCGTCTCTGCTTGCGTCACCTCGGGGACATCGGTGCTCTCCTCTTCTGGAGGGACTGTGGCTGAAGCCATTTCCGGGGGAACGTGCCCGGCTCGCTCTGGGAAGAGGGCCGATACCACCGCCTCTAGCAACTGGGGTTGCAGGCTTTGTGTTAGTGGAGGCGCCCATGGACGCAACTTGCCTCGTACCCAACGGTAGGGGCGCCCCCACGGATCCCGATCTAGGGACCCCAGCAGCTCCTCCCTGGCACGCGACTTTGAGTCGCCAATGGCCAGCCACAGTGTCTCCTTAGACGCGCGGTACACCTCATACAGCGCGTCCTCCTCGTCGGAATCCCGTCGACGCCGTCTCCGGTATCGGGTGTATCGGCGACGAGCCGCAACGCACGCTACGCGCAGTTGCGCGATCTCGGCGGTCCACCAGTACACCTGGCGCCTTGCGGGCTGTTGGCGGACACGGGGCATGGACGCGTCGCAGATCTGCGTCATCGCCCCGCGAAACCATAGCGCCACCGCCTCGACGTCGACGGGGCCATCCGTCGTCGACTCCCAGATCCAGGACTGGACTAAGGCAGCTTCCTCGAGTAGTTCCCTGTCGATGCGCTTAAGCGCCCAGCGCGGGCCGTCGTTAATCGGGATTGTTGGATGGCGGCCGCTCACGGTCTGGGCAGAGACGTCGAACCGGATGTACCGATGGTCCGACAGCGTTTCCACCTCCACGGCGACACGCCAATCGCGGACTCGGCTGGCGACAGAGGGGCTAGCGAACGAGACGTCCACTATCGACCCGCCCCGCTGCCGCACGCACGTGTATTCCGAACCCCGATTAAGGACGACCAGACCAGTCGTCACCGCCCACTCTTCCAGCACCTCGCCCCGAGGGTTTGTGACCGGAGATCCCCACGCCGATGACTTGGCGTTGAAATCCCCGAGCACAAGAACGGGACGAGAGTGATAGCGGCCTACGACGGCGCCCAACTCGACAAGGAAACCCTCGAAGTCGGCGAGACTCTTGTTGGGGGAGAAATACACCCCTACAATGGCAATGCCGCCTGAGACCGCAGCAACCCAGCCACGACCCCGAGACGGGTCGATCAGAGTCTCGCCAATAATGGCCACCAAACCGTCAGCGCATCCCAGCCAGTTGTCACGGGCGGGAATGAAGTACGGTTCGGCGACCACAGCCACGTGAATTGACCACTCTGCCATGCTCTGGAGTAGGAGATCCTGAGCTCTGGCACAGTGGTTGATGTTGCCCTGGAGAAAATGGAATTGCGCCATTATTGACACTCCATTCCCTCGGCAACGGTCCTGGGCCGGGAGTCGGCCGCGAAGCTACTAGCCTGCGGGGGCGGCGAGGTTTCCCCGGCAGGTTTAGAGCTCCTCTTCTTTTTCTTTTTGGCCTTGCTGGCAGGCGCGCCACAGGCTCCTCCGCCCACTTTGTGTCCCGCTGGCTTCCCTGCAGCCGAACATACACTGCAGTTGAGCGCCGCAGAACACTGGGCCGCCTTGTGGCCGGGCTGACCGCAGCGATAACAAAGATCACTACGGTCAATCTCGGCGGTGCACTTTGCCCGGACGTGCCCCTTCTCCAGGCACCGGAAGCACCGCAAAGCCCGGGGCTGCAGGAGTTTCACCCTCGCTGCAACCCAGCCAACCAGCAATCTGCCGCTATCGGCGATCTTCTTCGCTGACGCTACAGGGCACCGAACCCAGACTGCGCCGAGTCCGGTGGCGTCGGCGCGTATATCGCCGGCCCGTACCTTGTCCGGCGGGCACTCTCCGCTTCGGGCAACGGCCGCCACCACCTCCTCAGAGGTCACGGAGTCGTCCAGACCAGCAATCCGCACCTCTGCGGTTTTCATTGGCCTTGAGACCCGAACATCCTCAGGGTTGAGGACCTCCCTCATCTTGGTGGCCAGAGCGTCCGCCTTTTCGGCACTGTCACTCGCAGCACCAGCCACCTCGAACAGCCGCGCACCCGTGGCAGCCTGCCTGAGGGTGACGGACTGGAGGTCAAGATCTGATAATTTGATCTTGGCCTTGGCCTCGGCAAGGACCGACTGGTACGTTACGCCGCGCTCCGCAGCTCCGGGCTGTAGCGTGAGCGTCACAGCTTCGGAACGCGGGGCATGTATTTTCGGTCCTTTGCGACCGTCTTTGGCAGTCCGCCGCGCAGGCTGCGCAACCGCCTTTGCGGTACCACCGGGGGCGCATGCAGCTGCTCCGGCCTTCTTGGCGGCTTTGCGGGCCTTCTTGCGGCCCACAACTTTCGTCCAGGTCTCACCCTTAGACCCGGCAGTCGTGGGCTGGTCGCTCAGAGGAGCTCCCTCCGCGGGCTTTTTATTACCTTCCGCGGGCTTCCCCTTTTGAGGCGCAAGTCTCGGCTGCTCCACAATCCTTCTCGTGTCAGCTGCTAGAGGCGGACGCAGGGTTTCCGCCGGGAGACGCCGGGAAATCGCCTCTAGTCGAGCGTCAACCATGCTCCCGCACTGGAGCATGCAGAGCCGGATAATGCGCTCGTCCTCTTCGTTGGTACGAGGGCTTGCCGGTTGCGGTGCGGGAGTCGGGGCCACTACAGGTGCGGCATCAGTGGACATGCGCCGCTGTTGTTGGTCGCTTAACGCAGCGACTTGCCGCCGGAGGTCCTCCAGGTCACTTCGGAGGCGGCCATTTTCCTCCTGTAACTTTGCAACCTCATCAGAGGCCGTCCTGTTGAGGAGGATGCCAACCGCCTCCCTAATATCTGCGGCAGCCTCCTTTAAGCCACGGGTGAACGTGCCCTTCAGGCTGCCGGACTTGGTGGCTACCTTCAGGACTAAGTCCACCCCATCCAAAGCCAGCTGGCTCAAGGCCACCGCAGATGGCTCTCCCCCTTCCGCCGCCAGAGCAGCTCGTCGCTCGCGAGCGCGTCGGGCCATTTCCGACACTTCGTCGGCCGCGACGGCTTTGCGCTGCTCCCTCTTGGCGGCGTTGAGCTCCGCCTTCGAGCTCCCCAGCGAGGCACAGCTTTCACCGCCATCGCCAGGGTCCTCCGTAGTGACCCCCATGTCACTGTCTGCTTCGCTAGCCGCCGAGGTATTGGAGCGCCTAAGCCGTCCGTTCTTATCTCTCCGCGGCTGCGAAGCACTCGCCCCTCTTTCTGCCTGCCGACCCCTGCTCGGAGTCGGCAACTTGGGGGCCGGCAGGCCTTCCTCGTCTGAGGACTGGGCCCCTGGATGTTTCCTAGCGGAAGACGTCCCGCGCGACCGATTTCCACCGCCTCCAGCGTCCGCTACAGGGAATTCGCGTGCCCTTAGCTTCCGCCCTCTCGTTACTCTCCCAGGTTCCACGTCATTAGGTTTCTCAAGGTCCGTTGTAGGTAAGCTTGGGTCGTGTTCACGAAGGCCGGCGCATTGCCGGCCTACGAGGCAGTTCTTGCCCCCCCCAGAATACGCGGGGCAGCTCGCGTCCGAAGACGCGAGGAGGGATTCTCCGGCTGAGCCGGTACCCTCCTGGGGTAAATTCTCTTTGGAACTTGCCATTATCATGGATGCTGACTCCACAGCGTGGGCTATTTTTAAGGGGGGTAAGCTCCCCCGTAATTTTTTAGAGAGGTTTTCTTCCTCGCGGCCCCCACCGGAGTGGCGGCCCTCACCCCTGACGCCCACGGGTCAGGGAGCGAGTCGGCCGGCGGTGGCCTAAGCCATGCTGCCAGTCTCACGACCGACAGCCCGTCGCCCCCACCCCAAGCAACCCTCATGGGTTATTTTTCCCACCCTGGTCTCATCCACAGTGCCCTCTGCTAAATCAGAGGGACACATGGAGAGACACCACCCCTGTGTGCCGCTCTTAGTCTGGCCCCTCCCTCCAAGCCTGTCCGTTATGGGTAACCCTGTACGGCATAGCCTTGGAGATCATCAGGACACACAAGCCCCCCCACCACGACAAGGTGGCGGCCCCCCGGGGGGGGTTCTTACAAAGTGCTGCAACTTCTTTGTTAATCCTTTGATGATCGTTAGAGGAACCCAAAACAACTAAACTAAGAGCAAACTTTGCTTAAACACGAGTTTGAAATAATGTTACTTGATTTTACATCGGAACCCTAAAAATTGTGCCAGAATTTCAAGTAGTTGCCTGGTAGCATTATAATGAGACACTATGAAACTTTGCTACAACGCACAAAACTGTTTGGCACGTATTGTTATAGTGAATAAAAACTTACTTATCATAAACTTTTGTACTGAAAACTAAAATTGTGATTCCGAAAAAATGAGTTGAGATTTTGAAGTGTAAACATTAACAACGTTTAGATATCCGTTAAAAGACTTCTTTTTATAAAGAGATTTTATTTTATTATTGGAATAATTAATATTTATGAATAAAATTTGTGTAATGTAACAACCCTACCAAAATAAAGCAGTGGCTTTGTTTGGTGCTTTTCTTCCGAAATCAAAGGCAAGGGACAATACTTGAGTTGTCACACCGTTATAATAAAAATACTTCCTATATTTAAATAAACTCTTGTTCAGAGATTTTGGTGTTATTTAAAAATACAAATTGAAAGATGTTCGTCCTGTATTGTTTGCAAACAATAGGTATTTTATCACCCCTGAACTTCAGTAATATCAAAGGCATCTACAAAGCATTACCGATCGACAAGGAAGCGAGTGACTCGCTAAGCGATTCACATTCACCATTCGCGCACAAAGGTTTTTTCGTCGCTGCGGCGAAATATCGCTGCAGCAAATTAAGGAAACGAGCATCACCGAAATTAAATAACAAAACTTACTTTTTAGTCAGACTGACAAAACACTGCCTACCTTCCTAAAACCCAGTAAAGCCACGTTAGATTTATTATTAGTGCTACGGTAATACAATAAATAACTATAAAAGCGAATGTTTACGACAATCAAATATACAGAGCGTTGATTAGAAGGTTGCGTCATTTCAACGCTTGTTTGATTCCAAAGATCGTTAGACGGTTTCGCCTCCAAGCAACTTAGATGACGGGTAAACTTAGGATGTGTCTACACGAGCTTCGAACAACGACTAAAGTTGTATCCCGCGCTAAGATACACGCACATTTCAAACTAACGGGTAGTTGTGAAAGTTTCATACAGAATCTTCAATATAAATTAATAAGCTACTACTCTATTTGGAGTTCCGTCTGAAAATCTATATAGAATCGATACTTATCAGAAGTTTTTTAAGATTAATAGAATAAGTTATGAAACTTAAATTTAGGAACTTTAAACTTAGGTATAACATCGCGGACACTAAAAATCAAATACATGACACGATGTTCGCCTTTTGCCGTGACTATGAGTTATGTAACTGGGTTGAAATATCGATGTAAAATAAAAAAATTTGCGAGTACCTGGTTGTATTAAAGATGACTTACGAGTTAAAAACTGGGTTAAGTAATTGGTTTATATAATGGACATCTTTGAGAGTTCGAATTGATGTCACCACAGGAAATAACATCGCTTTTAAATACCTTAATTGTAAAAGATCCTCGTGTCGCTCTAAACGAAAATACACTCGTAGCATTCGTAGCTGCGTAGCTCCGTCGTCTGCTACGAATCCACTGCACTATGTGAGAATATACAACAATCTACCGTCTATCTTTGATGACTAAAGATAAACCGTTTGCGTCATTTCGACATCATTACCACATGGTTCAATAGCCATACCAGGCATAGCATTACCAAGTTAGCTCAATAAGCTCTATTGCTGTATTAATCATTTTCACATTAAAGTTGGCCTACTTTTTTTAAACTAAAACTAAAGATAAGCGGCTTCTCTTAATTTCAAGTCAAATGCCCTAACTCAGAGTCACTAACGGTTACTTAAATCTCTCCTTAGTAAAGAATCACCATACAAATTCTGTACTAAGGAGCGATATAAGTAACCGTTAGTGACTCTGAGTTGGGGCGTAAGCAAGCTTCTCTTATTTGTGAAACAGCCTTGTTGTATATAAACATCATTTGACACAGTGTAGCGCATCTATAGATGTGTCCCAAAATATCGGCGTACTGGCAATGCGTTTTTAATTTCCGTTAACTAATATGTTTCACATAACACGCTGTTGAATGACGCAGCAATCAGCTTTCGGTTTAAAATAGAACTCTTCTCGCATCAACGCATCAACGCCGACGTGCAATATTCACCTCTACCACGTACGGACATTTCGTTATTGCATTGGAAGTTTCATCTCTAAGCTACTGGAGCTCAAAAATTGTACGTGAAAAACGAATAAGGATTGAACAAATAAAACATTGTAAATTTTAACAAACTTTTTATTTAATGCATTTATTATGATAATATTAGCTCTCAGTCGCCTAGTGCGTACCTTCGGAAAGTTGTAACAACTCTACCTTTAGAATTATAGTGAAACATAGACATTTAACGTAATATTTAACAGTACAATAGGCGACTACATGAAACGAATGAGATAATAACATTAGAGATAATAACACAAATAGACACTTTATTTCAGATCGAATAACAGATCAATTTAGTGATATTAACAGAATAATTTAGTGATATTTTTGTTTTTATCACTGATTTACCTATGATAAAGGTACAACTGATTGTAGAAGATATTTCGAAGTAAAGTCCGCTACTTTTTGAGGTTTAATGGACCTCAACTCTTGTCCCTCGAATAATTAAGTCATATGACCATTGCCATTTTGTTACTATGGCTGTTTACTGTATATCAATGTTTTACTGATAGAAAACCGGTACATGATAATAAAACGTTAATTTCAATGTATGCCTACATTTTAAAAGATTTTTCCTCAGTAGATAAGTCTGAAAAATCTCTTGGCAACTATACCATAATATCAATTTAGTGTCTGGAGAGAACAAACTTGATCAATCATATTAGACTAAATAGCATGTATGACTAATAGTAAGTATATTTGAAGTTAAATCTAATGCTATAACTGATTATGTAAAGTAATGTTAAGCGTATTATTAAAATATTAAATATTTTGATTTTCAAGACGCCTTCCGTCTTTATCTTAATTACCTCTATATCTTAAATTAAACATATTTTTTTACTGTTTATTCCACACAATAATTAACACATGGGAAATGTAAGAAAAGCTACGCCAAACACTATTAGTGCTCTTACAATTGCTCATGTGATGTCTACGTAAGTAATATTGATTCAGAGAGTAGTCCGCATCGTAACAAGAGTTGAGGCACAAAGGACCTCACTTAAAGCGCAATAATTTACTTCAGAATATCAACTCTAGTGCGTAATACACCTCAATGACAAAATAACATCAAGCTTAAATTAAGAACATTAACAAAATATGAACACGTTTCAATCATATTAGCATACCAATTTAGATCTTAACTTATTTTAACGAATTAAACAATAATAATCTAAAGCAGTGTAGTGGGTGCTGTACAAAATAATTATGTCCGATATTCCACTTATTCCAGTCAAATAAGTCCACCTTTAAAGCTGATAACAACTATTTCAGTGAAAACCAATTATGCCAATGTACCATTTGTATCAATTTTTAAAGAAATGGGTAATTAATATCTCGTTTTAATATTTCGAATATCAAAAGCAGCTGTTTTCTGAAGCGTTGAAATGTATATATCATCTCTTTATTTCGTTACTCCAAATAATTTTCCAGCTTTTCCGATTTAATATGATTTTAAAATCACTGATATATTCATAATTGAATGTTCAAACGAGTACTAACAAGCATTAATCAGATATTTAATATTCAACCTCGATTACTCGTATGATTTTCAAATAAGATTATTTGTTTTTGTATTTCAATTTTAACGATATGGTAAACAAATAAACTAATTCAAACAAGAAGGGTGAAACACTTAAGAGACAAGGTACAGTTTTGATTAAACATTTTGTTTCATAACATCACAATTAAAATAACATCAGATATACGATTTAGGTATTAGCCAAGGCACTGGTATTTTACAGTTTTGGAAGAAATGTAGGATTTAGATTTGATCCTAGCTACAAATTATCCAACTTTCCGAATATAGGTACAAATTTTAATAAGATTGGTACATTGAATGACAACAATATTAAAAAACTATCGTTCTGCATAAATTCACAAAATATTATACCTACTCTAAGCAAACACAATAATTAATTCATACTTACAATATATCTAAAAAGTTACGTCGTAATAGTAAAAATATTTAGGAAGGTATTTAAACACGGGGTAAATTGTACGTACGACTAAGTTATGGATTTAAAGAAGGGTCGAACTGGGCCTCTCGACATTTCAGCTTTAAAATGTATGCATCTAAGTGGAAAATCGATGAAACGTAGATGTTATTCGTTAAAGGAGTAAACATTTCCAAGTTAGAATTCCGTCGTCGCTAGCAACATGGTATACGCGTCTAGGTCCCACGTCGAATTGAATTGAATTTTAGTTCAGTTCAATTGAATCGATTTTAAGTTGAATTAAATTCAACTGAGTTATAAGTCAATTCATTGATGTAAATCATTCTTCAATCCACTTCTATTGGTATACTCTAATGAAGGTAAACACTTTTTACCTGACAGTACTGCAAGTAGCTATTATCATTGACGATTGTTTTTCCGCTCGTAAGTTTAAACCTCTCTCGTTACAGCCATTGTAATTCATCATTTACGTTGAAAGTAACGATAATGGTTATGTTTAGCGTATGTAAACCGTTAACAATACATTCTGTATGACAAATATAGTACGAAAACCTCTTTGCTATAAAAACGGTTATGCTATTATTCGCTTTATATTGTTACAAGCATATAATTGTAGGCACTACGTCGTTTAAGCTCGTATCAGTACTATTATTTCGGCCTGTCCATGCACGTTACTCGCATTCTACTCGTGTACATACTTTAAATCTATTATTTACATTCATCGATAACGAAGGATGCCTGTAAAGATTTAGTATTCAAAATTGTTTTGGTCCTTGTAAGTACTTTTTATGAACGTAAAAATATCAAAATTTTGAAATTTATAAATCAAACAACATAATTTTAGTCGTGTAAATGGGCTGAAGAAATATAACAAACTTCGCTTAATTCAAATAACGTGCAAAGAATCGATGAATAGTAATATTATTAATGGATAATAATAGAATTTTATA
This sequence comes from Thymelicus lineola, assembly GCA_963932265.1. NCBI lineage: Eukaryota > Metazoa > Arthropoda > Insecta > Lepidoptera > Hesperiidae > Thymelicus > Thymelicus lineola. The sequence continues at coordinate 10,399,082 of OZ010685.1, forward strand.
TACTAAGAGATAAAGTGGTCTCTATTTCGGAGTTCTAAGTGATACTAAATTCTTCACTGGCTCCACTAGCGTTAAAACTCGATGAGCGATTAAGGGCGACTTCGAGCTCGCATTGAATTCGCCAAAACAAACAGAATGTAAGACGAGAGGTACATGTCTCAGCCAAACGTCTTACTTACAATCTATACAGCTACAGCTAAGACTTCACATGTAACTCCCTCTTAAAACAATGTTTGAATTACATTTTAGATATCATCATATTACGAGTACGCTAAATAAGCGGATATTGGAGAGTGAATAATCACTAATAATTAAAATAGGAGATAGGTATAACAATTCACAACAAAAAAAAATGACACCGTATTTTTAATTTGTTGATAATTAAGTTATTAAAATAATTAGAAGGTATTAAAAATAATTAGTAAATTAATTATTATATGAATATTAAAACAATCATAAATTAATATTATTTAAATAAATAACAATTATTTTAACATATTCATTTGATTTTATCTTAACTTTAAGTACTTGATTGACAAAACGACCAATTTAGATAATTAGATATTAACCGACACTATATAAACATTTTTTATTAATAATTTGATTTCACGTTTTCCTCTTTCTTACCTACATAATATCATTGACGTTTTGTCAAAGAAGTAAACTTGTCGTAATTTAATAAAATCAATAATTTTGAAGTTTTTCTTGATATACACAATGTATATTTTTAATTTCATTTTTTTGTTCATTTCGTGATGTGATTAAGAAACCTTAAACTATCAATACTGGTCAATAAGAAGGTGTACAGGGAACTATCACAAACGTAGGCAAAATCTAACATTTTACTAAATTATTTTTATATGAACACGTTGTAACTTCAGTAATATTTGAATATGATAACTTATGACGTTACAGTAAATCACTAGACATATAGAACAATAATGATGTGTTGCTTGAACGAAACATAGCATTGTGACAGATAATATTTTACGACATTATTTACATAAAACATTATTTGTAACGACGAAACATCCACTTAAAGTTTTATTAATACATGGGTTAATAAATCTATTGGTATACAGTAAAAGCTGTGGAACTTATACCTAAAAGTAATAATTAAAAATATTTATAATCAATAAATGTAACTTTCAACACTGTTTGATACCGGTTACTGAATCGCAAATTGCATCAGCGATTATCGAATGTCCACAATAATTATTAATGTCCACACTTGCTCGCTGCTCGTCATTAAATGTCCACTCACATTATTTTCAAGTCAATATCACATTTAAATCTGTTGTACTCTACGACACAAAGTGTTCAATGGGCCTTCACAACAAAATTTAAAGTGTTATACACTGCGTGCGTTATTAAACATTCAAATAAGAATAATCCCATAAATTATTATGCAATATATGTGCTGTGTCATAAAATAACTCATCACTCTGAAATAAATTTAATTATTTGCTTTTCACAACTCTTATACAACAAAACCTTTGCTAATTAATTCTTAATCCTGAAAAAATTCATTACCTGCCATGCATAGGAACTAAACACAAGCTTTGCTCGTGGAATTAAATTCAATCCTACATCATTACTCGTTGCCACTAATCATAACAGTCCCCACTATACGGGATGCGTTTAAACGATAACACTATGAATTGATTCGTGACGCTAATTTGTCCGGGCTACGATGAACATAAAATACACGTATTCACAACGAATTCAGTACTCTGAATTGACAGCGGCGGTAGATCACCGCAGTGGAAGCGGCTGTGCGGCTTCGGCTTGCGTTCATGCGTGGACTTACAGCTCGAACTCACAGCGCGTGTGTCGACGATGGTCGAGTCGCACGCGTGCCCCCGTGCGGTGCACGCACACTGGCACTCCGCGCAGCCCCGGGGGCTCCACCTCGAAGCCGGCGGTCGGAAACGAGCGCCATCGCCGTCCGAACAGCCGCTCCAGGTAACATCTTAGTCAGATTCGGGTCGCCGCGTTATCCACCGCCAGAGGTCGGTACTCGCCTCGCCCGAGATCTCGCATCTCGCAGTTATTGTTTCCGTTAACCGTCTTCGGCCCGAGAGGCTCGTCATGGATGCTTCTTCGTGAGCACGGTTCTGACGCCCGACCGAGTAGAGCCTCCCTCTCGCTCGCGCGCTCCGGGCTCCCTCCCTGAACCCGCACGCCACCGTTTGCATTCACCGCGTTCACCACCACCGTCTGCGACAGCGGACCGCCGTGCATCGGACTGCCGTCAAGAAGCTCGCCCGCCCCGAGCTCGCTCCGAAGTATCCTTATTTTTTGAATCATCTCCTTTATTTCGTACCGGAGGATTCCGAGGAAGCACAGTTTTAGAAACGCAATAACACAATAACCTAAAACAAAAAGAGCGTCTGCAGTTCGTTTGAGCCAGGCGAGCAACCGTTCCGCGCACGCGGCGGTGTGGGGGGCGCAGTGCACAGAAGTGTACGGGAGGGGCGACGTCGTAGAGCTCGCGGCTATCGTGGAAGGCGTTATCGCGGGCGTGTGGGCAGGTATTCGACAGCAGCTCAGCGGCAGCGTCGTGCGATTGAACGTGGCAAAATCGGCGGGACCCGTGACGCCGCAACACCGCTGCTCCCGCTGCAAACGGTCCCAGGCTTCGGAGAATTCGACGTCCGTCTCGTATTCCTTTGCGAGACGGATGCGCAGCTGCGGTCGGAGCTCCCGACACACGCGTTCGAACCGAAACGCCCAGTACACGCCAATGGCGACGTCGCCGACGAGCAGAACCAGCAAGGCGAGCCAGTAAGCGTTGAGCATGCGTTCGGAGAGGCGCAGCGCGGCTAAGCAGCCGAGCAGCTGGAGCAGGCCAGTCTGCGCGGGGAGCGCCGCGTAGCCGTAGAGGAAGCCGGGTTGCGCCGCGTTGAGGCCGGGGACGAGCGTGCGCCGGTAGTCAGCGAGTGCGCGACCCGCCGCCGCGCAGAACGCAAGCGCGCCCAGCAGCAGTGCGCCGTTGCACGCGTAGATCCAGATGCGATAATAGCGCATCGCGCGGTGCGCAGCGGGGAAGTGCGCGGGGCGCGCGGGCGGCGGCAGCGTCATGGTGGCGGGCGCCGCGTCATGACGACGCCCGCGCCCGCGCCGCCGCCACACGCCGCGCCCCACGCCTCTGGAAATACACCATGTTGCTACTATTACTAAGGAAGAGGAATTTTACAGGGTTTAATTTATATTTATTTATTTAACCTTTGTTGACCACAATAAATTATCACGGGACACATGGCGAGTCTAATGCTCAATGCATTAAGCTATACTCGTATGTTTTAGGAAACTAGCTGATTTATTGGCATCAACTTATCAGCATTATTTAAGAGCATACATAGCAACGGCGTAGAGCGTTCTCTACAACTATCCTGTCATGAGACTTCTTGAAGTTATAGGGTACCAATAATAAGCCTCCATGATGTGATGATATAATGACTGCCATTGTTACAAAAGTTGTTACAAAAAAATATTGTAACAACCGTAAACTGAATTCATACGTTCTCTGTGATGGACAAAAGCACTTTAGCATTACTGCCATTATCATCACACATTAATGAAGTAATTAATCTATACACACTTTCAATTAATCTACGATACCTTTCAATTATTTAGTGCAAACAAAATACCATTATAATTATTATGAATGTATGGTCGCACAAATAGAATCTATGTAGATTGTATTAAAATCAGTAGTTCGTTTATTCATATCGACGTTCGTAGCACTTCGTAGCAGCATCAGGCCACTTGCACTGCGACCAAAATATGATTTATTTTAAAACCGCTGCGGTATGCTCATAAAATCCCACTATTTACAATCCCTATGAGATTTCTAATTACATAACAAAGAAATGCTCTGAACAATTGCAATCCTTTTTATATCCATAAAGTTGTTACCGTGGATTCTAACTGAATAAAAAGTAAATTAATCACAGCTCTACACAGCTGCATTTTCATTTTTATGTGAGTTGAAGTGTGAGATATTACTTACAATCCACCGCCCGTGCCGTGCGCGCCAAGCCGGGCTAGTCACAGGAGGGGGCGCGCGACCCTCTGTAATACGCCTACCACTCCGGTACGCGGCCTGAAACAAATAGCGACTTATTTATGACTTAATAACACAATCGCGCTTCGCTTCGGCATTTATAATTACTTCAAGAAAGGAATTAATTGAGTTCCTATGTTACTAGATAAATTAACTGTTAAAACTGTAATATTAAAGTTAATAAATCAACTGTTACGTTAATGTAATGATATACATTTTATTTATTTTATTTTATTTATTAACAAAATCCACAGCTCTTAATTTCATAAGTTACAGGATCATAATATGAAGAAAACCTTAAAGCCAATTACGGATTTACATTTTTTGTAAATATGCCTATAATAACAAAACGGTCGTCACCAGGTTTATTTCAATACCTAAACTTTAAATGTGTATGTGTGTGTGTGTGTGTACGTATGTGTGCGTGTACATATAAATAACTGTGTGTTAGTTTGTTTCCTTAATGTATGAGTATATTATGAGCTCTATGTGTAAGTTCATGTAGTCCAAAGCTTTTTATATTGGGTGAATATCTGGCAATGTCTAGACATTTCATCAATCATCATATGGCCAGTTTTATCGTGTGTTACAAACTAATGTTATAGTGTAATTACTGTGTGGATGATATGTTTAGTGTTGTAATGTACGAAGCGTAACTAAAACAGTTTTATATGGACCCTGAGTCAGAATTTGATTCGAAAACCTGCTCCTAAGGGGGTCATTCATTAACCGTTATGAAATAAGTTGATGGACTATAACATGTTTTCCCTTCAAGGAATGCTGGATTCTGAAGGCTCAAGACCGGTCAAGATAGCGCATATTGGGAAGGCCTTTGTATGTTGGCCCCCGAAAGCTGATGGATGGATAAATGTTTTCCCTGAATTTATTTTATTTTATATTATTAGAGTAACCAACAAGACAATTACATTATGAATACATCCAAGTCATGGGTAGACTTAAAACTTAATGTAGTCTTAATTATAGGTTACCACGGCTTGCATCGTGTTCGAGCTATTGTATATAATTTTAATTATTTGCATCTTATCACAGCATCTTATAAATCTGAAATTGCCAAGTTTTACAAAAATGGCAGTTTTTTTTTCTTTGTAATTTTTTTCCTTCAATCGCGTCATGGAATAAGTAGAAAAAAGTAGCAATGCACACTAAAAAACCGAGACGCCCATCAATATACAATATATGTTAAACTAAAGATTTACGATAAATAGGTACTCCTATATGTAGTCTATATCTTTCCTCCAATGGCAGTACTTTAGATAAAATATTCCTCTTAAATATGGAACATAATAGCTCCAACCTATACATTTTACATACTTAGAGTTGCGTAAAGATCAAAGGAGCTTCCATTCCATAAATACAGCTGATGTCACTCAACTTTGGCACATTAAAGGATGTGATCCAATTTTAGGTTCTTCATAAAATATAAAAATGTATGTCGTAACAGGCAGTCGATTATATAAGGATCATTTTTACTCAATAGCTAAATATGAAACGTGGTATGAGTATCTTCTATATCTACTAGATACTCATACTATCTTCTATATCTACTAGCTTTTTTTGTACAGCCAATAAACCAACAGAGGAGCCATCTGATGGCTGAAGACCACTGATGCCCATGGACATCAAAAGCGTCAACAACGCGTTACCGTCCGAGAAAGAAGAAAGAAAGAAAGAAACGCACTTCTAATACGCATAACTATAGAATATTAGAGATGTGTGAGATTCAAGCTCTATCCCTGCTCGTCACTGGATGAATATTGGCTTCAACCTATCAATGGTCTACTACTGGGCAATGGTGTCTCCTTTTAAGGAGGCCTATAGCATACTTCACCACGCTGCTCCAGAACTTGGACAGGTTGGACTCGAATACGAGTATTTATGATGTTTGTACACTATGTATTAACGTTACTCTATTTTTTTATTTATTTATAACAATGAACTAATATGTAGTGTATTCGTTCACTGATTTATAAGCTTTATTGTAAAACCTACTCGGATGGGGCATTCTCTCCCAGTCAACCCATGGTGTTATGATATAGTTATGATATAGGAGTATCTTCTTGAAAAATTAACATGGGGGCACATAATATTATTGCTATAACGTATGTTTGGTAATATCTGGCAACATTTCCACTTAATTTTTTTATTAAATAAACACCAAAAAAAATTCCACTTGCAGACTGTAACAATAATTTTAACTGGGATTCGATTTCTAGCTCTGTCACAAAGACATAATAGTACGTGATCTATTTCAAATAGTTCCTACTTACTAACCACATGGTGTGATGCGTAGAAATAATAGACTATCCAGTATACCTACTAATAACAAAACAGTAAACATCACGTTGTTCATGTTTTAGTCTCTGCTACAAACTGTTTTAGTTTGTAAAAGTTAGAAACATGAATGGACTGTAGCAGCGACGTAGTTAATTAATAGCGTGGAATCCATGCCTATTCTAGTTACGTGACATGAAATACAAAAACATGCAAAGCATCGATGGAAACGAGTATTTATTCCAATTAGGAAATATCTGCTAAATCACAATCACATAGCTTGCCGAGGTAGCAGAAACAATGCAAACCCAATTAAACAGTTATTTCATAACTATCCAGTTACTAATTAGCTTTGCAGTTAATTTCATTTATTTTAATTAGAGTTGCTAACGAATATTCAGTTAGTTTATATTCGGTTAGCAACGTTTCAAAACGCCTGTTTGGTGAGCAGCCTGAGCAGTTAAACATTAGTTTAGTCGGGTGTTTGCTTGTTGGCTGTTCTATCAAATATTTTGGACCCTTACCCGTAGATGTAAGAAAAGTTGAGTAATTTGTGCTGTAGTTCCATATGATCCATTGTAATTAAACAAAGTATTTGTTGTGCATTCTATTAATGTACTTACAATTTAGTACTTAGGTATGCCACAGAGACCATTAAAATAAAATTATATAAACGAATTCTTTTACGTCAAGTCCGCATTTCCTGAATGAATGAGACTGAATTAAAACATGTATTCATTAACTGATGTGTTATATGACAGAATTTAATTGAAATAAAACAATTAAATACATGAATTCTTTTTCGTCCATATTTTCTGAATAAATGAGACTGAATTTAATTGTGTATATGCCACGCTTTAATTGAAAACGTTATGTTAATGGTTTTGGTATTTTAATCATCGCTTGATTTAAGGCAATTAAATTGCAAGATCAAATGGATGAAATGAGAATTCTTAAGTGATTTTTAAAATACGATCTACAAAAAAACCAAACTACTTTCACCAGTATTCTTATCACCTGATGTTAAGTAGTCACCGTTGCCCACGGGTATCAGCTACATCAAAGGCACACCTCGTGCATTGCTGGCAAAGATGTAAGACAGAAGGTATGTAGTATTGGCTCCAGGCCCCCAGCCGAAACACGACAAGTTGTTTAGCGGCTACTCAGGCAAGAGCTTTGGTTAGTCAGACAGGCTTCACTAAACAAAGTCTCTAAAAGAATTTTAGTTGTAATCCACAATCCACATTTAGCTTACATGGTCCTTTACGTATATTAAATAAATTTACCGAGGAACCCCACTTGGAGTTTTTCATTAGTTAGCCTTAGCTCGTAGACAACGCGTACAGCCGCCAGGTCCCTCGGGGCAGGCTAAAAATAACACCGGACTACCCAGTTGAGCGAAACATGTCTTGACATTCTCAGCTTGCGATATTTAGCTGGTCCGTCTTATATTATGTCTTAGGTCGTATGCATATACAGTATGTTTAGTAAACAATCTAACGGTGTATTTTTTTAATTTGTTATTTAAAAATGTGACAGACACAGTGTGAAAATAATTTAAGATTAACAAATAATTTAACAATCAAAATGCTACAACTAGTTTGGGTTTACTATTGAGTTGTGTTTGGTCGCTTGGTGAACTACACAAAGTAATCGCTACAGCAACTTTCGTTTACTATTCGTTTTTTAATCTTGGAGGAAATAGAGAATATTTCCTTCCAGATTAAAAGATTCAAAGAATAGGATAAAAATCTTCAATTAAAATAAAATAATACCGTGAAGAAAAGTACTTCCACCGGTAGGAGGTTGTAATGGGTCGAGTTGAATAACGAGATCTTTTTACTTGTAAAAACTGGCAATTTAATCTACTGTACCTGAGCTCATAACTTTGTCCGCGCAGTCTTAAATTTCAAATGAAATGGACTATTTTCTTAGCTCTTTGCAGAAGACGTATAAACGTTTTAATAGCAATAAAAATTGTAATATTTTTCTTATCAAAATTTTCTATGTGTTAAAAAACTCCACTTCTGCCGCAAAACTAAAAACTCCGGTCAATTGTGAATCGGATTCGCAAACGACGATTTCTTTACCACCATAATATTTACGCCGTAAAAAATTGTGCCTTGTAAGGGGCCTCCTTCAATTTTAAACTTTGATTTGCTTTCAAATTGCGTAAAAACTTCAAAATAAATGGCTAGTACGGTTCAACAGATAAAGCATTTTGACAGACGGATGTAGAAGATGGATGATAATGGAGTCCCGTTGGCACCCTTTGGGTACGGAATCTTAAAAAGTATTCGATGGTTTGAAATTTAACATTTACTTTTTGTAGTGGTCCTACGAAAATTGAGAAATTTCAAGCGCTTTGGATAATATTGCATGGGCTAGTAGACATCTTTACTGTAAATAATTCCAGCAATACTTGCCACCTGCCACAAATTCTGGCCCACAGCGTTGTTAACTAGTAGATAATGAGTAGATTATTATTATTTATTACCTTAAATCTTCAATTACCTCAATAAAAGAAACAAATACTTTAGAAAAACTTGTAAACTTATTGAGTTGTAAACCTTTCAAGAAATACGAGAGAAAAGCGAAAAATTGCACTTTACGAGTCGCTTAGCGTTCGTTAAACCGGCGAGGCGGTGCCAGCCGATTCGATTTTAGCAGGTAATTGAGGGACAAGTCCCGCTTGACTTAACCAGGTTAAACGTCTGGCGCTTTATTGTTTCGTACTGCTGCCTGCAATATTAACTTTTATAGCTAACAGGAGATGCAAATACTAATGATGTGCTCAGCCGTCTACATCCTATGTACTTTAGTGAGAACTATTTAATTTAGATTTCTCGTTTTGATTCAATTCCATGCGCTTAGCTTAAGTATAAAGATGTAAACTTCAATTCCAAATACTGAAGCATCCCTGGAAGAACTTGGTAAAATACTCGGGGACTTGAATAGCGCCTCACAAGTCACAACGGGTGGGTCTTAAAAACAAGACGAAAATCATGTTGAATGTCCATGTCACACCCGTACCGGTTTTTGTTGACGGTGATGCTCTCGAAGTTGTAGACGAGTACATTGATGTGGGACAAGTGATCCAAATGATTAAGTCTAACTTCGACAAAGATGTCACTCGTAGAATCCAACTCCGATGGGCTACGTTCGGGAAACTGCGTCATATCTTGTCATCCAATAAGTTATCTCAGTGCTTGAAGTCGAAGTTGTTCGAGCAGTGTGTTGCCAGTGATGACATACGGATCCGAGACGTGTTGCTTCACTATTGGCCTAATGCATAAGCTTAGAGTCGCCCAGCGGGCTATGGAATGAACTATGCTCGGTATTTCTCTACGCGATTGAATCAGAAATGATGAAATCCGTAGACGAACAGGTTGACCGACATAGCTCGAAGAATTAGCCGGCTGAATTGATAATGGGCTGGCCATATAGTGCGAAGGACCGATAACGGTTGGGGAAGAAAGGTCCTCGTATGAAGACCACGCCTCTGTAAAAGGAGCACAGGACGCCCCCCGATCGGTGGACCGACGACCTGAAGAAGACACCGGGTATCCGCTGGATTCAGAAGGCTCAGGACCGGTCTGAGTGGCGTATGTTAGGGGAGATCTATGTCCAGCAGTGGACCTCTATGAGCTGATGGATGGATGGATGGATGGATCACTAGTCAAATTATGTGCGTATTAGAAATTATTTAGGACTTGTTTCGGTGAAGTAAAATATCGAAATATCGGTGTACAAAATATTATAAATATCGTGAGTACCCGTATTATATTATAGTAAAATATATCGTGAGAAAGCTTGTGGGTTCTATATTATTAACAACCTGTACTAGGCTAGCGATATATTATTTTCCAACATATCACGCCGATATTGTTACTTCCAATTATTTAATGTTCTATTCATAGAACAGTTCCAAATAGATTTTAGTTAGCTGGAAATTTAGACACAGATTTAACAGCCAAATACGGTCACCGAAGTTCATAATGAGTTTATACGAAAATATGAGCCCAATACGTTCTAATACAAATTCCATTTGAAACTGAAATTATCCATTTCAGTTCATTCATTTCATAATTTTAAACGACGGGATGGTATTAATACCATTTTGATTGCAGTACAATAAGTAATATGACATCAGCATTTCCAATTTCATTGCTGAAATCAGGTTTTTCTCACAATCGAAGATCAAAGGTCAACAACCAACGGTCAACCACGCTAGAGCCAAATATAGATTGTTACATTTCGCACGCTTTGTGAACACTCTGGAAAACTTTTATGTATTTAGATTTCATATTAAATGCACGTATTATAAAAGATAAAGTTAAATTAACTAATATAATTACACGTTGAGCGAATGTTATCCCTTCAAATGAGAATATAGAGAAAAGAAGTTGATTTTAATGAACTGTAGCTGAGCAAGCATACTTTGATGTTTCAAAGGGCAAGAGCAGTTTCAAAGATCGGACGGTCGTAGCATGTATATTGAAAAAGTTTGAAGAACATTATTAAATTCAGGAATGTTAGAAAACTTCATATATGTTCGCTTACTCCGTCTGTATATTATATCTACTGCAATAATGCAGAATGAAAATAAAGCTCGGACAGAGAATTTGATAGGTAGATACATCATACTATAACAACTATAATACTGTGAACCACTTTGTTTTATCACACTATATTAGAGATGTTTTTGACCATTATTATAATAGCTCGGTGATAAGACTTTATTCCCATTCATTTGTCCCGACCCGAGCTCACTAGTCCATTATTGGTTATGAGAACGATGATGAACTGTACATAAGTTTTAGAAGGTATCTTTCAAAGAAAAATACCATTTAAAAATACAATCAACTTAAAACTTAAATGCTATATAGAACACCCTTCAGAACCAATTACTTTTTAAAACAATACGCTGACATTAAACAGCCAACCTAATTTACATTTTAAAATTGAAAACTCTGAATCGAGCTATTATCCTTTTTCGACGTCAGCCATACTAAAAGGCAGTTACTGAAAACACAATCGTACGTAATCCCTTAGTAGCCAAGATACGAAATACGAATACTTATTCGGATCACGTGTGATCGTGGACGCCGAATTCCAGTAGCAGTAACGGTTTCACTAGGTCGTTTCTCCCTCTATTACTTGGCGAGTCAAAGTATTTTATTGTGTTTTCAACCGCCAAACGATAGCGTTCAGTATACGTTTTATGGCAAAAACTTGAATGAATACGTTTAATACTAACGATCTTATTCATAAAAACCTCTTACTATATGTTTGTAGCGTTCATTAGTTAAAGTAACAAATTCTAATAAGCCTTCTATTAATTTATTTATTCTTAAACGTTCTATAAGCCTCCCTCCAATAATATTTTACATTATTAATGTTGTCGTTCTGATCATTTAACAGACCAAATACACAAAAAAGCTAAATCACTGGCTTATTAGGTATACGCACGCACCGCAAAAGAAAAATAAAGCAATTTTGACATTAGGCCGATACCATAGTAGGATATCTCTGAATAGGGAAACTATTATACTCGTATTAGTTCTTGCTGTAATGTAAATATTAAAAAATAACAATTATTCACGAACGTTAAAAGCTACATTAATTTGATGATCTGGCAAAAGATCGTGAAAATTGCGTTTTGCCTAGCCCTTGGCTAGTTTAATTTGATACCCAGATAGGCCTTAAAAATAAAATTCATAAAGGGCATTTTATTGAAATAAGCGTGATTTCATACAGCCTGAAGTGCTGAAATCCTATTTTGGTATTAAAAACGACTCACTAATTATTCGAATTCCCAACTTCTTTATTTGGTGATAATTATTTACTTATCAAGACACTAAAGACGTCCCATGCTTCATAAGCTGGCTCGAATATGGACCGTTTACATAACACGACAGAATTCTGGGGAAATTTTATATTAATAAACCTTTATTTTTTGCTTGTAACATGCTGTGTTACAATGGGTAATGTTTATTTTTATTAATTTTAAGTGTTTCTAATGCATAGTATTATATATATAAAATTAAATAACAACTATAGCACTCCTCCATGTAAACTTTACGTGACTTTACTGTGCCAAACATACTCCTCCACCCGCGTAAGGGCCAGCGCCCATTAGCGACACGGCATTGTTACGGAAAGAAATATTGTATATTACTAGCTCTTGCCCGCAGCTTCGCACGCGGAATGATGTATAATATTGCGACTATAAATTGAGATGTAAGCTATTCTATCTTCCAAGTTGGATCAAACTGCACACGGTGTGCAAATTTGATTAAAATCGATTAAATAGTTTATGAGTCCATCGCGACGTAGATGAATCAATGATGAAGTTTCAATGATGCTCACCCCATGTTGAAAAACAACATGGCTGATGTATTTGGCATGCTGTGTCGGTATCCTTCGACATGCCTCGTCATCGCTCGGACCGCTGTAACCCAGTATAGTTAGCCCAGAATAGTTTGTAAATATTAAAATCCATGAAACATTTGATTTATATAAAACTAACTTTCTATAATTATAACGTCTGTATTAATTTTGCAATGGCCGCATTCGAAAACTCGAAAGTCATTAAACATTGGAATAACTGAACTAAATATCTTGGAACGAACATGGAACGAAACAGAATTTGTAGCCAAGAAATCCATAGATAAACAAAGGTTACTGACATAGTTCACAGTGTTAGCTGACATAGCAATAGACTAGCTTGTTTATTTATTTATATTATATTTTTATTATTGTTGAACATAGATAGATCAAGTGGAATAATATCCCTATAGAAACAACGATAGCAGGGATTCTTGATCTGGGGGCAATGAAAGAGAGCCTTTGGGATTCCCAAGCTTTTTATTATTAAAAATTCAAATAACCCAAAAATCTAAATCATTCTATAACATAGGTGTAACTGATATATCTACTTATGAACAATTTTTTTATTCTGCCAACATTTTGGTAAGGTGCTTCGTCATAGATGAGACAAAATGGCCACTTGACTGTAGGGTCATGCCAATCATAGAGACACTCCTAAAATAAAGGCGTCACCATTGTGTTTCTACCCAAAATACAAATATTTTAACTGGTCCTTCGACTCTGTTGTAAGATACTTGTAAAAAATTTTAATGACAAAATTGTTTTATTGATTCTAGGTGGGTGATAATGTACTTACCGTCAATAAATGAAGAATGCGGGCGGCTTACAGATTAGATTTAAGAAGAAAGCTAAAGTAGTTTAATGACTCTTTGTTAATATAATAAATACTGTATTATTTTCCGTGACGAAATAAATGTCTATTTCTTTCTTTCTTTTCTTTTTTTCTATTACAAAATAACACAAGTGTTTGCAGAGGTTGTTTTTACGAAGTTGGTTATCGTAGATTGGGATCAGTTTCTATTAAAAATTTTGAAATTAACAGTCTTAGTTATTTTCTTATCCGTAAAGTTGAAAGAATTTATAACTGTCGTCGAGTTTTCGTTGCTGATTGTTGGTTATCTGACATTTCTTCGCTTTTTTCCCTCGGATGTCTCTAGGGATTGCAATGTTTTAGTTCGTGCTCACCGAAAAGCTTACTTACTTTTATTTTAACATTCTTTTATCGCATACTTAAAAATTAATGCAAGCGTGACCTATTGTGTTTAAAATGATTTTTCTACTATTTACCGCCATGTTGTATGTGTTAATACTAAGTGCCGTCTTATTTCATTCCTTGCATTCATTTGCTTTTTGCTCATTCCTTATTTCAGAAATGTCAAATGATCGTTTTCGTCGTCACTGCTAGATGACGCAATAGTCGCTGACCACGATAATAATACTCCATTATGTCTTAACTACATAGATAATATCCTCTGTGAACCTCCTAAGAGACATTAGTAGGTACACCTGTTTCAGTAACTTAAGAAACATCTAAATGAAATTTGTTTGAGATAATTGTATAGGACATTGTAGTTTGTTGTCTACAATCTGGTTAGGTTATTTACCTTACCTGGCTTGGTTAATATCCTAACCAGATTGTACTAGTATTATGTGCTCATTGCTGGGGAGTGGGGAGCTAGCATTGTCCTTTGTAGTCTCACAAATAAAAAACATGATAGGTGTTAAGGGACACCCGGGTGGAACGAAGTTCCTTTCGATTTAAGTAAGTACAGCGCCATCTCTGTACAACTTTCTGAATCACGCTAGTAGCGCCATCTCTGTAAAACTCTCTGAATCACTTCAAAAAAAGTGTCGTCATTCGTAAGAATCAAAAAGTGTCGTATTTTTCCATCTAGCCCCCTTTCACAACGCGCGATAAGGAACTTCGTTCCAAAATTACAGGTCAGTATACGAAGCTCATAGCCCGGCGATTTGCGTCGATCCTAAGTGATCAACAAAGTTAAGCAACAGCAGGCGCGGTCGGTAGTTGGATGGGTGACCGCTAGTGGCAAAAAATTTTTGAGTGTTTCCTTGCTTCGGAGGGCACGTAAAGCTGTCGGTCGAAGGCTCGAGTGACATGAAAACTTCCGACATTTGGGTTGGCCACTAACCCCTCCACCAATCCGCACTGGAGCAGCGTGGTGGAGTATTCTTTAGGCCTCCCCAAGAGGAGAGACCCGTGCTCAGTAGTGTGCCGTTTATGAGTTGAAGCCAACACGTCGTGATAACTTTAAAAGTGTAATGGTTGAAATAACAAGTGAAACATAAATCATTATGCACTGATCAATAAATAGGATCGGTAAAAACTATCCATAATAATTATCATTATCATATTCTTATGGTATTCTATGCGGTTCAACTGTAATGTTGAAGAATAATCATGAAATTCACAACCAATGCACTAATTTCTTGCCTTACATTATTAACATTTCTAGAGTTTGATGGATCAATGACGATCCCAATTGTTAATGGTTCAGTCTTAATAAATCCTATTATTTATTTAACTCATTTATGATCCATTCAATGCAAAACACTTTAATTTGCACTAAAGAAAGGCCATTAAATAGCGGCACAACAATTTATTCTATCTATAGATCCACCCTTGTTTATTGACCTATTTCCTTCTATGTTGCTCAAAAGAAAACTAAAATACCTAAGTTGTTTTCCCGAGTTACGATGATTTATTACCCTTATGAACTGCTCGATTCTAACAAATCATTTTACTACTAAACAATTATGAACCGAAGCACAAAAAGTTAAAAAGAACTTTGATATTAAGCCATTATTGAATTTATGAAATATTATTTAACCTTTTTTTACCTACTCTCTAAAAAGCGATGAAAGCAAGTGCCAAGTTACAGCTTTTTAGCGCTAAGGGTCTCGGCGCTATGCCTCGGACAGACGGATAAACGGACGGACGGACATGACAAAACTATAAGGGTTCTGATTTTACTTCGGAACCCTAAAAAGGGCTCATACTTTTATTTCAATTAAATATAGAATTTAAAAAAGTAGCAATGAGTTGCTTGGGATTCAGATGCCATTTAAAGCTTAAGGATGTTTCCCGAAAACAAGTGAGACGAGATTCATCCATAACGACGTTCATTCATTATTCATACCTGCTTAATATGTTATTCTTAATAGAATATACCTTGATATTATGTGTACAGTACTGACATTTTTATTACTTGGCTACGGAACCCTAAAACTCATTTCGTTGTCACCTTTATATTATGATTCGTCTTGGGACCAGTACGAGACGTGCAAAATCAAAGCCACTTTAGTTAGGTTACGGTTTGAAGAAGGTTGGGCCAGCGACATTTACAAATGAGGTGTTCCATCTCATCCCTCAAGAAGCAATACATTTGTGAACCTGTGTTAGTATTTCATCAAAGGTTGCTCTAGGATGCTGTCCCTTTTTCATTTTATCTTATTGTTGAACTAGCTGTCTCGGCGAACTTCGTATCGCCTAACAATCAGTGAATGTACTTTGTTATTTTAACTTTTATAGTTTTGGTAGGTTTAACCCGTTTAACAATTCAGAGACCATTAAATTATCTCTCCCTCCTACATCCCCTCCCCTCCTACATCCCCTCCCCTCCCTCTTCCCCCCTCCCCCAACTATAAGTGTCTTTCTCTCCCTTTATGGAATTAGGGGTCGGTTTACGAAAAATTTTCTTTAAAGTGCTAATTTTGGTTAGAGTCAAGTGTTCCCCCCCCCCTGCTGGCTAAACGGTTGGAGTTGGACAAGTGAAAAAAATCTCAAAAATAGGTTATATCATGACTTTACAAGAAAAACTATCACGGCTATGTTAGCTTAACTAGTTTATTAATGACTAATAGTCGATAATAATAATAATAACTTACTACTTCGGACATGCACTTGCCCGTTTTTTTTCTGTTCGTAATTATACCATAAGCTTTTTATACCATAAGCAAAATATTTATATTTAAAATCGATGCATTTGTTGTGAATATCCATTTTTATTTAATAAATGGCGTGTACACATCAATTTATTTATCATGACACTTTTAGCGCGGGTTGATTTTAACCAAACCAAACGAATGGACAGCAACAGCAACAAAATATATTCATTAAGACTAATTATCTGTTGTATTGTTATACGAGTATATGTATTTTAACAGACATCATTGCGCATCAAAATGTTGTACAGATTGAAACAAATAACTCATTATTTAATTACAAAGTAAAAAGTAAGTAGTATCCGATCCGATATCGTTGTCAAACACCCGTTGCCGATATCGATACGCACCGATACGCGCGGAATCTGCGCGTTTTCCGCGCTGCATATAACAGGGGGACGAGGCGTTTCCTCTTACGATCGCATTTTCGGCGCCGTAAAAATACACCGTATGCAGAGGCTCTTACAGCGATTGGTAATTTTGAGGTTGAAGTACCTACGCTTCTTCTGTGAGGACCATGTCAACTACGAAAAAATCCCGAAGGAACGCGAGGTTCCTACAGATTTTGCAACAGATGGGCTATACAATATTTTATGTACAAAATTACAAATACGTTTTCTAATTTATTAGCTCTCAAAAAGATCCATAGAATTCATATAAAAAATGCTGAGCAATCAGTCGAACCTCGTAACTACAGCTCGTAACCTATATTCTTCTGCATTTTATTTTTTTCTTTCGATAAACTAGTAAGTCTTAGTTTAATAATTTCATGTGTTACGAAGTGCCTTGCTTGGAAAGACTGAAAAAACTTTCCCCAGAATTATATTAAACGTATAGACTGATGTCAATACTTTTATGTGTCATATTGGTTACCGCACTTTAGAAAACAGATATTATTTTTCTACACGACCGCGTCTATAGACTGTACTTCATGTATACGTAGGACTGTTCATAAATTAACATTCGTTACAGATAGATGCCCGAAATAGATATAGATTAGGCATATTTGTTAGTATAATAAGCCGAGAAACGTGTAGAATAATCTACTAATACACACGTATACCTACAAGGACAGAACATTCAATACACGGATACTTCTCATTTAGGACTCAAATGAAAGATAAATATTAAAGAAAATGGGATGGCATAATCAATTTTATTCCAACCTATTGTTTTTATATTTCATTTTAATATAGGTAATAACTTTTTAGTTGTGGACTGAGTAATAAAAAATAGGCTAAAAAGCAGAAAAAATCCCGAAAATGTGGACACTTACTACGAACAACCTCCAGGTTATCTTGCCTTTCAGTTTGTTGTACTACTTTTGGGACACCCTGTATACTTATATCTATTTAGAAATTTGAATTTTATTTTCACTCCAAGTAGCCAACAGAAAGGAAGTAAATAGCCATCACAAAGGATTCAAGATACAACAGAAATATTCCTTTTACTTTGTCAGTTTTGAAACAAAAGCAGCTCTTTTCCCGTACGAAGAATTCCAAATCGTAGTGGTCCGGGAATACATCGAAAGAAAGACAAATAGACTCAAGTAAATCAAAGAAGAAAATTCCATGTGAATGCCGCAAAATATCGATAAAACACATTAAAATTTGTAACTTAAGCATACTTTTGAAACAGAAAGAAGTCGAAGTTGGTAGTGAACTACTTAGCGGTGCATTATTAGTAATAGTTCTGTGATTTTTACAACTCTTTTTCAAAAATTATTTATAATGGCGAATATTTGACAACAGAGCTGAAAATAGTGCTGATTTGTGCGCTGTACATCAATTTGCCTTTATCCCGTAATTGAAAACAGGCGAACCACAGGCTTCCGTTCAACCGCTTTGTTATGAAACTGTAAATAGATATTATCTAAAAACCGAGCGTGTCAGGCCACGCGCAATGTATGGTTCCGAAGTAGTAGGTTTATTGACTATTTAGATAGATACAGATAGATAGATAAAAAAATATATTATGCAAAAGTAATAAAGTAGTGCAAAAGAATCCAACCAATTGAGATACGTATCCTAAAAATACTTCACGCATACCTACAAAGTGTGTAAACAGAATTAAATGTATAAAGAACCTAAGATTACTTCTTCTCCAATACCGAAAAATACTTATAATTTTCCACAATTCGAAATCAAACAGAATTTATTCACTCCGAGTACGCTAGTAATAATACTTCAACGATTCTGAGATACTTATTTCCAGAGCGCTATCACACAAAACATGTGAACAGTGAAATCGTAAAAATTCTTGTCCTTGAATACTGGCGACGTATTGGCGACTTTGATATCACTCGTGTCCACATTGTCGCTAAATTCAAATAAGGTGGTTTCACCAATAATCGACAGTACACCCGCTAACGTAAATATTATACTAAACCCTGATTATATTCAACTACGTTCCGCAAGCGGCTTCGCCCGCAAAATAGTGGTAAACGTCCAAAGCATAAAATAAAATGTAGATGGTATGTATAAAAAAAGTGTAGACTATTTTTAAGTTTGAATGGTATGTGTGCTAAGTTTCATCTTAATGCGTACAACGGTATTTTACAGGATATATTTCTGGCGTCAGTATCTCTGTACGATTACAAGTACAGGCTTCAAGGTAAGATAAGAGAGTATAATTTAACTGAGTTAGTGCGTCATACCACCCAAGACTACATCGCTTAAAAGCATCAAGTAGGATTTTAGTCAAATCATAAACAACCTGGCCGAGTTTTACTTTACAAAAAAAAACACAGGAAACATTGCAACCGCCTTCATTACCCAAATACAACGTGATTTTTATTCTAATAATTATAATCATATCAAATGGGACAATAAAGTGTAGATAAATTACTGAGTACCTATAGGAAATCTTCGTGGAAAACAATAGTCGTGAATCTGAGACTTGCAGTACGGTGGAAAATTATAGAGTATTTTCAACTTCTCTAATATTTTCAAAGTCTTCTAAAATGTTCTTGTAAAAGTTTCCATTACTGGTACAAGCACCTTATTACAAGGAAACTGAATGTGTTATTCTTAATACTTTATCGCGCAACAATGTTTGTTCCATCGACAGTTTTAAAGCGGACATATAATATAATCGATATTCCAGTGACAAGTCAAGGAAACCGGTTAAGGCTTCCCGCCCACGACCGATAATCGGTGACCGATTTTTGTACCGACTGTCGGTGGGTCAGTTTTATTTCTGACCGACTTTTTGTAGGACGTGTGCGTTGCACCATTGCTATCAGTACGTTCTATTTTTCTCCTACAAAAAATCGGTCACCGATTATCGGACGTGGGCGGGAAGCCTTAATCGAGACGGGAATCAGCGAGGGGTGCGCAATCCAATGTGGTTGTACTTAATTAGCTACGCTAGTAGTGACTTGTTTCCCCTGAGTATACGTTAAATAAATCCTTGTCTAAAATAAACAAGGATATATACCTACAAGTAGAGATAATGAAAATATTTGTAACGGTTTTATTTAGGTTGCCCTGTTTGGGTCAAATCTTGCAAGCTGAATTAAAAGTACTTCCTTAAATAGCCGGCAAACGAGCTGACGATCCACCTGATGGTAAGTGGCTATCGTCGCCCATGAACATCAGCAACACCAAAGGCATCACTGATGCGTTGCAGGCCAAGAAAGAAAGAAGAAAAAGAAAGAAAGAACTGGTTCTCAAGCCCCCAGCCGGAACATGACGAGTCGTTTGGCGGCTAACTCATGCTCAAGGGTGGTAGCTATCCAGGCGAACCCCTGGAGAAATAATAATAGTAATAATGGTAATAATTAACAATTAAAATCAATACTACCAATATAATACCTCCGAGGGCCCTACCACCAGCGGGCCGGATTTAGTCGCCTCTTACGACATCCATCCAGCGTGGGATTGGGTTAGTATTCTAACCCGCCCCAATACGGCTTTCTTTCTACGAAGTTGAAATTTTGCATGTTGCTATGGTTCCGCTGAAAAATCAAAATAAATGTTAAGCATGACCTGATAGGACTGTTGGGGTAGGCTCCAGACACGGTTAACAACACGGTCACAATTTTTTTTAGCTCTTAAAATGGCAATATAAAACCTTTTATTCAGTTTTAAACTATTAACTTGTTGTAAAAAAATCAACGCGCCATAGTACTTTTGTACTATGCCGTAAAAATACTTCCTGTGCAGAGGATCTTAGTGTTCTATGACTGCGAAGCATCTTGGGTGCTATAATTGCCATTAAAAATGCCATGAAATTTTTGAGGCAAGTTTAAATTGGCTAAATGAGTTATTTAAATAGGCTAGCTAGGAAAAATCTGTGACTGACAAAATAGATAAGTGATTGAAAAAATAATATTTATTCTTCAACTACAGATCCCTAAAATAATAAATGAGAATATGCCCTTGGCATCACGCCAAACATCCTGCAACCGTAGTCTTGACCTTGCCGTTGATGACTTATTATTTTATCGTTCGACAGAAAAACTAAATTGCATGATGATAATACAGTGTCAGTAATTACAATGCGTACTCAATACTCATAGCACCACGCTGTGGGTCATTTTACTTATTACAGAACTACGTGACGCAATTTAATATCGCGAGAATAAAATGCGATGACGGTGACCATCTTCACATTGCGTTATTTCCGCAAAGTTGCTTATTAACTTGTTATTACTCGTAGGTACTTAAGGTTGTACACTTAATATAATAACTAAGGAAATGTATACAGTTTTATAATATTTGCTGAATACACAAAAATCACCGTACTCGCTCACGAATACTACTCATAGTATTCACGCGTAGTGTATTAACTTTACGTTCTTTAACTTATCCTTTGTGTTTGTCAGTGTATTTCACAAAATTGTATCGTTAATCTTTTCTATTACAGCCTGTGCTTTTGTCCGCACAGGAAAAAATTCCCCGAATATTGATAAAGTCCCCCAAGAACATTTCAGGGACTCAATGCATGTGGTACAAGTAGAAATGGCATAATTTAAAAGTAACGTGAGGGTGCGTCGCGTTTTATTATTGTTATTAGGTGTAAGTGGCAATATTTAAGAAGCATTTTTAATACATATTTCCATGCACGGTTATTACTGAGATTTATTTCGCTTTGTTTATAATAATTACTTTTCTTTTGCTTTCCTATCTATCTAGGTGTAGGTATTTTATGGACGACAATGTAACTAAAATAATGTCGCACTATAGCGTTAAAGTCCTTCTTCGAATTTATAAGAACACTCAAATTCTTCCTACATTGTCACTTACAGTATTGTCTTCAATGTACATGTCGGATGTGGATAATTTCGTCAGCTCCGTCCTGGCGACATAATATATCTGAGCGGAGCCAACGACAAAGGGCGGGGGGTGAAAATTCTTGTCATTTCTCTAAAAGTATTGCAATGCCGCTCTCGAAAGGCTCGACTAATATTCGGCCGCTAACATTATAAATATTATTCTGGATATTTCACAGAATAATTTGAGATATTTCAAGTTTTTTAGCCATATTTGTTAAAATCGTGTTTGTTTTTTGTATTATAGTTTATAGACACTGTCTAGCCATATACATTGAGAATCCCTAAAAGGAAACGGTTTATAAAATATTATATTATTGAAAATGCGAATTACTGAAATAATTTTCATGAAAGGAGAATGCCCATTTAGTATGGAGAAATGTACTGACTTTAACATATTTGTGTCTTGATAAAAATACCTTTATTTGATTATGTTATCTTAATAAATTACACATACTAACTTTAGTCAATGTTAATAGTAGAAAATACGAGATTTTCAACAAAATTAGTTCGAACTTAGGTTATAGTAAAGTCACAGTAATATGGACTCTACACCGACGTATTAAAGTCGATTGCGTATGTAATGACGATCTTTTAAGTTTCAAATTCATTTGACAATCCCAAAACGCCATTTTGTAATGTGTATGTATTTGTGTTTATGTACATTCATTCACAAACACAGACACACACACACACAGACACACACACACAGACAAACACAGACACACACAGAGACAGACACACACAGAGACACACACACACACATACACACACACGCAAACACACACATCAGCATATATAAATATAGAATTTGTACTTTTTTTTTTCGCTATGTTTGTTTAATTCTAAGTTATTTAAGTCCCTTTGTTTTCACCTCGTTACAATATATTCCATGTTACATGTCAAAATATATACCTGTTGAATGATTTATAAGGCTATTGTAGCGGTGGGCCTGGTTTCCTGTGACACAGGTTTTTAAACCTAATATAGGGACCAGCTCCCACAAATACTATAGTATTATAACTTAGTTTAGTAAGTATCTATATAGTAACACTGATTGTATTTGTGGTAGAAATAAACGATTTTATTATTATTATTATTCTGTTTAACTTTTTAGTTAAAACTCGTCCTCTTAGGACGGTGTTTAAGAACCTAGCACGGGCCAAGGCCAAGTGACTAGGTAATACTTTGATATTTGTATGTTGTATGTTGCACTTGTGAAGTGTGGGTGTGCGTGCGTGTTCGCGCGCATGTATGTGTATGATATGTGTATGATATGTGTGTGTATGTGTGTGTGTTTGTGTGTGTGCACGCGTGCGTGTGTGCACGTGTGTGTGTGTGCGCGTGTGTTGCGTGTTCTGTGTGTGTGAGGTGCGCTCGTGTTATGTGAGTGGATGTATGTTGTTTGTTTAATTCGTAAGGTGTGTTTCGTGTAATGTGTGTGTGTTTTGTGCGTCATGTGTCGTAGCTGTGCTATAGTTGTTAGATTCATCACCATGCAATGGAAGTGAGCATGGGTTCATGAAACGTCGAACTATGGAACAGGTGTCTAAAACAACGGATTTCTGTATTGGTATGTATGTATTTTTTGGGAGTTGAAGGAATTGTATGGCATTGTGGAGAGTTTTTGGGATAATACCTGTTGAAGAGATTATAATAGGGATGATTCTTACTGAGTCTTGGTGCCACATTTGTTTGATTTCGTCGGCTAAAGGTATGTATTTTTGTATTTTATCTGTAAACTTTTGTTTTAAATTATTCGTGTATTTATTATTATTATTATTATTATTATTATTATTATTATTATTATTATAATCACAGAAAGAACACTATTACTCCTGGCTGATTATAATAATTTTCTTTTTCATTTGACAGTCCCCTTACGTCATACAGTTTGTTGTATCATAATCATAATGGAATCAACACAAACTATTGGCCCGAAGGATCTTATAAGATTTCTGATTGGCCCTTATCCAAACATAAATGGCCCAATCGTTTTCTTTTATAAAATGGAAGTAAAGTTACTTATTAATTTCAGAAAATTATTCACAAAGAGGATTTTTTTAGGAAATAGGATATATACTTGAAATATTTTAATTTAATTTTTTGTCCAAAAATTGTGACACAATATTTTTTTTGAGAGTACTGGCTATGGGCATTCTCCTTTACCACACAGATACACCATGATCTGGAACTGAAATAACATATAGGGAAATAACATACAACATATTATCCTGGAAAAAGCGAGAGAATCCGCGAGCAGAGCGCTAGTATTAGTTAACTAAGTATACAATAATAACAAAAACAATAACAAGAACTTTAAGTTAGTCTCTTTAGAATATCATATCATACATTATTCTTAATATGCGCTTAATAAAGAAAGTAACGTGGAATACAATAATAAGAAGACTTGTAAGCCCATACAAGATCCTCATTGACTCATACATCAACTCGGTCTTCGAGGTAAAATACCTCCATTTGCTGAATCGGTGGGCGCTCACAATGGTGAGCATCTCAGCTTGATAGACTTATTACAACTTAGAGCCACTACACACGGCGTATTTTTACGGCGCCGAAATCGCGTGTATACGCGCTACAAACGCTAGAGGCGCTGACAATAACTCCATACATTTTGATTGCTTAAACACAAACGCGTTGGTGAAGTAAATCCTTGCAAAAACTCACACTCGAGCTACAGAAAGCTCAAACCTCTCAACAGTAGTAAAATGACATTTAGATTTCCACCTAAATTATTTTTAAATTTTTTAACGTTCATATATAATATTTATAGGTATAGTAATGGATGTAAATAATGAGACCTATACATAATTATATTTATTATCTTTTGGGCTAATATTTTTTCGGCGTTCTTCCAAGCTCAATTTATATTATTTATCCTGTTCAGCGTATACGACTCGTATCGGCGCGTTTTCATCGATACAGACGCAAAACAATCTGCTTTTTGTCATCTACAGCGCCGTAAAAATACCTAGTGTGCAGAGGCTCTTAAGGCGGGCAGCCTTTTTCAACGTAGCTCTCTTGCTGATAACACCGTTGTCCTTCACTACTAAGCTTTGTGTTTGCGGATTCACAATTCAGTTCCAACTAAGAGAACGGTTGATTTGATTAAAACGCCTTTTATTGGTTTTACTTGTAAATATTAACTTGAACTTGTAATACAATTTTCATTTAATTCCTTCAAGGAATTTATTAAACATAGTTAGTTAAAGTTTGATATTATACATACCTATTTCTTGGGATATGAAATATTCCTTTTTGATATGTGGTATGTGAATATGCATACAAAAAAATGTTAAAAGACTTGTAGAATGACTTGTGAAAATCATATCAGTGTATAATTAAAAATAATTTATAATCGTAAAAAATACAACTAAAGGCAAAAATAAATATATTCCATTCTAAAACTAACATCTCTTCCATTTACTATTTTTTAAACTATAATAATAAAGGTAAATTATTATTTCAATAAAAAGTACTGCCAAGATTATTTACCAAATACCTATGACTCGTCTAAAAAGCGTAACGTTTAGTTCGTCTTTAAGCCAACCTCTACATCTTTTGGAATTTTAAGAACATAATAATTTCGCTACAAATTTCACCTCCATCACTCAAAAGTAACCTTTGTTAAGCATCAGGGAGTCGCCTTTGAGTTAGAAAGGTAAAAAAGTCACCTTGTCGGAAAATTTCCACGGACAATAGCTGTCCGCCGGATATGAATATTGCAAGGAAGCTTGAAAGGTCAATCGTGTAGGCTCGATATAACGTATCACTAAGCTATCGAATGCAAATCAATTTGATATGGCCACTTGGCCAGTAAACCATCATCATAATTCACACGACACACGACACGGTACACGACTGCGCCACATTTAGAATCATGTCCATAGTTCACCACGCTGGCCCAGTGCGAATTGAGTATTAGGATTGCAGGTTTTCTTACAGCGTTTTGTTCACCGAAGCCAGTGTATTTAACTTCGGATTCGTACATAAGTTTGAAAATTAGAATTACAAGATTAGAACCCGAGCTTAACCAGCCCGGGAACAATGTTCAAACCACTAAACTATGAGTATTAACTACTGCGTTTTACCAAGTAATCCGGTGGAAATATTTCCCAAGGAAATAAAAGTCTCACTAAAATGCGCAGTAAAAACAATGCGTGACTGCCTTTATTAATGGAACCGATACGCTAATTTGTATTAATTATATTTTTCATGTAACTACCTTATTTGATAGCTGCTACAGTGTAATAACGACGCAATCACGCTAACCTATAATTCATGTGTTCCCGCCCTCTTCGTTTGAAAAACCTATTCAGAGCCGTTATTAATATGCCCGCTGACGTATTTTAAACTATTATTATGGTTATAAATGTTTTATGATGTATGAATATTATATTATTATACTTTGTCATTCAACTCTATTGACATTAAATTAGAATCGATTATTTTATATTGCCTATTTCAATATTACTTTATTACTGTGAGGTATATTTTAACGTCAATAATACTTTAACATTCAACTTCACCACCATTTAGGGGGTAATCTGTGACTGGGAAAACCAAAGTTACTCTATGGGGGAAATATGGAACACAGAGACAAGAGGTGGAAATGGTATAAGTGTTGATTAGTATGGGAACCGTTCTAGCCAAAAAAACACAAGGAAATGGATAATCGTATTACTTACAACTAGGGCTTACTATCCGGATATTCGGATATTCGATTTATCCGGATATCCGCCGAATTTTAAAACCGGATAATGGGCTTGTGACTATCCGGATAATTCGAATAAAACGGATAGTAAATTTTTAGTTTTTTTACATGTTTTTTTTTATTGAAATATATGTAAAGGACCAAGATGTACTATTTTAAACTTTATAATCACAAAGTAGATAGTCTATTAGCCTCCAATAATATAAAATGCGACCAAATGCCAAAAAACAAATTAGTTAAAAACCCTCATACATATAATAACATATAATTTTTATGAGATAACTTACAAAATACAAATAACGGCAGCTCGATATTTCTACAGAATACATGCAAGAAGCGTCCAAACCATGTTCTAGGAATTTCCGCAATTTCAATAAAATATTGGTAGGCCTTTAAGAAAAATGGGGAGGCACTTGCTATACCCCTTGATGTCTCGAAGGCCTTCGATAAGGTCTGGCACGCTATCCTTCTAAGCAAGCTTCCAGCTTACGGCATATTCCCTGGCCTTATCCACTGGGTAAAGGACTTCCTGAGCGACCGGTCTTTCCGCGTTGTAGTCGATGGTTGTTAATCGAGAACGATGGCTACAAATGCCGGAGTTCTTCAGGGGTCCATTCTCTCCGCCACTCTTTTTCTGCTGCATATAAATGACCTGCTTATGCCCGGTATTTATGGGTACGCGGACGATAGCACAGTGGTAGAGAGATACCTACCAAGTTCCAGAGCCAGTCGGGACGAAATTCAGTCTGAAAGAGAAGCTATGGTTGTTCGTATGAATCTCACACTTCGGGTTGTCAATCTTGTGAGATTCAACGCCACTAAAACGCAGACGTATGTATTCACCGCCAAGAGGAGGCCGCTTACCTTGGCTCCTACTTTTCGGAATGTATCCTTGGATTATACCAACTGCCTTCAGTTTTTAGGAGTAGTTATATCCTTGAAACTCAAGTTTGGGTGGTTCATTGAAACCAAGGCTAAGGCTGCTGCAAAGAAACTTGGTGTCCTAGCAAAGATACGGCGATACTTCACTCCGAGGCAACTCTTAACCTTGTATTGAGCTTTATACAAGCTCAAAATACAAGCGTTCGGCCGTGTGTGGAGTACTGTTCGCACATTTGAGCAAGTGCAGCCAAATGTCACCTTTCTGCCTTGGACTCATTGGAAAGGCGTGCGAAGAGGCTGACTGGTAACCCAGATTTGGTTGAGACCAATCTGCAAAGCCTCGAGCACAGGCGCAGAGAAGCCAACCTCTCGGTTTTCTACAGGGGACATTTCAATGAGTGTGCACAGGAATTGTTTGATATAATTCCTCCATCTCTCGACATGTTGAACGACGTGACGCACGGCGGCTATCCATCCTTTTGTCGTGAACATCCCGCCAATAAGGACGAGGTGGTTTGCCTCGTCATACACACCGCCAAGGACTGGAATAACTTGCCTGCGACGGCGTTCCCGCCTGTCTATAACTGACTATAATGAAAGAGTGATTAGGCTTTTACTAAGTTAATGTGCTCACCACCTTGGACCACATCTCCACTTACCATCAGGTGGGATTGTGGTCAAGCATTAACTTATTTGTGTAAAAAGAAGTAATATTTCTGCGACGGATTTAATAGAAAAAATTAAACAAAAAGACCGACTTCAAATGAAGTACATCCTTTCGAATAATAATAAAAAAAGAATCATCGAAATCGGTTGGCGTGGTATTGAGATATTCGACCATTTGTCGCGCACCACATGAAAAGCACCAGCTTTTGATTTAAAAAAATCATCAAAATCGGTTCACCCAGTCAAAAGTTCCGAGGTAACAAACATAAAAAAATACAGTTGAATTGAGAACCTCCTCCTTTTTTTGAAGTCGGTTAAAAATGGATCGTTTAGGCACTCGCTCGCGGTGCTCAGCCTAGCCCCTGAAGTAGAAATGGTTCTGGAGAATCCACATGCCGCTCTACAAGCTCACTGTATTTACAGCATAGCTTAAAAATTTAGCTCAGAAATCGAGCAGTTCTATGGCAATCCTCCTTGCGTCGATGTTCACAGTGCTGAGAGTCATGACCTCCTCAACGGATCACTTTATCCTTCCAGCACTATCTTGCACCAACGGATCCTATGCCCTGCGGCGTGGATGGCCTCGTGCATCCTGCTGTCAAGAGTGGTGTGGATTTGATCCGACCAGCGTATCGGAATTCTGACTGTGACCTCGTGTTCTGGTCCCCTGGACTTTGCCGGTGATGACTAACTTCCCAAGATTGTCACCGTTCTTCCGGGCGATGTGGCCTAAAATACTCCAGTACTCATTGATAGCAGATGGTTGAAAAGCCTCTTGGTCTCCTAGGTTTCCTGCTTTTGGGCTTTTCTATGACAATATACTACGGAAATTGAACAGCTTTGCAGATAGGGACGCTACCAACTAGGCTACAGGGTCGTCCTTGAGGATTCCTCCTTGAGGGTTCGCCATGATGCTGGTACCCAGGTCGAAAACCTTGAGGTGTGTTAGCTTTCAGAAGAAGACGGTACTAGCTCGATGTGATGTGGTTAAAACATATACGTGTAGAAATTACCCTAAGAACATTGCTAATTAGTTTATGACTAGATGCGACTCTAGCTAGGATGAAGCTTAGCAGCATTCTGATACATCTCACAAAAAGTATTGGGTTTTGAATTAAATTTTGAACGAGTTTCATAATAAAAATATTGATTGTATTCATAAATTATTTGTATTTTACCTTTTATAAGTATTATTCGAATTATTCGTATTATCCGAATATATCCGGATAATGATTAGGGACTATTCGAAATATCCGGATACTAAAATTGAGCGGATAATTGCATGCCCTACTTACAACTAACAAACTTACATTTTGATTGGTTGTTAGTTGTCAACTACGAATAGTCCGAGAAACCTGCTATTTATGTTTGAAAATTCACTTTAATATTTGATGTTAATTCTTATTTTTCAATGTCATATTCAGTGAACTTAGTACCTTTATCAATTAAGAGGGCTATCACACTTTTTCTTAAATTTGAGCGTTTTGACTCTTGTTTGAAATGTGATTATGGTTTAGATAAATCACCAAAACAAAAAAAAATACATGCACGAGAAAGTTTGATTAATTCTCTTTGGAGTGCTTTAAATAAATGTTTCAATTTATTTACATAAATTAGTAAAAACCTTATTTTTGCAAATGATGTTTCATAAAATTTTACTTTTGACCATCTTTAGATGCTTTGTTATATCGAAGATATAATAATTTAAGCATCAACAAAAATATCTATGGTACAATTGTATCTTCTAATTTGGAATGCTTAATTCACTTTAATTTGTTTCACACAGTAATGCACCTAAAATAATTCTGTAAATCAAAGAGTTACTGATAATTATTGGTCTGAAATTGTATTTTTTATCTATGAAAATATAATCCAAATTGAAACAAAAAGTAATTAATAACTAAGGTTACTATGTCACCTTGCTTTAAAAAAAAAATTAGTCCTTTCAAAATTAAAATAATATTTTTAAACAATTTTTGTATGCAGTCCTGTAAATCAATATAAATCTCCGAACGAGCGGTCTTTAGCTTTAGTCCGCGCCAAGCGCTTACGAAGGAAGGATGTATCGCTCGCTGTTGGCACCTTGTGCGCCACGCAATACCCCAAATTCGCTACGAATATAGCGCAATCAACACTTCTTGATACAAGTGAGTATTTTTTTGTTAGTTATGATATGATTCTAATGTATAAGCATATTCCTATGATATTCTGATATTAGGTATATAGGAATGTTTATCGGACTATTTTGCTTTTTCAGGCTAGTAAAAGGACGTTTGATACAGCGACAGTTTCTACAGTGCATTCTGACAGAAATACAAATAACATGGTGATAATAATAATTTATTTCTTATAATTTTTAACAGATAAATTACGTTTTGATATCATGTAGTATATTTATTACTTTTACTAAATTTAAATGATCTAAGAGCTATTGCATAACTGATGAATTTCTTTGATTCTTACAGGATAATGAAACCATATTTTATTCAACTATAGATGATCAGGCTCAATCTGATACAAGTACAAATAATATGGTGAGTATTTTCTTGTTAACTTATAACGAAACATGCTTGCATATTTGACTTTTTTTAACTATCTACATTCCTGGTTTTTCCTGTTTCAGGAAAATCTAGACATAGAAGGAAGACGAATTATAAATTTAAATTTTTTTATGAATCAATTACTTTGAATTGACAAACATGGCGAAAAATTTGGTACAAAATATACTTTTTATTCAGTCTTTGTTTTTATCAACCAATTGTACCTATTCATTTATACGTTATCTCGAACTATACACATTTAAGGGTTTTATACATAGTGATGAAGTTATTAAATGTGGATTTATGATATAATTACCAACTGAACTACCCCTTTTAACACATCACATGCCCTTTATACCTACTACTAACCAAACTGTATCAACATTATTCAAACTGTAGAAACAACATTACATTGCATTCATTTCCTTACATTATAGTAAAAAAGCCGTTATAAGTGATAGCTGATAACATTAATCGACTCAAACAATATTTCACGAATTATAAAAATAGTACGGTACTTAATTTAATTTATTTCCAAAGCAAGTATCAAGTTGATTTGTTCCTGGCGTTCGACGCATAGTGGTTTGTATGTGTGTAAAGCGTACTTCATTAGACGCACACGGGCGCGTTCCTTGCCGCGAGTTGTCAAATTTACCTAAACCTGAGCGCTTCGATTTTGTGATAGCCCTCTTAAGATCATAATACTTTTCAAGTTCTGCTATACCACAGCTATACACCGCTAGATGGCAATATTCTACGTAATAAATAATTCTATACTTAATATATAGTAATAAGGTTGACATTGAATTGCAGTTGGTTGTATTACAATGTCAATCTTATTGGAAAATGATTAAATAATACCGTCTTCTGAACGCTAGATGTCGTGACTGGAATCTAATATCAACCTTAAATGTATAGCGGTAAGTATAGATGCGCTATGTTTTTCTTTATGAGTGTGGTTCCTTATTCAAAATTTCTTCTATAAGATGACATAGGTTTTGTTTTGTAATTTATTATGAGATATGAGAGTTTGAGAAATATATATCGACGTCGTGCACGAAATTCGTTTAATTAATTAACCCTGTGATCTCATTACAGATATTTATTATAGATGCTTCAACCCTACGCATCTCCATATGTCTCAGGCTCGGTGCCAAAGTCTGTGAACCTCACAATTGCATTTGCGGCCAAAGTGTGGATCGGTTGGGTCGACATGGTCTATCCTGCGCTAAGAGTGCTGGCCGATTGTATCGCCATGGCACAATTAATGATTTGATCCGTAGGGCTCTTGTCACGGTGTCTGTACCTGCCATGCTAGAACCATGTGGTATGTGCAGAGACGATGGTAAGAGACAACTCTTGTGCCATGGAGATTAGGTCGCACCTTAGTGTGGGATGTAACATGTGTTGACACTTTGGCCCCATCTTATGTGCATGACACTTGCAATAAAGCTGGGGCTGCAGCCGATCGCGCTCAGTTTCTAAAGCGTCGCAAATACTCTTCTGTTACAGAAGACTATGAGTTTGCGGCGCTTGCAATGGAAACTTTGGGTACGTGGTCGGCAGACATGAAGTGTTTCATGAAAGACATGTCGAAACGACTAGTCCGCACTTCTGGAGACCTGAAGGCTGGCAGCTACTTTGCCCAAAGAATTAGTTTGGCAATACAGCGGGGCAATGCTGCCAGCGTTCTGGGTACAATGCCTAATTTGGGAATTTTGGGTGACATTTATTTCTTGT
The DNA here is from genome assembly GCA_963932265.1 of Thymelicus lineola. Taxonomy (NCBI): domain Eukaryota; kingdom Metazoa; phylum Arthropoda; class Insecta; order Lepidoptera; family Hesperiidae; genus Thymelicus; species Thymelicus lineola. Next base: position 10,431,634 of record OZ010685.1, read on the forward strand.
AAATATACTTTTTTAATATAATACTAATTTAGCTATAAGATCTACATGTAAGTTTATTTAGATTTATATTAATTTATTCCCTTTGTGTATATAGATATATGTATAGTATGTAAATTTCAGTATATTAGAAAATAAATAAACTAATTAAACAGCAGTTCAGAAATAAAAAAAATAAAAAAATAGCGGTAAGTTATATTTTTGGTTAATTAGGCCTAGGGATGTGCGTGGTGCTTTTACCGCGTTATCGACAATTATCGATATTTTCGAAACTGGTATACTACAAGGTAATGTTGATACTTGTTCTTGTACAACTTGTGTGTGTGTATGTGAAAACGTGCTCAAAATTTTGAAAGCTTATATCTATTACAAGGCGTAGACGTGGCCGTAGCTTTTTTAAATTAACGTTAGCTAACTAAACAGTATGTCGATAAGTGAAATTTCAATGTAGCTCAACGTAGCTTAGCTATAAAAACAATGATGTGAATTAGGATGAATTTCAACCTTAACGTTATACAAAAAAGGTAAAAAAGAATGCCCATAGCCAGTACTCTCAAAAAAATTATTGTATCACAATGATTTTTGGACAAAAAATTAAATTAAAATATTTCAAGTATATACCGTATTTTCTAAAAAAATCCTCTTTGAGAATAATTTTCTGAAATCAATAAGTAACTTTACTTCCGTTTTACAAAAGAAAACCATTGGGCCATTTATGTTTGGATAAGAGCCAATCAGAAATATTTTAAGATCCTTCGGGTCAATGCAACCTGCATTGATTCCATTATGATTATGATACAACATAATAGATGACTGTCAAATGAATTAGAAAATTATTATAATCAGCCAGGAGTAATAGTGTTCTGTGATTATAATACATTATAAACTACATGGCGTTTTGGGATTGTCAAATGAATTTGAAACTTAAAAGAACGACATTACATACGCAATCGACTTTAATACGCCGGCATAGGCTCCATATTACTGTGAGTTTACTATAACCTAAATTCAAACTAATTTTGTTGAAAATCTCGTATTTCTTACAATAGTAGGTTAATAAACACTGACTAAAGTTAGTATGTGTAATTTATAAAGATAACATAATCAAATAAAGGTATTTTTATCAAGACACAAAAATGTTAAAGTCAGTACAGTCATTTCTCCATACTAAATGGGCATTCTCCTTTTGTTCGACCTACAACGTTTAGTAATAGAACCAATTGCGCCATCTAGTGTCGCCAAGGAATAGTTTAAACACCTTTATTTTCGTGGAATTATATTTCCTAGCTTTGAAGCTCTCATAGCCCGGCGGATTGCGTCGATCCTAAGCGATCGAAGAAGTTAAGCAACAGCGGGCGCGGTCGGTAGTTGGATGGGTGACCGCTAGTCCAAAAATTTTTTGAGCGCCTTTGCAACATCCAAACTTACAACCTTTTTGCTTCTGCCCAGCAATGCCATATAAAATAGCCATTTAAACCCTAATCAGTCGGGTCTTGGTCGTATAATATTACATCGTAAATAAAATTACAACACACCGATATCGATAAATTTATCCCATCCCTTCCCGAGTAGCAAAGAATGTTTTCAAAGAATGTTCTGGAAAACAATAGTCGAGTAGCAGTACCATTTAAAACATAAAAATAACCTTATTGCCGTGTAAATAGAGTAGCTTTTTGATCATAAAAATGTATTATTTCCTTTAATTTTATGTTTTGAATTTGAATTAATAAAAAATAAATATAAAACTAGGCTTAGCTGTGGGTGGCTGTGGTATGAAACACTGCCATTAAATAAATTCTTAGCTCTGCTATCATTTTTGCATCCAAAATTGCACAATAAGTCATATTATTATAATTTAAGTCAAATTTTAATTTATGTAATGCACAACCGACGCAGCTCAGTGACAGATATGTTATGCGGGCAAGTAAGCGGAGCTACGCTTACTGTTAGTCGCTGTGCCCCGCCTACTTCGCACTTCCACCTCTTGTCTCTGTGTTCCGTGATTTGGTGGTATTGTACAAATGACAAATCCATGATTTTAATCTTAACTCATCGCGGACTGTAAACATTTTAGTATAATGCAACATTTTTAGTATATCAACGTCGTTTGTCAACCTGTCAAGAGTTTCTCCGCGCCACCGCAGTCTAACCGTGACCACGATCCCTGTAACTGGGTCGAAATATCGGCGTATAAAATATATATCGTGAGTACCCGTATTATACTAAAAATGACAAATCCTTAATTAAATAATTTATTATGAGTCGGCTATATTATTTTATTACTTGTCGTATAATTTGACTAATTTTCCGGCTAGCAGGTTACAATATATTTTATCTAATACCTTTAAATGAGCAAATCTTGTATATAAATATTTATATTCTCGGAATCTCGGAAACGGCTGCAACCATTTTCATGAAATTTAGTAAATTCGGGGGTGATAAATCGATCTAGCTAGGATTCATTTTTAGAAAAGGTCGTTTTTTCCGTGTTTTCAGGGAATGACATCTATTGGTGAGTAGCAACACTTCAGTAGTTTTTATTTTCAGTAATATACGTAGACCATTGTCATTAAAAATTGAGAACAAATTTTAATAAGACCAATCAATTTAAGGGTTTATTTGATTTAATTTTAGTATGTATCAGCTATTTTACCTTATTTAAAAAGCAAGAAAAGCTGAAACAAAACGAAATGAATAAATAATAAAAAAAATCGAAATGGAAAGAAAAGAAAGAAGATGGGAAAGAAATTCCTTCGTAGCCTGATTCATTGAGCAATCTTAAGACGAAATCTTATTTTATTTTAAGATAAAAATCAAGCAAAATATTCGAAATTTTTAACACTCAATTTAGAACGTTGTTATTAATTATTATTTACATTAAAAATAGAATCAAATTAAAATCTATTAAGAATTCATTGGTCGCTTAAATTACTTCACAATATGCGACTGTCTGACCTATAAACGAAACTTGCTTTCAATATTTATTAGCCCTCGGCGTTTAAGTAGCACGCATAATAAAACTGAATAACCATGTGTCACGCAAACTCTGGGATTCCGTAGCCATGCGGTATGCGTATACAATGGAACCCTAAAAATAGAATTCAATTTCATTATATTATAGATTATAATAATATAACTAATATCATTTAACATAAACCACTACATCGTAAAGTAAATGTATACTTCTACGACTTCTTGGTTGTTTTTGGAGTTTAACTTCTGTAGAATCGATTTTCATATGAAAAAGTAGTAAACATTTTCCGTTACGTTATGCGTTATGTGCGATAAGCGTTATGTTTTTAATTCGTAACACAGAATATATTATTGTAAAACGTCACGTTAAATTGAATAATTAATATATTAATATACATATAATAGTTCAGTAATATAAAAAATACGTTTATTTACCCTCATTTACTAATCCACATAATATTTTGTAATCGTTCGTAAGGAATAAACTCCAGTCGTGCGTCGGAGCTGACAAATACAATTTTTTTTTATTTCCTATAATAATAGGAATATCATTTCACAATAGTAAAGTAATGGTTCTGCTTTGAAAAATGTATGGTTTGACGTTAGAGGCCTGCGAGAAAACGCACTTGATAGATTAGTATAAATATATACGATAAATATTACTTATAAAATTAGGATGTTTACGAGAATAAGATGACTGATGTCTTATGTGTTGCAATTATTCTCAAAGGAAGTAGAATTGTTCATACCTGAACCATTTATATATTAATATATTATTAGCTGTTATTATATACTTAAAGAATGTTGTAAATTAACGTAGAATTATGTTTATTCAGTATTATAAATTATTTGGTATTTCATTAATTTAAATTGCATATGGCAATAATCAACGAATAATCGATCAGGTGACATTGTGAGGGTAAAAGTATAAAAAGAAACTACGCTGTATTGTCGGGTCTCAATTCTATCTCAATTCTGTCCCAGTGCAGAACCGAATAAGAAGTAAAGTTAATACATTGCTAATATATTATTATATTATAAGATTAGTCTCATAATGGTGTTGAAGTTACGTGGTGATTAATTCAGTCAGTGCCGACTATGGAACATAACTAAATCCTCCTGCAGAAGTTAAGTACCTACCTTACTTTCAATACTATATACCGTTGTATTTTTAATGCTGTAAAGCATATTGTGTCTTTGCTAGTTTATATAATTATTTCTGTATCTTAATTCAATATAGCCAAGCTAGTATAATAAGGTGATATTGTAGCACTGCCAGTTTATAATTTGTTTATGAAAAACATTATACATAGTGTAACATTATATTATAATTAATGTTATAATTATAATTAATATAATATTATAGCGGTAACGGTGCTGTCTTAGAGTTTCTTCCTGGCTCTTCTCTAATGACTAAAGCACATTGCGAACCAGGGTCTAAATAAATTAATAACCGCAAATATTTGTATTACTTATTTACCTACCTCCATGATAATATGAAAAAGGTTACTTAATTACAATTACTAATAAAGTAATAAAACTATACACCTTATGTGTTTCTTTTGTTGGTTCACTTTTATTAATACCAATATAGATTACAAACAATTCATTATTCTTTATCGCCTTGCTATATAGGACAGACATAAATTTAGAATATTATAATTATTGATTTTAAATTTTACATACTCTACACTGTACAAATCTATTACACTCATGAACTTTTTGTGAGAAGTCTTGAATGTCATGCAGATTATCTTATATGGTATGCATTGGTTTTTCGAAATAGCCAAGGTATTATAGTTACTTTCTTTTAAGATGTGCAGTTTCAAGATCGATTGATTGCAGATTTGTTCATGAGATTTTATAACTTTTTAAAAAGGATAACGGTGAAAAGCTTGTGTGCCTTTGCAAACTAATAAAAAAAATCTATCACACAATTTACCTTATTTATACGACATACAAAACTTTTCCGGTATACATTACAGAACCCATTCCCACGTGTGTCAAGTTCAGATTACTGGTTTAGCGGTATTGCGATGTCTACGAGTATAACTGCGTCCTCTTGACAAACGGTGAAACGGATTCCAAAGCAATTAAGAAATTCCGATAAAGCATTTTATTCGTAGGTTTGGTATTCACCCTCAGTAATAAGTATATAGTTAATCCAGATGGCGTAACGAGTTGCGGAGTGGCTTCGCTTCAGCACTTTTTCCATTGTTCACAAAGCTATGAGTATGAGTACCTTGGGCTTTAAATGCAGCAAAGAGAACATTTGAACATAAATGTCACCCCGATAACAAAAGTACACTATGACGACAGCTTTGTTTCAACCGCATTGTACTAGAAAAGAAATTAAAACTTTAAAAAGTCGCACTTCTCAATGAGATATTTCCTACCGACTTCTTGATAAATTAAATAGAGTGTAACTACAATTCGTGGAAGACGGGCTGGCTATTTATTTAGAGAGGGTCTCGTAAGACAATTAAGGTGATTAATGAACATGTCTAGTCCATAACCCGCACAAAATCACTATCCACTATCCGACAAGAAATAGGTTCTTGCAATAAATTTGTGTTCCATAATTGTGTTACTTAAATATAACAATCAGGTGCTAAACTACGAGTATATACCAACCTAATATTTACAATAAAAGGGATATTAAGATAACAAATAACCTTGAAAAACAGGCACTTCAGTTAAAGATAAAAAATAATTAAATAGAATTTAATACAGCTATGTAAGGGGAATACTTTATAAGAGAAGATGTTCGGGAATCAATCTATGGGACGTGCCTGGTAATGTCAAATAGATAAAACAAAGACCGATTCTACGAAAAGGTCTATACATTCGCTCTCCACTAGGCCTTTTAGTGGACACAGAAACGCCGAACAAAAAATAGACACATTTCGTAAACTTCATCATTGCTGACTAAGTATCACATTGGACTGTAGTCTAATAAGTGTAGTAAAGTAACAATGTACCTGAATTGGGCAATACAAAATATTATACTAATTTGCTTCGATAAGAAAAACGATATTAGGATACCTTCATATCCATAGTTTCCCAAAATATTCTTAGAGTCAGTGAAAGTCTGCATTTAGTCTGCTGATGGACTATGACTTTGAACTTTTATACTTAATCAGTTATGAAATAAAAATAAAGTCCAACAGTGAGATAACTGTTATTGTAAAAACGCCCAACATAATTTAGCAGAATCTGAAAGCCTGATAATCAGTAGGTGCTTCAGTTTTATTCTATGTGTTCCACTTTAGTTTTATACTAAGTTCCACCGAACTTAGGTTATTATGATGGTTAGCATTTACTTAGGAGCTACGATGCCATAGACGGACACATAAAACTTTTGCGTGGGGAGTTAAAAATTATTCTAAATATTTAAGTCTACAAAATGCATTCGCGACATCGTCTTTCATTTCGCTAACTAGGTCCTACTTATGCAAGACTCTACTTATGAAGCCCAACAGCTCCTTCATCCTCAAAAGACGCCCAAAGATCGTCAATAACGCCCCAGTGCTCTAAATACCTCATTCAACTTCATCATCATGATAAGATTCCTTAGATGACGGAAAAAGTACCCACGACAAAGTTCTAAGAAATTTTCTTCGCATAGAGCCAGGTCGATTGGTAACCTACATAATAATCCAACTTTGTTAACGTAATCCATCACAAGTAAGAAACTACTTAGACTGATATATCTTTTGACTCCAACAACTCAAACGTGGACAAGATAATCAAGACGTGGACGTTTTTACAAATATAAGAAGAGACCGTTGAAAAACCAATGATAGCTTATTGGTCGTTAATCTCCCGCACATAATGTATCTACCGTGTAGTATCTCTAATTTTCAATTGGCGTATCATAAAAATATTTTTCGCTGGCTATGATATTTAATTATATGATATTTAATTATTTAGTGATAGCCTAGTGGTTAGAACGTTGGTCTCCCGAACGCGGGGGCCGGGTTCAAATCCTGGCACGCACCTCTAATTTTCAAATATTATGTGCGTATTACAATTTAATTATCACTTGCTTCGGTGAAGGAAAACATCGTGAGGAAACCTGCACACCGGAGAGTTCTCCATAATGTTCTCAAAGGTGTGTGAAGTCTACCAATCCGCACTTGGCCAGCGTGGTAGACTATGGCCTGTACCCCTCACATTGTGAGAGGAGACCCCGAGCCCAGCAGTGGGACAGTTATGGGTTGTTGCTTTGCTTTTTTTGCTTATGATATTTAAAGGAAAACCATCAGAAGAAAATAATATTATGAATGATGTTTTCTTGTTTCAAGAGATTTACAACTCCTATTAAAAAATCTAAAATTCTAGAATTAAAGTTAAAGAATCTTCACCCACGACGAGAAGGGAAATAAAACTATACCATATCTCTTAGTTTTAAATAAAGAAAGCTTTATAACGCTGGCCATACACGATCAAGTTTACTTGTCTTTGCAGCAGACTTGATGCGGCTTCCAGTTTGCATGAGCGGTCTTCCTTACATAGATGGCCATACACCGTCAAGTTTACTGGATGCCGCATCAAGTCTGCTGCAAAGACAAGTAAACTTGATCGTGTATGGCCAGCTTAAAGGGAACCGAGAATCAATCGATGGGACGTGTTTTGTAGTCTTAAGGATAACACGTAACTGTTTATACGTCTAACAGTGAATGCCGTCGCTTTAATATCAGTTGGAGCAAATATCAGCTTCTATTTGAGAACGGCCCAGTTTAAAAATACTTACAAATTTCGATATATTTTTCAGCCCAAACTTAGTAGTAGTATTACAAGTTTAGGATTAAGGATTAGAATTATTTTCATTTGGCTTATATTGTGTTCCACAGACTTGCAGATGCTTCCAGTTTAATAGATACTAATAAATTGTTTGAATTTAACCTAAATCGGTGTCATTACCTCCATATAAATTTGTAACTATCTATATGGTTACAATTCACACCCAAAGTGGATCCATAATAATTTAAATTGTAAATTAATTAGAACAGATCTGCCACATGCCTCATGTAAATAACAGTTAACCCAGCAAACCCTATAAAATGTGGAATCAATCAGTGGGACGTGCCGCGCACTATCAGAGATAGCACACATCGATGCCGGCGATTGCTTTGTGCCGCAGGAAATTAGTTTCCAAGTTGTGAGCGAATTCTCTCTGACCCCACCGACGTGATCCAATGTCGCCTGCAAACAATTCTATGAACGAAACGATCTTAAATTAAACCGGACTCGTCTACATATCAACGCTGCTATTTACACGATCCTTCGTTGAGCTTGTTAGCAGAGCGATGGAACATGAGTTCGATTTCAACATCAAAAGAGTCAGTGCTGTAATCACAGATGAAATAATTTCGCAGATCAAACTCATATCTCTTTATAAAAAAGTACCTGTATGAATCGTATTTATGGCCTTTCCGTTTATTATGTTTAAACTATAATAATTTATTGTTAAAATAAACATTATATTCAATATCACCGCAGAATCAACCGTGGTTTGGATCTTTGTCAATATAGATTTAACGTCGACATAAACATTCATGTTTAAAAAATAACAAACAAACCGAATTCAATTTGCCAGTAGTGACGTGCAGTAGGAAATTTATTTCAATTATATATTTATTGGCTCCATCTGTACCGAATACCGATTATCTTTACCACAGCAACCATAAATTGTACATTATTGACGCCAAACTCGATTAGTTGACGGTAAAACCAAACTGCATTTTGAATGAGAAAATCAGCCACAAATTGCTATTTTATAGGAACTGCAGTGACTGTCGAATGCAATGCATTTAAATGATGGATGAATACTGCAGTGTTCCATCACCTGCGCTACAGTGACAGGCAGTACTGCCGTGACTTCGTAGTTCGTACCACCTTACACCATGCCTACTAATCATCTTGTCCATTATAAACTACTCAAAAGTTCCCCGCTTGTAAAGTGTCCTGAGCGAAATATTTTCCACAACGATATTGCTGTAATGTTCAAAGTTTCACCTACTTTCGTTTTGTAAACATCCGACATTTTGTGTTTGCCCTATTGTCTTTAGTTCGCCAATTTTATAACGAACTAGGACTAGTAGTATGAAAAAAATGTAATATCGAAATTTCAAGCTTTTAGTCATAGCAATTTCAGTGAGGCGTAATAGTCAGTTTTTTAACCGATTTCAAAAAAGGAGGTTCACAATTCGGCTGTATTTTTAGGTTTCCGTAGTAAAAATGGAACCTTTTTAGTTTCGTAATGTCTGTCCGTTCGTCTGTCGTTCGTGTGGGATATCGCTGAAAAGATTTTTCAAAAACATCACGGGTCTGCAAAGACCTATTTTTTTGATCCAGGGTTCCATTTACCAAAGGTTTGGCTTTAAAGTAGTAATTTTTATTAGAGTCAAGGGGAACCCCTGCCAGCTAAGTGGTAGATGTTGCACATGTAAAAAAATACATGACAGTAGTATATTATGGTGATTTTAAAAGGAAAACTATAATGGCAAGGGTAGCATAGTCGAAGAACTACAGAACCCTAATTTGCGCGTGGCCTGTCACGTTAAATTTCCATAAAACAAAGTTAGCTTTACAATGTTTTACTTTATCATGCTCTACTTTTTATCATTATTTGAATAAACAATGTACCAACGATCCCGATCACCGTCGCCAAGTCAAGTCAAACTCGTCAAGAAAGAAGAAAAAAGCAAAATAAACTAAAATAATAATATCCAATCGTAGTTTTTATATACCTAGACATAATTAGTTACGTTACATATTGAGTAACGACTGAAAAATCACCACTTCATTCAAAGTTTAACTTAAAAAAAGCAAATTACACAGCAATGACACCAGCCTTTGACGATTCGTGAGCACTTTGCGTTCAGTTTCATTCACAGCTCTTCAAAACTCTCGATCTACAATGGAATCTCCGGAGCACCAGGGTATCATGTGAAAGAGGACACTTGTTGCACGATTACGCTTGCGATACTACAATGTGTACAAGCCAATTAGAACACAAACACTTAGGTTCTCAATTATGCATTTTTGTGACACGGCTATATTTGCTGTGATTTTAGCTTTTAGGGTTTTTTACAGAAACAAAGCGTTGAATAACTGAGCATGTGTCCGTCTATCCTTCAGTATGCCCTACCTTTAACTAGTATTTATAAATAAATAAAAAACCCAACTGGTATCAAAAAAGCTATCATGATCATTGAAGTATAATATAATATCATAGAACAGACATCTCGAACAATATGTGTGTCGCACCGGGAGGTTCCGTTTTCAAAATTGAGCCCCCTTCTTCTTTCAAAATCGAACGAATCCATTGAAAATTGAAGCCCTTTGGCGCCAATTAATTGGGACATAGATCGTGTTCGCGGTGTCGGTTCTATACGCTTGTAATAATACTTCAGTGATCATGACATAAGAAGAAGAAAGGCACATCATTTTTTGAGGGGTCTGAACTTCATTTCAAAAGAAGTTTGTTTTCAGTATATTTAGCAACAATTTGTGTTTGCTAAACATATAACAATAATATAATAATAAAGTCTATACTCATGGTAATTGTTGAGCCATTTTCATTTATTCATAAAACTAATTAATACTACTAAAATTATGAGAAGACACACGTTATTTGTATTTTGGGTTTTCATGTCATCGTCGTCGGTCGGGATATCAGTGCTAAACCACAAATGTTGCGTTTTGTTACTATTGAAACTTTATACGAGGTTACAGTATATCATTATTTTATTAACTTCATCTACAAAATTCACAGTATTTTTGGAACAAATTATGTTTTTAATACTAAAGTGAAATAAGTTTATAACAAAAAACAGAGGGACGTAAAAACTAGACATAGAAATGTCACTGAAATGTTATCTGCCGATGATCTGACTTCTGTTTGCTTACTTTTGATTTGAGAGACGGCAGTTATCGGTAGATCAAACTTAACTTTTTACCTCTGGTATGTATCAGAGTTTAAACGGTGGTATAGTATTGAGACAGACCGTAGTCAGTAACGCGACGCTAATTATGTCTTTGATGTCACATACGAATATGCTTGAAGTTTTTTTCTGCACTTACACTAAAGAACAATCACCTCGTTAGTCAGCTATTCGTAAATACACTCTACCACCCATTACGTCACTTTTATGTTTTATATTGTACCTATTTATTTACGTCTCATCAAAAACATAAATGTGAAATGAGAGCCATGTTCAAAAAAAAGAATTGAAATCTAAATGGGTGCCAAGTTCTGTGTAGAAAAGCCAAAAATTTTAGTCACAAGAACATGTAATTCAAGCTAAACATTTGGCTACCGCGTGTATAGGTACTATTCGAAGTCCAGAGTAATGTGAAGTGATCAAAATTGTAACAATGTTAATGATTCCTCGCACGAAAATTTTGATTGTTCAAGGCATTTGATCTAGGTGGGAAGGTATGTAATTATAATGGTCTTTGTCAAAAATTTTGTGTGAGTGAATTTTCAATGCTTCGAGAGGACGGTGGTACAATTGCCACAAAACAAAAGGTGTCAATAATTATTGTACCGTGTAACTAGCTGTACCAGTGACCAGTAAATACGCCTAAAAACCACTAAATAATGATACTGAAGAAGAAAATAGATGAAGACGATGAATACTACTGTATTAGATATCTTGAAGCTTATAAAAGCAGTACAGAAGATAGGTTGCAATGCGTAGACTGCCATAAGTGGGCCCACTCTAGCTGTGCCAAAAACGATAAATTTTTAAATGTTTAAATTGCTTGTCAGATTAACTGATATTGATTTTGAAATAATTTCTTTTTATTTGACTTATTATTATTTTTTTGTTTTACAATCGACTCTCTATACAATTGAGCCCCTTGGGGTAATAATTGTAACACGAGAACTTGATCTCAATACATACATATATACATTTTTTTAAATATACTTAATTATTACATTTTTTTATGTAGACGAATAAATAACTTACATTTTGACTAAAAAAATACTGCTATGATTAATAAATAATATCATATATTATAAGAAATTGATTTTTTATTCCTATTGACACACCTTGCCCCCTACATAAAGTTTTTTTTTTCATTTACAATAGGTAATCTTTTAAGAAAACTTTCATACAAAGTTTGCCTACATTTGACAGAATGTGTCCTAATTTTTAACCAACTTCAAAAAAGGAGGATGTATTCAATTCGACTGTATTTTTTTAACCATTCTTTTAGTTATAATTGTATTATTTAAAGTTACAATATCTGTTCCTACATCATCGATGTGATTGTGTTTAGTTTACTGGTTAAAAGTCAGATTAAAACAGGAATAAAATACAAACGACAATATTTTGGTCCAAATATCGATGAAAAATGAAAATGAAATGAAATGAATTTATTCGAGGGTAGCACATAACAATACAGCACATAACAAAGAAACGAGATACGAGTTAAAAAAAATAAAAATAAAAAAAAGATTGTGTGGTTTTATGAAACCACGGTAAAAGTGAAACTTTTTTTCGTATTGTAGACATTTAACTAAACATTTTTGGATAAATATTCGATTTAGGGTATTAAAATGGCATAATCCTCGTTGATCAGTTTTTCGGACTGACTAGCTGTGTCGTTGTTTATCAAAAGCAAGAAATAACAACATAAGAATATACCTGGTCATCATCAGACCTTCAGAATGTATCATGTAGTAGCACCCATACTCAATCAGATAAATGTAGAAAGCTAGGTCATCCTAAGTACTTTCGTTACTGAGAACCGATAAGTACATACCTGGTCATCATCAGACCTTCAGAATATATCATGTAGTAGCACCCGTACTCAATCAGATAAATGTTGGAAGCTAGGTCATCCTAAGTACTTCCGTTACTGAGAACCGATAAGTATATACTTGGTCATCATCAGACCTTCAGAATGTATCATGTAGTAGCACCCGTACTCAATCAGATAAATGTTGAAAGCTAGGTCATCCTAAGTACTTCCGTTACTGAGAACCGATAAGTATATACCTGGTCATCATCAGACCTTCAGAATGTATCATGTAGTAGCACCCGTACTCAATCAGATAAATGTTGAAAGCTAGGTCATGCTAAGTACTTCCGTTACTGAGAACCGATAAGTATATACCTGGTCATCATCAGACCTTCAGAATGTATCATATAGTAGCACCCGTACTCAATCAGATAAATGTTGAAAGCTAGGTCATCCTAAGTACTTCCGTAACTGAGAACCGATAAGTATATACCTGGTCATCATCAGACCTTCAGAATGTATCATGTAGTACTCAATCAGATAAATGTTGAAAGCTAGGTCATCCTAAGTACTTTCGTTACTGAGAACCGATAAGTTAAGAACCGACCGTCACGCGACATGCGACACACATACCAAAAAGTTTGAGACGATGTAATAAAAGTTTCACTTTAATAGAAGGTACCTACGCAACAAGAAATATATCAAACTAATAGGTAACATTAAATTTAATGGGTGCCTGTGCTGCAGCGTGACCCCCGAACAGGACCAGATTCAGCATAAGCCGTGCTGCACAACATAAGTCGTAGAAGCACAGCGCTGATATTTCAGTCTGATCCATATCCTTTCTCCCATGAAGGAAGCTCGGCCAGACTAATTACGCGAAATCAGTCACCAAAGTTGGAATTTTAGGTATTATCTATACTAATATTATAAAGAGGAAAGATTTGATTGTTTGCATTGAATAGGCTCCGAAACTACCGAACCGATTTGAAAAATTCTTTCACTGTTGGGAAGCTACACTATCCCCGGGTGACATAGGCTATATTATATTTTTTCTTTTTAATATTTTTTCCGAAGCGAAGCGAGGGCGATTTCCTAGTGTTATATAAATAAATATATATTATAAATAATAATTGACGTAAATTTAAATGAAATGCAGGAACATATTTTGCTCCATTACAATTTTATTACAAGTTAAGATGAATAAAGTTTTAAATAATGCACAACCCAGAAGGCTGGAAAACCTCAAATGATATTATGGATCGGAAAGAGCACTTTAAACTTTTCTTCCACTATTTACTGGGTGTCGCTAAAAGTAGATTGATTAATGTTCTGAAACTTTAGCCATTGAAGTATTGAGCGTATAGTATTGGCGTATCAAAAAGCTGTCAGAGGTGGGAAATTGAGGCCTCTATCATATACGAGGTTAGAGAAAAGTCGATACAGTTATCCTTTCTTTGCTAATACACTTGTAATTCAATACTTTTTAAATAAGATAGGCACTCCAAAATACTTTGAGGACGCTCTATTAAGAATGGCATAGATAAGTACTAGCTTTTGCCCGCGGCTTCGCCTGCGGTAGAGACAAATTTATTCAGGGTTACTAATCCCACGGGAATTTCCGGGATAAAAAATAACCTATTAGTCCAGTCAAGGAATGACTCAAAAGAGGTGTTGTAAATATCAAAATATAGATACTTCTTGCGATTTGCATCTCGTGACATACGAGAAAAACTAAATTGTTTTTTAATGTCATTTGTATTCTTTTCTGAATAAAATGTCTGTCGTATTTTGTTCTCTGAAAAAGTACGTTTGCTTGGACTTCGTGATTCGTCTTCGTGATTGGACTCAGAAGACGTGAAAACAATGAAGAATGGTGTTTTGCTGTAGAGAATTTCCTAGTTTTGGCATGCGGCAAGTGTGTTAAGCCGGATGCAGAATTAAAATTAGGAGCTACAGATGCAAGGACCAGAGCTCAGTATGTCTTGATGATAGATTCCTCGATCTATCTGCATATCAAGAATGTAGCAAATTCTAATGGAACTATGGGCTGAACTAAATTACGGATTTTGATTGGAAAAAGTTTTTGTATTTATAGGTTATGGGCCCAGATCCCAAATCCTTATATATAAAATGGCTAGTTATTATTTATTGTTAGAATTATCCCCGTGATGAACAATGAATGATTGTGTATTACTAGCAGACTTTTTGTGTAAAAAGGGAACTACAGACCGTATGATTGACCGTATGTAACATGGACTTAAATTCATGGCCCAGAATCCCAGCCCAGATCCGACCCATATAGTACAGTATGAGGAAATTGGTGTAACGGATCAGACGAATGGAAAAATGGCTACGAGCTTGGACTTCGTGATTCGTCTTCGTGATTGGACTCAGAAGACGTGAAAACAATGAAGAATGGTGTTTTGCTGTAGAGAATTTCCTAGTTTTGGCATGCGGCAAGTGTGTTAAGCCGGATGCAGAATTAAAATTAGGAGCTACAGATGCAAGGACCAGAGCTCAGTATGTCTTGATGATAGATTCCTCGATCTATCTGCATATCAAGAATGTAGCAAATTCTAATGGAACTATGGGCTGAACTAAATTACGGATTTTGATTGGAAAAAGTTTTTGTATTTATAGGTTATGGGCCCAGATCCCAAAATGAAAAATGTTTTATTTTAACAACTTTTCAATAGTTTATGGGCTTCTCCCGATTTATCAGTTATTTTTAAAGTTTTAAAATAGATAAATCGTAGATACAAGTTGTTTCGCGGAAACATGGACTTAAATTCATGGCCCAGAATCCCAGCCCGGATCCGACGCATATAAAATGTTGGTTGGCTGGTCTAACTGAAAAATATATGCCCATGATAATGGCCATTGAACATTCTGGTATGGTCATTACAACTGATGCCATTAAAGGAAAGTTGATGGACATGGAACCGGAAGATAGCGATGTCAATAATGCATTCGCATGTTTTCGTAAAAAGAATAATCTGTCTAATCAAAGTCAACGTTCGAATATTGTAAAGTCTACACATTCCGTGGTTGATAAAGACGACTGGATTTGACTTAAACGACGAATGGATTGGTTCGATCATGGCTGGCTGTTGGTTGGCTCAAAAAGTATAATCTGTCTAATAAAAGTCAACGTTCGAAGATTATAAAGTCTACACATTCCGTGGTTGATAAAGACGACGGGAATGCGCAAAAGTCAACGTATGCCAAAGGAAAACCAAAACAGAACAGACCACGTCAGTCTTCAGTGGGAGATCCAGTAGACAGCAGTGAACAGGATTCAAGTTAAGCTATCTATATTTTGAGTGGGAGTGTTGTAAATATCAAAATATAGATACTTCTTGCGATTTGCATCTCGTGACATACGAGAAAAACTAAATTGTTTTTTAATGTCATTTGTATTCTTTTCTGAATAAAATGTCTGTCGTATTTTGTTCTCTGAAAAAGAACGTTTTATTATAAGAGGGTATAGAGTGCGTGAGCGGGAACCTAAGCGATTTCTTCAGAAACTTATTCAGGGTGCTTAGGGTGATAAAATACTAAAAGTCCCCGCGTCTAGGAGGTGAGCCGGAGGGAGGGGGGGGTTACAAAGGTCTCAATTTTAGGTTTTCCGCCAATATCTCAAAAACGGTGCGTTATAGCGAAAAATGTTCTAAGATGAAATGAAAGCTTATAAAATTCTCTATAAGTTTAATTCTATACACTTTTTCCGTATCTCCGACCGGTTTTTGAACTATACGGTCCAGAAATGTAGCAATTTAAGTTATTCAGCGTGATAACAGCGTGATTCACATCAGCTGTCGTAAAAATGACACCTGAACTGATACCATTAAAAAGATGTTAGGTAGGCATCTCTATATAACGAAGAGGCAGTTCCGTTGCAGCTCAGATTTTCTGCTGCACCAATTGACTTCAAGAATCATTGTTTTTATATACATATTGCCTCAATGAAGATATAAAAAAGCGTACGAAAAAAAGGCGGGTTGTACATTCAGTTGAGACTCTAGCTGCTAAATATTGTATCAAGCAGGTATGTTCTTCGAGAAATGATGCCTGGGGTAACGAAGTTCTTGATATTTTTTCCTGCATTACCGATATTGTTGCTGAAGGAGCAAAATATCACGAAGACACTATTACTCACTTGTGAAGCCTGTCAGTTATCCAAAACTCCACAAAACTGAGATCTCTAGAGATACCCATGTCGTAGAGGCTATGGAAGAAATATTTGCTTACATGGATTACTTTCCCACGATGAGATACTCGTTTTTTTTGTTTGTTTTTGTTAAAAGGCTTTTTTATATGTTCATTAAGGCAACATGCACATAAAAAACAATTATTTTTGAAGGCAAATGGTGGAGCAGAAGGTCTGAGCTGCGACTGCCCTGCCTCTTCATTAGATAAAGATGCCTGCCTAACGTCTTTTTTAATGGTATCAATTCGGGTGTCATATTTACGAAAGCTGATGTAAATCAAAAGGGATGTCAAGTCAAGGAAACTTCGATATTTGCCGTCTTTCCTTTCCTTACTAGCTTTAATACGACCCGGCATTCCCTTTCCTTTCCCTCAGAGACATCGTTACTTCCTTCAACGACATTCTCGTCATACAAAATGCATACAGGACTCTTATTATGTTGAACGCACATATATCCGCATCGTCCGCCCCGGACGCTCCGTATGCGGATACCCTCGCACATATGTCCGGATTCACCGTACGGATTTTTTAGTATTGCCAACAATTTTTGCAGTTTTTTCCAACCTCTAGTGAAAAACGGTGCGATGTCATTCGTTTATTCCCACTCGTCTTGTTGAGTAGTCCTGTTGACAATACTAGTAGGAAAAAATCCCACTAGTTCTGTGTCAATTTATTTTCGTGTATATGTATAGTTTAGGTATGGTGTACTAAGATACAGGCCAAGGCTTAGTTTAGACACCAGATCTCCCACAGATTACTTAGCACTTACATATCTTTTCCTTTTATTCATATTTTAAAATGTTACCTGAATGTAATTTGAGGATGAGATGAAATAAAGATTTTTGTATTGTATTGTATTGTATAGTTTGCTATCAATCGTCAAGTATTGGCCATTAAATGTATATTATTTCATAGTTTTCGTAAACTTCATAATAATATATTCCTTTATTCAACTGACAGTTATCAGACTCAGATTCTCAGATTGCAAAAGCAAAATATTAAGACTGATGCAGCTATGGAAAAAACTGTTATAATAGCGTGCGCATTGGAAGAGGAAGAAGAAAATGAAATTCGAAAAAAAGAAGATTCTGGGCTCATGACATCAATTTAAAAAGGCAGTTAGTTGAACGGCAAATACTATACATTATTTCCCGGCTTGGTGGATGATGATCAATGAACCGAGATAATTGAAAACTTTAATTTGTAACTTTAATTTGAGGGAAATTAAAACACATAATACTCACTATTTCTTTTTAGTTTTCGACTTTGTCTCATATTTCAATAACGTAGTTAGTTATCGCAGTTTGAGGAACACCATTCGGAATCTCGAATGTCCGAAAACAATTATATATAGGCATAAACGAAGGCGACATCTCCTCACAGGATTCGTTTACTATGAAACGTTTCTCCTAATGCGTTGTCAAAAGCATCGTGGCATGGCAACACTATCGGTATTTCGGATACCTTCCGTATTTTCAAAAATGCGTGCGGACGGTGCGGATGACATATACCGACGCATCTGTCATCCGCATCGTCCGCATCGCATTTTTGAAAATGCGGAAGGTATCCAAAATACCAATGACGTCATATGAAGGGCGTGTGCTGGTACTCAGTGTTGCCATGCCACGATGCTTTTGTCAACGCTTTAGGAGAAACGTTTCATAGTAAACGAATCCTGTGAGGAGATCTCGCCTTCGTGTAAATTATACCTATACATCATTGTTTTCGGACATTCGAGATTCCGAATGGTGTTCCTGTAACTGCGATAACTAACTACGTTATTGAAATATGAGACAAAGTCGAAAACTAATAAAAAATAATAAGTATCGTGTGTGTGTGTGGAAATAAAATTTCCCTCAAATTCAAGTTACAAATTAAAGTTTTCAATTATCTAGGTTCATTGACCATCATCCACCAAGCCGGGAAATAACATATAGAATTTGCCGTTCAACTAACCGCCTTTTCGAATTGATTTTATGAACCTAAAATCTTATTTTTTTTCGTATTTGACTTTCTTCGACCAATATGCAGGCTACTATAACAATTTTTCCATAGCTGAATCAATCTCAACCGTCTTCACCGTTTTTCACTAGAGGTTGGAAGAAACTGCAAAAATTGTTGGCAATACTAAAAAATCCGTATAGTGAATCCGGACATATGTGCGAGGGTATCCGCATACGGAGCGTCCGGGGCGGACGATGCGGATATATGTGCGTTCAGCTTTAGTACTCATGTTGGATAACCCAATTGTGTTACTAATAACAGTGTATGTATATCTGAAAAGAATATTTTGTGGCTGCCCCCCTGCATTACCGGCTAGACTACCGTGCCAGACAAAATAAAATTGCGAAAACCTATAATAACATAAGCCCGAAGGCAAGTATACAATACCATTAGGAGTTTTAGCCAAGAAGGTCGCGTTTCCTACAGCGAGCATTAAAGATATTGAGCGAAAAGAAATCTTCATCAATATCATGATTGTTTTCCCGCCTCTGCTCAGTTATCCACTGTTATAAAAAACGCGATTTCTTACTGTTACTGCCTTTACTACGTGGAGGTACTCCAGTGCGTGGAGGTTACTATAAATTTTAAGATAATTTTCGCATCAGGTAATGGTTATCACGCTGAATTACTTTAATTTCGACATTTCTGGAGCGTGTAGTTCAAAAACGGTTGGAGATATAGAAAAAGTGTACAGAATGAAAGTTATAGAGAATCTTATAAACTTTCATTTCTTCCTAGAACATTTTTCGCTACAACGCACCGTTTTTGAGATATTGGCGAAAAACCTAAAATTGAGACCTTTGTAACCCCCCCCTCCCTCCGGCTCACCTCCTAGACGCGGGGACTTTTAGTATTTTATCACCCTAAGCACCCTGAATAAGTTTCTGAAGAAATCGCTTAGGTTCCCGCTCACGCACTCTACAACTACTTTATTGACTGTACTATATGTAAAGTAACCTATCCAGGGTATAGGCTATCGCCATTCCAAATTTCAGTAAAATAGATTAAGTAGTTGTGGCGTGATTGAGGAACAAACATCCAATTATCTAAACTCTGAAATATCCAAACATCTTCACAAACTTTCACATTTATAAGATTAATAGGATTGTACATTATTCATAACTAGTGGATACCCGGCATGTGCTACTAGGCAAAAAAATGTATGGAAAGAGTCGAAAATCGAAAACGTGCCTATAATGCATTGTTTTAGTGGTCTCAAACCATCTTCGCCTGTCAAATGAAACCAGTTTGAGGCACATTAATTGGATGGTTTCAATGTCTATAGAGAACATCCGTACAAATATTTTTTATATTTTAATATAATTATATACCTATACTAGCCGTTGCCCGCAGCTTCGCACGCGGAAATTATACTTATTATGAAATTATTTTTGTACCCCCCACAGAAGAAAATTTAATAACAGGTCAATTTATATTGAATTTAGGACTTTATAAAGTAAAACCTACGATACAATCACAAATCATTCCTCCGACAGCGGGTTTTGAAAAATAAACAATATTCACATTAAGTAATTTGCTTTTTTCTTTTTCATGAAAAATTTGGAAAATTCGAAAACATGTATTCCAGCAATTAAAGGAGAAACGTTTGAAGCAAATTTAAAGCAAATTGTTGATATTTTAAAAATAATCCATACAAAGTTTCATCTTGTTTCCAGGGAAACATTTTAATTTTTCTGGATGGAAAGTTTTCTGAAATATGACCAAAAGTATAAGAAACAAAACTAATTTCCGTCGAAATCAGTCCAAGGGTTTTGATGTGATGCCCGGACAGACAGACAGACAGACAGACAAACAATAATTTAAAAAACAAATTTTTGGTGCTCTAACATGTTATTGAAGTGTTATTTATTGGTTAAAAATTTCAATATTAATCCCTCTCCCTCTTTTTCTCTCTCTCCCCCTTCCACTCATAGTACCTCTCCAACTTCCTGTCCCTCTCCCTCTCCCGCTCCCTTTCTCTCTCCCTCTCCCACGCCTAGTCTCTCGCCCGCTTCCTGTCCCACTCCCTTTCCCGCTTCCTGCCCCTCTCCTTCTCCAGCTCTCTATCCCTCTCCCTCTCCTGTTGCCTATCCCGTTCCCGATCCATCTCCCGCTCCCTGTCCCTCTCCCGCTTCCTGTCCCTCTCCCTCTCCCTCTCCCGGTCCTAGTCTCTTTTCTGCTTCCTTTCCCTCTTCCCTCCCACTCCCAACCGTAGAGTCCCCTATACTAAATTTTTGTTTCTCACTATAAGCTTACATATTAATTTTCATAATGACGAAGTTCCTGTAAAACTTGCAACCCTTTTATTTGCCTCTTAGGGGATGAAATTCCTAAAAACCTGTTAAGGTTAATTTTTGATTAATTTTCACATTTCTGAGTTCGATATTGACGAAGCGTCGTACAAACTTACATGCCTGGATTAAAAGGCCTCAGGGGATGAATTTTCAAGAAAACCTGTAACAATTATTTTTGTTACTAATTATAAGCTTAAATTTTTACATTACTTCAGAATTCAAAAATGACGAAGTTTCTTAAATAAATACATTTACATCCCCTTAGTTTTGCCCCGTAGGGAATGAATTTCGAGAAAACCGTTATACAGTTATTTTTTGTGTGTAACTATAAGCTTATATTCAAAATCTCACCCTTCTTACTTCAAAACTGACGAAGTTGCCATACTAACTTACACACTCTTATTTAACCCTTTAGGGGTTGATTTTCCAAAAAAACAAAAACTTTTGTTTATTACTATAAACTTACATAAAAAATTAACATTTATACCTCGAAAACTGGTGAGGTTGATTTGTATGTAGTTGACTACCGACCCCTATTTTTAGGGGATGAATTTCGAGAAAACCGCGATACAGTTATTTTTTGTGTCTAAATATAGGCTTAAATACAAATTTTCACCCTTGTTACTTCAAAACTGACGAAATTCCCATAGTAACTTGTGCTGCCTTAATTAACACTTTAGGGGATGATTTTCCAAAAAAACGTAATACTTCAAAATTTAGTTTCTAATTTTGAGCTAAAACGTAAATTTTCATGTTTTTAACTTCAAAAATGACGAAGTTGCCTACTGACTGTTGTCCTCTAAATTTACCCTTTAAGGGATGATTTTCCAAAAAAATGTGTTAAAATTAATTTTTGTTTATTACTATAAACTTACATAAAAAATTTCATATTAATACCTCGAAAACTGGTGAGGTTGATTTGTATGTAATTGACTACCAACCCCTATTTTTAGGGGATGAATTTCGAGAAAATCGTGATACAGTTATTTTTTGTGTCTAAATATAGGCTTAAAAACAAATTTTAACCTTTCTTACTTCAAAACTGACGAAGTTACCATACTAACTTGTGCTGCCTTAATTAACACTTTAGGGGATGATTTTCCAAAAAAACGTAATACTTCAAAATTTAGTTTCTTATTTTGAGCTGATGTGTAAATTTTCATGTTTTTAACTTCAAAAATGACGAAGTTGAGTACTGACTGTTGTCCTCTAAATTAACCCTTTAAGGGATGATTTTCCAAAAAAAATGTGCTTAACTAAATTTTTGTTTATTACTATAAACTTAAATAAAAAAATTCATACTTATAACTCTAAAACTGACGAAGTTGGTTTGTATGAAAATGACTTCGGACCCCTATTTTTGCTAGTTAGGGGATGAATTTCCAAAAATCCGTTCTTAGCTGACGTCTCCTTAGCATAATCTATCTCCCTGCCAAATTTCATCATAATCGGTTCGGTAGTTTCTGAGATTTTTTGTTTAATCAGTGGTGTGTCTCTTTTCAATTATATATATATAGATAGATAGATACGAGTAAGAAGATTACAAATTAAATCAAGCGACAAACGTACATCAGATAAATCGAAAACTAATTGTCATATTTCCATTTACAAGCTGTAACAATAGTGTTTGCTGTAGAGGTAATAAGATTTAAAAAATGTTCACTGTACGGGTGTTCATTATTAAACTAGACGATCTCGTAATGATGTAACCATATCCATGGTTTATAGTGCCCACATTTCAGTACACATCTGATTATTCTACACAGTTGAATGCGATTTCATCGTTGTAAATTGACTGAATACCTAATCCTTAACTGTGCCCATAATGAAAAGCTTACTGAATAGTTTACATTAATCTTAAGTGATCAACAGATCAACCAATAACTTCGATACTCGTCGCAATTTGGATCGCATACGAAAATTATGTTTTCCCTTAGTTCCAAAGAAGCAAATCGGTTGATGTTTTAAAAATATTCCATACAAATTTTCATCCCATTTCCCAGGGAAACCTTTTAATTTTCTGAGATAAAAAAATTCCTAAAATATGACCCTGTAACAACTTCACCAATTTTTATCGAAATCTGACAACAGACAGTTGAGTTTTATTATAGTATAGATATATGAATAACAAATTGCCCTATAGCCTTCGTGCTAAAACAGCATGGAAACAAGCTCCAAATTTCCTCGGTTATGTGGGGCCATGTTGGTAAACCCGTGTTTGCAATAGGCTGCTAAGGGGTCAAAGCTACGTTCATGCTAATAAAAAAAACAAATATCAAGGGCTCATTACTTAACTGGCACGTTAAGGGTGACCTTACGTGAGTAAAGGGTACTAACGTCAAAAACGGCCTTACAAGGGCTTTAATTATATTTATAGACGGGTATTTATAGACAATTCTGTACTTACATAACACATTTTTTAAATTAATTTCATAAGAAAAACATTTTGCCACTTACGTAATAAGAACTCCATAAAAATTAAGTAATTATGGAGCTTAATACAAATATAATTTTGAAGCAATGAAAATTATGGTTTCTTGAAATGAAAACAAAATAATTATACACACTAGATTTACCAAATTATGATGAATCTGATGACAATTATTCAGGTTTTATAATATTTTCCATTGTGTGAATATGTTCAATAGTGTGAACAAAAGAAGTTCCACTTAAAACTGGAGTTTACTTTTACACGAGTTTACAATATTATATTTGTTACTAAAATCAAAGAAACAATGCTTATAACTGAATGGGCTGTGACAATAGTAAAAAAACTCTAAAATAATGCTACTTAGCTTACTTTGGTGGCATGTGGATGCAGGTACTCCTACACCTTCGAAATTTCCTGGAATGAGAAAAAATTTAAAATAAATCACTCGGCCATTTACGAATTTTGCAATTATATTATTCAAGTTACGTAATTGAACTACCAAATCGCTTCCCGCGTCTGTCAGTCATGGTATGGTACGATTGGTACGCTCTCCTTTAATTTTATATGCAAATAAAAACATACCCATACCATAAAGATACATAATAAATACATACACATACCTGTAGATAATAATATAAATTTTGAATGTTACCTAACCGCAAATAGTCACTGTTACCTATGACTTTTGACTTGTACTCATAGACAACGAGCTACGTTTGTACTATTTATAGCCGGTTAGAATTAGAATTCTTGAAATGAGAAAAAGTAACGAGGTGTCATGTGTGTCGGAGCGACCTTTATATTTGAATCCCACCCAACCTTTTTTAACCGACTTCAAAAAAGGAGTAAAATTCGACTGCATTTTTTGTGTTTGTTACTCCAGAACTTTCGACTGGGTGAACCGATTTTGATGATTCTTTTTTTAATCGAAAGCTGGTGATAAAACGTGAATGTTTAATGTTTAAGAAGGTTTATGATAAATCATACCCTACGAATAAAGGTAACATTTAAATGGCTGCTCAATTCCTCCCCTCTTACATGGCCAGCAATGCATCGATCTTTGATATTATGAACCTTGTATTTTGTAGTTATGAAATCTGCGTATTCACATTATTGAAAAGAAATAAAACACATGTTACGAGGAAATTATTTAGCCAGTTTTCCTCTACAGAGCAAAATAATAACGGAATCATTTGTATCACTCGGATGTCATAAAATCTTTTCGCTATTCTTGTTATGTATGTGGCCTTCACCTAAATATTGGTTCTAGAGAGTTTATGGATAATCTGATAAGTGGACCCAAAAAAATTGAATTAACGAAGAATACTTTATGTACAGGACCTACTGTATATAAAGTAACAAATTGGTGAGATCCAATTAAGATTTCGATGATTTAGGAGCAAAGTTCCAACGCACTTAATCAACGTGATAAGACCACATTTTAATTCCTTTTATTAAAAAGAGACCCTTCCATTTGGCAGCACATACAGTGCCGATTTTAGCACTACAAGCGCCCTTGGCAAGATTTCTACAGCACCCCTTTCTGCCATTGAAACCCATACAAAAATAATAAATATGTAAATCCATGCCAAGTTACACCTTTGCAGCACTAAGGGTCTCGACGCTATGCTGCGGACAGACGGACGGACGGACAGACATGATAAAACTATTATATGTATTTTATATTATTATGTTTAGAAAACAAAAATGTTTGCCAAATGTACTAAAAGCAAATTTATATTCTGAAGTTTGATTTTACGCCTCATAAATTTTCATACCGCGGGCTTCGAACTCCAAAAAAACCGCCTGCTATGACAAAAGTTATCATGATATACGTACCTTTTTGAAATCCTTATGTAGAGAATGCTTACAAAAATTAAGTACCTATAAAATTCCACTTGAATGTTAGAAAGCTCGTGACATCGTATATTTTATAAAATGTCCTTTTGATCTGTGACATAAAAAAATTTACTGGCCAATTTTTATCGATATACGGTGTAGACTGTAGAGTACTATTTTATTGGGTCTCAAGTTGTGAATGTCCAGAGTAATCGTTTTTATTAGTCTTCTTCTCGGCGGTAAATCCAGCTTCAATGCGTGAGATAGTTAATGATAAGTTCTAAACTGTCTATAAAGATGAATAAGATCAAGAAGTCATTTGTTATGTTAGAGTGTGTTAAAGGTCACACGAGTCTTACGTAATGTGTTTGATATATTATATTTGGTGCTAGAACGCGTAGACATGTTACATGCTGATTAGCAAAAGTGTTGTTGGTGTGTATTACTAAATATCTTATGTAATGTATTAGTAAATATCTTATACTTATAATGTATCTTATGCTTATTATGTATTACTAAATATCTTATGTAATCTAAAGCTGGGTATACGCTAGACGAGCCGAGTACGAGCGGAGCGCAAGCCGAGCCACTCGCTCGCAGTGTCAAGTGTGGACGTGCAACGAGCCTACAACAAGCACTCTCCTCGAACATAGGTTCCGCGTTGCAAATCCTCTTGTGTTCGTCAAAAAACCGACAGTAGGCGGAGCACAGTCGAGCACGAGCCGAACGCTCGAAGCGCGCTTGTTCGAGGCTCGTAAGTCGGTCCACACGAATTTTGGCTCGGCTCGTGCTCCGCTCGTGCTCGGCTCGTCTAGCGTATACGCAGCTTAAGGTCATGGTTGAACTTTTAACCCTTTAGGGGCTTGCTGGTCATGGGTCTCTTTGTGACTGAAGGCGCAATTTACCCCAGTGCCAATTGTAAGCAGCCAGTACGTAGGTATATTTTGTCAATAATATATGTTTCTTTTATACATATATTCTTCTAGTGGCACTAATACACGTAGCTTATTGTTTGATTTTGAAATAGGTTATCGTGGAAAAGTTACGATGCAAAGCATAAAAAAGTCTGGCACCTTTAATATAATGTTTAATTAATATCTTTATTACAACTTCACTTTGTTCCAATAACTGATGCATAAATTTCGATTTGATTTGATCAAATTTGTTTTAGCACAATCAAACTAAAACTATTGAACCTCAATTCAAACAATGTGGTCATCTGCAAACATATGAGTTGCAGGTTTGTTATATTGGCAAAGTGTAATATCACTTTAATTGCTGAATTCTAAGTTGCTTATCTAACTCAAACTGCAATTGCCAGTTAAAGTAAGCATTAAAATAAGTATTTTTATTTCCTTTCTTTTTCTATATCTGCCAGGCTGAGGTCAGCGAGTTAATAAACTAAGTTATAATAACGGACGAAAGCATCTGTTTTTGATATTTTGTGACTTCAAACTGTGAATTAAAAATGTTTCCGTCCGTGTTATTACGAACTTTTGCTGAAATACAATTTTATGTAAAATGATAATATGTATTTTCTATACAAGCCGGGAGCGGAGCGCTTAAATGCATATTTATTAATACTTAATTATATTTGGCTTCAACTCATTAAATGCCCACTACCTATTGAGCACGGGTCTCTCCTCTTGAGGAGGCATAGCTAGAGCATACTCCACCACGCTCTGCTCCAGTGCGGATTGGTGGAGGATTTAATTATATCTAGGTACTAATATTAAATGCAGATTCTTACCATTTTTTAAATAATAGTCATTGATAACAAATCTAATCCTGTTAGGGTTGTGCTATAGTTAAATTAAATATTTTATGAAAATTACTAGCACTAGAATGTTTCACTATTTCGGATTCTACATTAATGAAACATGCATCGGTTTTAAAGCCAGATCTCCAATACACATAGCAAATACCCGCACAAAATAGATTCAAAGCAAAATCAAAATGTAATAGATACAGACATTACAACTGCTTTGTATAATTAGAAAAAGGAAAAAAAAAGAAAGGCGTATCTATTCTATTCAAAATTTTTTGAATTACCGAGAGAACAATTGTGTGGAATGTAAAAAAATTTCATAATTATGATATAAAAGTATCGCGATAGCGGGAAATAGTCTACTTTCACCATTTATACGCTTCATTTACGTAAAAGGTCATGCCCGTAAATGTAGGACATGCGAGACTCAGCCGAGATTGTTTTATGCCAGGAACTCATTATAAATACACCCGGCTGTCCACACACTGAATCAAACTTTGATTGCAATCAAAATTGGTGCAAAGTAACGCAGAGTAATTTTCTCTCATGTATTTATTACATAAGCATTTTGTTCATTAAAACTTTTTTAACGTTTCAACCTCGTTATAAACAAAAAATATTATTGTACTTATTTATCTATTCCGTGGGACTTTGACATTTTGTGAATAAGCGAGACACTTTGGTAAACAACAAGGAGAAAAATCAGTTGTTTATTTTCCTAAATATCATATTTTGCAATCCCACCTGCTGATAAATGGTGATGAAATCAAAAATTGTTGACTTGGATTCAAGAATTGATAAGCCCCGACACCCTAAAGATTTTTAAACTTTTTTAAACTTTTCTTGATCTGCAGCTGCCGAGTTAAACTTTTCTGGATAAAACACAAATATTTTCCACCGTATAAAAGTATTTTTTAAATGATGATACAAAACAGGCCTCCTCCATAATATATGAGTAGTGACAACACAATTTTATTATTCCAGAGTTAGTCAAAAACCTAAAATAAATCTTACGGTTTATTGATTGTAAAATTACCGTCGCCTATCACACCTATGCTTTACTGCATACCTAGTTTCTTGTACCAAATATATTTTCATAGGAAATTATCCTATTAAGCGATAAACACGACAGAGGAAATGAGAATTGCCTGTAGATAATCTTATCGGAGCTTTTGAGTGTTAAAGGGTTTCCGAGGCATTATCTGCTAACTGACATGCAGTGTGACTTGCAAAGATAACTTCACTTCATCCAATTACTTTTGTGACAAATAAACATTTGAATACAATATTAAGACTAGACTATATGAGCACATGTCTATGTATATGTAACGGTTTTCGTTCTTTGAGCATAACATAGCTATACCTACTATATAAGATACACGTGGGTATAATACCTCGATGACATGACTCAATTTGAGAAGTTTTGCATTATAAATTACTATCATGTAGATACCACCCAAAATAACAACGTTTTGTTGAAGATTTAGTAGTTCCAAGGTCACCAAAACAAAAAATAGGACAAGGTCGTCAGCTCATTGGAACGCCTAAATTAAAAAGTTTCTACTCAGGACTAGTTAAGGACGAAAGCAAGCCTCCGCGAAAGTCTCCGATAGAACTGCTACTTCGATTGGTATAAAAATGTAACATGCATTTAGAAGATAAAGTATGAGTGTATAAGCGTTTATTTATTTATTAAATGTAAAATACCTAACTCAAAAATTTCCAGCGTCTGAAAATTTTCCAGTGACTTAAAACCTGTTTCAGTTTTGACTGAAAAAACTGACTCGCAATTTAGGATTCCAAATCTGCACCCAGAACATAATTTTGCAAGCAAAATTAAATAATTGAATTTAAAATGTTCTAAAACACCATTTTACTAAACTATGCCTGCTGTAGCCGTGTGCACTTCAAAGCGGGACCCAGTCCCAGTCGACATGAGAAATGCACATACGATGATATTCCTACCCACGATAGTTATACCTCAGAAGAAACAATAGTATACAATATATGTACTATTATTTCTTATTTCCTGTTTATTATTTATTTATTACTTTTTCTTCTTTATTATTTACTAGGAAATCGCCCTCGATTCGCTTCGGGAAAAATAGTAAAAAATATATATATATAATATAGCCTATGTCACCAGGGCGGGAATAGTGTAGCTTCCCAACAGTGAAAGAATTTTTCAAATCGGTTCGGTAGTTTCGGAGCCTATTCAATGCAAACAAACAATCAAATCTTTACTATTTATAATATCAGTATAGATTATTTCTTCTTCCTTCTTTATTATTTCTTTATTGTATAATAGGTTATTATACATATTCATCGGTCGGTGTACCTGAATTTTATTGAATTGGCACAGCATCGTAATACTATTACCTACATGTTTATTTTAGAATGGATAGTTGTTACGCAAATAATATTGAATGTAGGTAGATCAAATTCGTTTCGTATCGACGTTTTTAAGTTTGCAAATGTTGCAAATTTAAATTGGTCGGTCGGCATCCGTAATTCATGAATGCATTTTACATAAATATGGAGTATTTGCGATTCCAATTTTGTCCGCAAATTATATTTGTTTTCCAAAATTATACATGTAACTACGGCTATTATGTGAATATAATATACATATAAGGCTGACCCATGCTAATACTACCGTGTCGTGCTCAATACGAGAGTAGGTATATGCAACGCGTTGCGTGAACGCCAAGAATATTTTTATCTATACTAATATTATAAAGAGGAAAGATTTGATTGTTTGCATTGAATAGGCTCCGAAACTACCGAACCGATTTGAAAAATTCTTTCACTGTTGGGAAGCTACACTATCCCCGGGTGACATAGGCTATATTAATTTTTTTTTACTATTTTTCCCGAAGCGAAGTGAGGGCGATTTCCTAGTATGTATATACTCGTATAACGGCAGCGCTACAGACGGATATAATCATATCGATCATTGCCCTGTCGCGCCGTCCATAGACCATCGATCGATCGAGTGAAAAGGTATACTCAATACGTAAATGCACGTCTTGTTGCATGATCGTCTAAGGACCGCATTAGATCGACCGTGAACCATACCGCGTAGAGGCATCTATTTCCGCTCCCGCGTTAGCACTACACATTTCCAAGTCTACAAATAACGAGGTATTTTTGTGCTGTCGTTACCAGAACACGTGACTTCATTACCACTTACCATCAGGTGGCTTTGAAGTCAAGCATTAGCTTACTTAGTTTAAAAAAGAACACATCTCCACCAACCGCGAATTTAAGTCGCGTATCAATTGAAGGAACAAAGACAAGGATATTCCCAAGATAGAAGAGATCAGCCAGTCTGTTTCCACTTTTTCTATTATCTCTCCCGCTTGATAAATTGACACAACATTTACTGAACTTCGATAAAATTATCGTATAAATTCGTAGCTACAAAATGATCCAGTGACATTAAAATAGTTACCAATATTATGATCGCAATTATTTCGTCCACTTTATCACACCACGAAATGTCAGCCGTACAATCGAGCATTACGAGTATATTGAACACAATTACTTATAATTTCGCATAAAATGTGATTTCGCCTCTGCGTGCGAATATAGAGCGTATATTCATTTAAGCTTTACGTCATCACATATTGCTGTGACGTCTACAAACTATGACTACGGTTGCATTTATAAATCGCTAAGAATTTATTACCTAGATCGTGTTTTGTTATGAACGGCTTTCTGTTATTGTAAAAAATGCAAATATAAAACTTTACTAGTAAACTTTACTAGTAAACCTAATAAGTAGTAATACTTTAAATTGACTTACTAGAGATTGACTTACTAGTAGCTTAAAAGTGAAGGTGGCCACCAAATGAATCACCGTTATGTTGTGGCCAAGATAGAAATGAGAAGACAGAAAGAAATGATCCAAGCTTTCCGCCAGAACACGACGAGACATTTGGCGGGTGACTCGAGCAATAGGGTGATCTAGCCAGACGGACTGCACTCAAATATGTTAAGTCATGTCTTTGTTTGGTTTATTTGTGTTTTGGTTAAAAAGAACTCGGACCGCCATCCGTACAGTGCAAAAAATCTTACTCTCACTTCTTTTCGTTATACTTATTGTATTTCAATTTTGCATTACTAACTGTATGTTCCTCTGCCTCCAACGTTGCGTTGAAGTAAGTTGTAACTCATAGTATGCTTTTTATACATTTTCACCTCGGCTACGTAGTCTTTTCATCAATAAACTGAAGATGAAATTGACTACAAGACAAGATATTGAGAAATAGGTAGAACTACTAGAAATTCTCGTAACACTAGAAGCTCAGTTTTCGTTTATATTAAAGCAGCAACTCCGACTGTATTAAGCTAAGCACAAATATAATTAGAACTTGGTTTCGTTGCAGCGTTGACTTCTCTTGTTTATGCGTATAAACATAAATCACACTCCGTATTGTTCTTTGAAAAGACAAATCCTCTTAGATAAGCACTCATGATTTTTGTACGTAACGAATTTCAGCATTTTGATATTGATAAAGGATATACAATTTTCGCGATAGGGGAAACTGGAAATTCCTATTATAATATGATTTTATTATAAATGCAAGTCAATGAACTGATATACCGATATAATACAAACATAGTTTATCTATTTTTATCACGGATGTAGAAATTTAATTTTTATTTAAACCGTGATCCACATAACAAAACTAATATTTCCTACGTTGCAACCAGAAAATTAGTGAAATAAAAGTATGAAATGAAATGAAATAAACTGTATTACGCCTTTTGAAAGCACGGCAAAACGTAAACAAAAACATAAACATCCCAAAAGAAAAAAAAAGAACAAATTGTGTAAATAAATTAAATAAACAAAAAAGAAACAAAAGATCAATAAAAATATTACAAGAATTAAGTGAACTATTTTAAAGGAAAAAAAGGGATCTGTGCTGCAGTACACAGCCGTAAAAGGACCAAAGTAAATAAAAAAGGCAATAAGAACGACACTGATTTTCAGTTCGGACCATTTACTAAGAGGTGTAGCTTGGCCAACTGCGTATGTCCAATATACCACAAGCCAGTTTTAAGCGAGTAATTTAAGCGAGAAATAAGTAAGTGATATTTACAGCTCCTCAGACCAGTATTGGAGTTAAAAATAGATCGGGTCCGTTTTCATGGCCTCGCTCGGACAGCCCCCTCCCCCTCGGGAGTGGGAGTCACGTCAGGGGCGCCAAGGCGAAGATCCCCCTCAACGACATGATTTATATCAGCAAAGATAAGCAATCTTTCGACAGAGTATGATTTCATAAGGTCGCACGAATGTAGTGGAAATCGCCCTACTATTTGCATATATTTTATTGTCTTTACACTATTCTTGGTGTAAACTGTGTACACTTGTGTTTTGCATAATATATCGACATATATTTTTAATTAAGGGGCTCGTTTGCAAAATATTTGGCTTTGAAGTGCTGAATTTGGTTTGAGTCAAGTTTACCTTACCAGCTAAATGATATTGTTGGACTTGGACATGTGAAAAAATTCATTATCTTTTGTGTATGGTTAGTTTAGCGTGCTCGTCGTTCTACTCGCAGTGAGCTGGAGCTTGAGAGGAGGTACAACCGTCTGAAGAAAACATGGTACTGGACTTGGTTTTCAACATCGTAAGCTGACTTTGCCCAATAAACAGATCCCTGGCGAATACTTTGGAGCCCTGGTTACGCTCAATTGTTTTTTACATGATTTATGTTATTCTCGCAAATCGCATCGCCTGCACTTTGGGATAATAAGACCGAGAGTTTGTGCTGACACAACATGAGACTTACCATTGGGGTGGGTCTTTCAATTATTCGATCTTACCTCGTGGACAGTGGTTACAATCCTGGTATTAAAGTCGTCCACTGGTATGACAGGTGTTGGGCGAAGCATAGACTTCATAAGGCGTGACCGTTCCAGCTTCACGTCGATATTTAATGTGCCCCTTACAAGACGTTTATCGCTTCTCGTTTTTAACCTGCTGATCACATAATTATGTACTGTTTGTCCACCAAAATGAAGTCCATCTCGCCCCAACTTGCACAATATTGTTGACGACGGACTTATGGATGAAAAACCCGACACCACTTTGCATCCTTGGTTGGTCTTTGGTCGTTTGGTTTACCCTGTCGGTAATAGAACAACTTTCCGTATTATTCCTTGTCTTCAGACTTCGGATAATCCCAAAATAGTCCAGTTTAACCTGTCTATTGCTTCTTCCTGCTCTTTTATCTTTCCATTGGTCCTCAGTGTCCTAGAGGTATAATTATGTTGCCACGTGCTGAAGTTGTCATTGGTTTTGGTAGCATGAGCAATTAAATATATTTGAACTTGATAATTTATTTTATTCGCTTTATAATTAATATTAAAATTCAATAATATAACTTACTTCCATTACAAGTAGGCTACCTTTCATCACTAAGACGGTTGTAACTAGCTAGATAAGTACAAGCTTAACGCAGTTGAAGTTACCCAAAACCTTGGGTTGTAATTAATGCTATCTCAGCTTCTAACAGTACTTTTTGAGATACATACGTATCAAACTATAGTATTTACGCCTATGGAATTGATGCACGTATTAATTTATCAGCAAACCTAATACTTTTTTCGTAAAAAGCATTCAAACACTCAACTTTTACGTTTTTGCTTATTCTGAAAAAGGCGGAAATCAAGTTACAACCTTTTCCGATGCGGGTGTGGATATCTAATACTCTTTAAATTCGATGTTAGCTAAAAGATAAGTTTTTGTAGATAGAATCGTAACAGGGACAGATTAAAATCTATGTAATATGTTGAGTCGTACATTAATTACATATTTTATTTCCAACTGAAATAACCAACATCACGTTTGCTTCCAAAATATAAAAATTACTCACATTTAAAATAAATCATGGTTATTATTGTGTCAGATTCGTATTAAATTTCCAGCGCGTAAATCAAGCGTATCATTTTACCAGTTCCCACTTGCACGAAGAATTTTATGTTGAAAAAGATTTATGTGCAGACAAGGTTAATACTTGTAAAAATGAATCATTTTTTTAATTTAACATATTCTCATAAATCTCATTATCATAAGTAAATAGTGAATTTGTCAACAAGCGCAATTTGTCTTTGTGTTGTACGTGCCAGGTTTAAATGCTAATCAACTTATATAACCCGCGCCATTAAAGAAAAACAATCTAAAATGGTGGTTTGTACTTGTTATGATAGGTAGGACCGTCAGCAAAACAGAGTTACTAGATAGATAATATTTTTAATAGACCTTTGTTATTTGAAAATAAATACTAGCAAGATATTTAAAAACCCGACCAAGTGCTAATTGGAATCGCGAACCACGGGTTCCGTATTTTCGTGTAACGAATAAAACATACCTAACGCCTAATTAGGTTGAGTATGTAATTAAGATAGAATATTATGTTGAATATCAGTTGAAATCCTTTGGGAGAGATAACAATTTAACAATGAATTAAGGAAGAACGGAGCGCGTCGACACAGCGTGTAAGCAGATCCAATATTTTTTGCGTGCTGTACCGATGTGTGTGACTGAAGACAGGAATAATGTGCAAGTGAGAGGGAATGATAAGTGCTGCAATTTTAGATTTGTTTGTATACTGGCGAGTAATACTAGTTATTTATCTAATGTTATTTATAAATTAATTTTGTGTTGGTATATACATTTTACCTCCTTTAAGTCATAATAGATTTTACCAAAACCACATTATTATACAAAAAAATACCTTCAAAAAAGGATCACTAAAATTGCCGCCTAACATAATTATTAATAATCAAAACCACTATTGTGCATACCAATAATATTATATTATAAGAGTTTCGTCTCCTATCCCATTATCAGGACTGAATTTTTAAAAAATTATTGTCCAAATCGATTGATAAATGAGGGAGCTCTAAGCTATACAACCGTCCTCTATTTAAAATCTCTTATCGTCTTGTTTCTTTTATTTAAAGGGTTTTCACAATGATATTATATACAAGATATGCCAAGATGGCGCTGAAATTATGTCAGTCGAATTTAGACAAGTGTAGCGATTTTAATTCAGACAGTTGATAGCTTCCTCTGAGTGAGGCCGTCTAGCTGTCTTTTTCACTATTATGGTTTTAGTAGTGCCATCCCTTTTACATAATTTACCAATGTAATAGTGATTGATGTAGTGAAACAAAAGATAAACGTGTGTGTGTGTTGTAGCTCGATCGGAACAGATTTTTTGGTTGATTTGTAAGGGCATAACGTATCTATAGTTTAATATCATTGGGTTTTCATAACCAAATTGAGTTATTACCTAATAAGCTACAAGACAGAATTCTTCGGGAGAATTTCAATTTTAAAGTCAAATTAACTCCCAGAGAATGCTAATTCATTTCATCACTTCCTAACATAGCTTTAATAATTTGACTTTCAAATTTTATTCTGCACCAATTTATTTATAAGTAGAATTAATAATGTAAAAGTTATCAGAATTTGAATCTGCTTAAAGTTTATTTGAAAAAAAAAGATTCTGCTTGTTCACAAAACATAATTTTATCGATAGTAATAAAATCTATCTATCAACCTTTGAAGTCCACGTCTATGTTTAGGCCCCCTTAATTAATGCAATCCAATCTGTGCCAGGCCCTGTCCATCCAATCCAAAACAAGCTATTTCCCCGCTTCTACAGATGCTTCCACGAAATTCTCGTAATATAGAAGAATTCCTAGACCTTCAAACGTACATAGCTAAAAGCGGATGTTTTATTAGGTAATTAGTAACTTCATATACATAAGTCTCAGGAACATACCCAGGTATCCTCATAAACACCCTGCACTAAGTACCTTTGGAAAATTTACCTCCAAAACAATTACATCCTTACTTAACCAACATCATTATTTCCTTAACATTTTGTACTTAAGTTGGGATATTGAATAACGGTATTCATTAAATACCCATTCAGCTAACATCTTATGACTGACAGGTAATTAACTTTTTCTATGGCGTAGTCGCTACAGTAAAGACGAACTCATACAGATGAACCCTTGGTTTTTATAAATACCCGTCATTTGTAACGCAAAGTCGCAGTTCATCATCGTTGTCGCCATAAGGCCGTGTGGGAATACTTATCTTCAAACGGCTAATCTTTCTTTATATCATGCACGTACCTTTTATTCGGTACTTGGGAATTATTACAGGAATAGGAAGAAGTAAAATCAGGTGATTTAGATTTGCAGGAAGATTCGCAACAATTTAAATAAATAATAATCATTTGCAGTGACTCTTTTTACGCTACCTATTGGTAAACTCATTTTATTATTTGACTTATTTAATTCGGTGATATTTAGCTTCAGGCCCACGATGGAGCTCATTGAATGGAATATACCTAAAAGTTAAATATAACCATAATTAAGCCCAAATTCCTCTCCAAAGCTTAAGGAGCCAACCCTTCAAAAACTATGCCTGTGTATCTTTATAGCCATAGATTGTATTCGCAATCCGTTTGGTAGACTAGTGTCCAGAATTCCGGCTGTACCTTTTCGGTTATAACATATGTATAGTACATAGTACCTACATATACTAATAGTAACTGTTATTTGTTTAACCGTACACAGTAACGGCTCTAGTAGTCTAGGCTTCCCCAGTTATACGTAAACCCATGCTCTATATATTCGGCCATTAATAGGTTGAAGCCATTCTGTAAAAGCGATTAGACAAAACGCGGCCAACGCGCTTCTTCATCGATTAAATGTTAACGAGATAATAAAGAGTGTATCGAATCGAATGTAAGAAACCATACTTTCGCTTTTATTTATTAGCTTTGTATGGGTATAGTGAGAATGATAATGATAATTGTAATGATGTTTTTTATCATCCATGATCAGAACCAGTGTGTGTACTTAGATATTTAAATGGCAAAATCCAAGTCAAGTAAGTAGTAATTTAAATTAATTTTTATTCTATATTTGCCCATTTTTGAAGTTCAATACATTTTGTTATAACCAGTAAAATGTTAATAAACATACGTATTTGAAATACTTATAAACCCATAAGAGAAGTTTCTTTTATAAATAGATACTATTGTGTTTAGTTAATGACCTCAAATCGTATTTAGATCCGAACCTGCCTTATACATTATTAAACATTAATGGTTTGTTGTCCTATAAAAGTTTTCGCCAACACAAGCAGCTTCCACAAAATTCTAGAAACATGTAGTGTAGTTATTTACAAAGTGCGTCGTTGCCCTAGTTTGCTATACAATTGGCCAAATTTTTCGTTTGGCACCGTGTGACTAGCTTCAAAGCTCCCTTTTTATCCGACAATGTATTATACTGTAGTCTTCGCTTGTAAGTTTAATGTTATGCTCTTTTTTAGACACAAAATTATGACATTCATTTCACTATAATATTATGAATGGGTAATGTAAGATTATGATTTTAGAGTTACATTATAGTGGATTCTGCACTAACTACGACCGTTACTTCCATCCATCCATCCATCAGCCTTTAGAAATCCCCTGCTAAACATAGGCCTCTCCTAATATACGCCACTCAGACCGGTCTGAGCCTTCTGAATCTAGTGGATACCCGCTGTCTTCTTCAGATCGTCGGTCCATCTTGTCGGGGGGCGTCCTGTGTTCCTTTTACCGAAGCGTGGTCTCCATTCGTGGGCCTTTCTTCCCCAACGATTATCCGTCCTTTGAACTATGTGGCAAGCCAATCCAATTACCACTTCGCCCGGCTAATTCTATAAGCTATGTCAGTCACCCTCGTTCATCTACGGATTTCATCATTTCTGATTCGATCGCATAGCTACCCATACCGAGCATAGCTCGTTCCATAGCCCGCTGGGCGACTCTAAGCTTATGCATTAGGCCAATAGTGAAGCATCACGTCTCGGATCCTTATGTCATCACTGGCAACATACACTGCTCAAACACTTTCGACTTCAGGCTCTGAGGTAACTTTTTGGACGACAAGTTTTATAACGTAGTATTTTATGACGTAGTTTCTCGAACGCGGGCTGCCGACCCGAGTTGGATTCGAGTGACTTCTTTCTTGAAATTAGACCCACTCGTGTGTGTTCAAGTCCTCAAACATTGAACCAAGAACCTCCAGGAATCCCGCCAGGATGACTATATCGTCAGCATGTCGCAGGGGTGTGATGTGTTCGCCTTTTATGTTAATGCCACGTCGTCTTTACTCCATCACCACTGGGGACTGGATTTCCAGAAGTATTTACTTCTACCCTACCTCGTGGACAGTTGTTACAATCCTAGTGTTAAACCAGGTGGTTTATTATTATGTATTACAAGCTTTATTTTAACAAGGCGTAAGAGTGTTATTATGGGCCCAGTCTTACAAGCTGAATTAGAACTTCTTCCCCTTATCCTAAGGTTTAATTCTAATGATTATGTATTTTTATGATAAGCATGGCCTAATTCTACGCTCAGATGTATGTCTGCAGCAGAAAATTTAGATGCCTTAATTTCTGAGTGATATATTTTCAGTCAGATTCATAGGTTTGTCGTTTTTATGATTCATGGTAGGATACGTCTTTATTTAAATCATCAGATTCAAAAATCATAATACTATTCTTAAATTATTATAAAACTCAACCGACTTTTCGAACGATTTCAGTACAATTAGGAAAGCACAACATAATATGCCTCAAATTTTTCCTAAAATTCCCGAGCGACCAAAAGATAAAATTAAGCGATTTATCAAACGTTTCCGACCAGGTCAGCACTCAGGGCAGTTTATTACGGATCCAATTAAATGTATTATTCCCGGTGTTGTCCGTTTTTGTATATCACATGGAATTTTGTTTTTCATTCCCATTTTTTCACAACGTCAACCATTTTTCAGTCGCTTAGTATTCAAAGAATCATCTAATATACTTTACGTCAGTAAGTATTAATTTAAGACTAATGAAACTATTAAAAAGCAGTACTAAGGAGCTTCAAATTGGCATGATATAATTATTTATCAGGCCGACGAAGTGGTAGAAAAAAATTAAAAAATAAACTTGTTAGGGTAACTATCACGGCTACGTCAACTTATGTAGTTTATAATCGATGAACTACTGAACTCTGCATTGCGCGTGGCCTTACACGTACTTGGCCGGTTTTATTTTAAAAACAAACACTGAGACCGAAACGGCTTACTTACTCATGGGATCACGTAAGCACGGTATAAACACATCATGTAAAAGTTTAAACAATTATCTACGGTATAGTAAAGTAATAACGACTGTATCATCTAATAAACCGAGAAATCACTCACGAAAATCTGCTTTTTTAGTGAATTTTACCAACGAAAACCTGCTAAATGTTTTGCACTGGCAGCTTTCCAAACTACGTGCCTTTTTCGTTACGCTTTCAATTGAGTGGTGTTTTAGTTTACAGTTTATTTCTCTTTTGTAGTCTCTCTTTTTATGCACGCCGATTCTTATATGTCCTTCTAATTAGGTTGCCTGGAAGAAATCGCTACGAAGCGATAAGGCCGCCTGTACAGAAGTACTTCTTAATTATTCTGTTCTCCTTGCATGATTGTTTATTCTGTGGTGTGCAAATAATCTATAATATCTATCTATCTAGATGTACATACAACGCATTAATTATATTTCAATATCATTATAATAAATAAGAATAAAATTAAAAGGTATAAAATGATGTTATTACAGTGGATTAGGAGGTGCACTTATAATATCAATGGTAACTTCAGATATTTTATAGCGAAACAAACAATGTTATTATTAGTTTTTACTACGTACCTACTATAAACTTAGCAAAATGGTGCTTAACAGGTTGACAAAGTTTAGGGCGACGATATTGGCATAAGTCGTCGGCCACAACAAGAGTATAATAATAACAAGTATTACCTACTGAATTCTAATAGCAATATATTTTTTTTCTATTAATTTTATTTTCCACTTCCAATTCCTCGTAGCACTAATCCTACGCACTAAGCAGTAAACCTATTAGCTAAGTGACTATGTATTTTATGACGCTCTTAACTTTACAGTGTAGCTACGAATACGTGCAATACGTACAAAATAGTAATGTCATTTGTAGCTATTTTCATGCCAACAAACAAATTAATGGACGTGTATTACGACGTTATTTGCACGCTTCTTATATTAATAACTTGCAATATGTTAGGTACGAATATTAATAAGACATAAATAAAATTAAAACTGCTTTGTAAAGCCAATAATCCTAAAATAATTAATTATTCTTTGTTATTTTTTTATAAGATAGGTAAATAAAGTATAATGTGTGAAACAATTTCTTTGGATTTTCCCTCTTTTCGCATTTTGTTTTTTGTTTAAAATAATAAATTATAATTTGGATAGGTTACTCACTTTATCTTACAGTAATAAAGCGCGATGATTTAAAACACGTGTTGCAGAAAACACTTTTGCACCTGCTTCGATGTTTCTCTTGTTTATTATAAACATCGAACTCATCATACATACATCTACTGTGTAAGGTTACTTTTACCTTTTTTAAAGTACGGTACTCAATAAAACGAACTGTGCCTACAAAAGCTATCCAAAACCTAGTAAGTAAATTATTATAAAGATAACTTTCATCTTACATCTTCGTAGTGTACAGGAATACCCAGCTACGAGTCTTTCCAATTAAACTTTTAATATTCAACTTGTAGTAAGTCAGTTTAAATATACGCGCGCGACGAATAAATGGAATTTTGTGAAACTGTATGAGATAAAATTATGTTGTCCGTGTTGGCAAGTCGGTCTATTTCATGATTCGAAGCGGTTGGATTGCTAACAAACTAATACATATATCTCGTTAGCGCAAACACTAATATAATACAGCGGTTTAAGTTAATCACTAAGGCAAACTATTCCTGTGATGCATCAGAATTGAGAGGTCAGCAACCGCAGAGCAGTGAAAACAAATCAGCTTGACATTTGCAACACTTTTTTTTAATCAGCAGATTTTTTGAGATCTTTTTTGAAAGGAATTGTTTCAAAAGAGATTGGCAATTTTCTATTAAATTAAATTAATTATGAGAGATAAATAATGTTCATCACTTGCTTGATGTTATTATATTACAAACTGAATTTACTAATCAAATGTCCGTAGACATAATAATAATATACAAAATTAGTCATGGCATTGTTGACAGCGAAAGACAAAAAATAACAGAAACTACTCCATATAAATGAATGTTGATGACCTTTGTGGCAATACTCGTTATGGCAATGTTAACAAAACAGCCGTCGTATATTATTAGAAGGTGCGGTTGAGGTTCTTTTAATTCCCTGAAAAGGTACAGAAATACGCTTCTTAATGTTCCATACTAAGTTATACTATGATATTTATATAGTACAGGTTGCTAAGTTTTAATTTTTTTAATTTAATGAAGTATCAATACGATGAAGGTAAATAATAAATTACTAAGTTGAAATAAGTAACATGTAAACGTATTTTTCGGCTTTAAGAAGTAAGTTAGTACAGCTCGGAGTCCGCTAGAACGTCAGTGTAGAGAACACTTGCCATGGAACAAATTACGTTTAGCCCCTCAGCCCCACGTTATTGTCTGAATAAGATACTTCAGCTGTATTATTAAGCAACAACAAAGCTTAAATTTATTATAAGATACAGTGTTCCAAACGTAGTTTAACTAGAATTCCTAGGAGAATAATATATAAAGGTTGCTTGCCATAATTACGTTTTATATTACAAGTAGCAGATTACAACCAGTTAGTTACAAATACTCAACGTATGTACGTCAAATATATTAGACAGATAAAGGATATAGATAAAACTAATGAAAACACAAGACTCGAAAATAACAACCATAATACTTATGTGTTTTGGTCAAATTAAGAGATAAAAACGATACTGGTGAAATTCTGATAGATAAATTAATGTTTGTTTGGCTCCAAATTTAGTTATCACGTCACATATTTGTCAGTATCTACATCCAAGAATTAATTTATGGAATATTACACCCAGATAATATTGCCCTATTTTCTGCGTGAGTTAGTGAATTGCGTCACGTACAAAAAATTTTTGGGCACAGGTAAAAAAAATTATAACTTTACCATAAAATAAATAACGATAGAAAATAAAATAAAATCGAGAAAATGTAAACACAAGGCTTCAGAAGGTCTTTATAGAGTGCTAAAATTTAGTTTTATACCGAAATATTAAACCTCCGTTTTTTTGCCCTGCGTTAAACGACGCCTAAAACCATCAGAATACAGTAGATGCTACACCATAACGTAAGGTTACAATGGCACCTAATTTAAAAGGACTTGGTTAAATTAAATTTTGCTAACCGCACCAGCGGGCGACATCACCGCGGGAAGTTGCATTATCCCGTTAATACAAAATGTCCATTTAACTTTTAATGTACATGACGTACAAGTGTTTTAGCTTTTTTATCGTGTTACAACACCTTTTTACGTTACGAAATAAGAGGTTTATTTGTCTGCTTTATAAAGTTAGGATAATTTGGTTTGATTATTTACATTTTTTTGAAGTGAAACTTCTTTAGAACCGTTAGTGATTTGAAACCGGATGCAACGGAAAAACGACAGGTAAGATAATATAACCGCTAATTTCGTATTTCAATTTAAGTTGTCCGTAGCCCAATGGTCAGGACGTAGACACACAATGCTGATGCCATGATGATGCGCAGGTTCGCGTCTCAGAATATTTCTTTTTTTTTAGTTTTATTTTTTTTTAGTTTTATTTTTTTTAGTTTTATTTTTTACTGTTTTTAAATACTTTCAAATGCTCTTTTAAATATTTTCAAAGAATTTATCAACAAAAAATAAGAATTTCATTCTTTCATTCTGTAGATCGACCAGCCGATTATACAGACAGTAAAAATGCTAAGTTGTATTCATAGATGGCGTGAGGAGTAAGATAGAACATTCGTTTTATTGCTAGATAGATTTTTAAAAAGTGCTAAGTTGTATTCATAGATGGCGCTTCGATTTATTGCTTTAAGATTCGATTAGAAATAGAATTATTTATAAAATACTGTAATATACATGTTTTATGTATAACGGAACATTGGTTACCAAGCAC
The DNA here is from genome assembly GCA_963932265.1 of Thymelicus lineola. NCBI lineage: Eukaryota > Metazoa > Arthropoda > Insecta > Lepidoptera > Hesperiidae > Thymelicus > Thymelicus lineola. The sequence continues at coordinate 10,474,988 of OZ010685.1, forward strand.
TCAAAATCTTGTCAGTATAGGTAATTATAAATTGTCAAGTGCATTCTGTAGAGAGACTGCAATTCATGGTGGATCACTAATATTAGTGCACAACAATATGTCTTGTAAAGATCGTAAAGACATTGTTAGTCTTTCTATTGAGCGCACTATTGAACTGGCCTGTGTGGAACTGGAGCGGTTTGTTATAGTTTGCGCGTATCGACCCCCCTCTGGTGATTTTACTATTTTTGAAGATACATTGGAGGATGTACTTAAACGGTTATGTGTTTCTAGAAAAGGATTAGTGATATGTGGCGACTTCAACGTAGACATTTTATCAGATAGTACTATGGCTACTAGGCTACTAAGTTTGTTTAAATGCTTTAATTTAAATCCATTATTCAATGAGCCAACCAGAATAACTGAAACTACAGCTACTTGTTTAGGTAATATCTTTTGCAATTGTGAGATTTTAACTAAAGAGATATTCAGTAAGTTGAAGTCAGACCACTGCGGACAAAAAATTTCGTTGTATAATTCATTCACTAAGAAAAAACAAATAATAAAAAGTAGACCAATAACTAAAAATAAGATTTCAACTTTTAAAGAAAAAATCCACTCGGAAATGCAAACGCAGTTAACATTACAACAAAGAGATCCAATAAAACTATATAACACATTGTCTAATAACATAAATAACGAATTTAATAAAATATTCAAGTTTAAGTATGTAGATCTAGCTAAAAATAGTAAATTTAGTGATTGGGCTACTGTAGGTATTTATAAGGTAGGTATATATTAAAGCATATATTTGAAGCATGGGAGGCGTCACATAATGCCATAGGAGTATTTTGTGACTTATCTAAGGCATTTGATTGTGTTGAGCACGAAACATTGCTGTTTAAACTTGGCCACTATGGTATAAAAAACAAGGCCCTTAGCTTGATCGCGTCTTATTTGAGTAATAGAATACAAAAAGTCAGCATAAACGATATTAAGTCATCGGGGTCACCGGCTGTGATGGGTGTACCGCAGGGCTCGATCTTGGGTCCGTTTCTTTTTCTGGTATACATTAACGATTTACCACATTATGTAAAGAACCAAGCGGATATTGTACTATTTGCTGATGATACATCACTAATATTTAAGTGTGAAAGGAATAAAGTAAATTTCGACGACGTAAATAGTGCTCTTTCGCATGTATCGCGTTGGTTCACTATCAATAATTTACTATTAAATGCAAAAAAAACGAAATGTATAGAGTTTGTGCTACCTAATGTTAAAAAAGTCAGCAAATCTCTTAAACTAAATAACGAAACATTGCATATGGAGGAATCGACGGTCTTTTTAGGGGTGACCTTAGATAGTAAACTTCAATGGGGCCCACATATAACAAATCTCGCGACAAAACTCGGTAGGGCTGCTTTTGCTGTTAGGAAAATAAGGCAGTATACAGACGTCGAAACTGCTAGGATGACTTATGTCTTATGCCATCTTGCTGTGGGGCAAAGCAGCCAATATAAAACAAATTTTCATACTCCAGAAACGGGCAGTTAGGGCTATTTATAAACTTAGGTCTCGGGAATCTTTGCGTGAAAAGTTCAAGGAAATAGGTATACTTACAGTAGCTTCCCAGTATATCTTTAACAATGTAGTTTTTATACGGAAGAATATAAACGCGTATAAACAAAATTTTGATATTAATAATCGCCATACGAAAAGAATGCATCAATTAGTTACGCCTTCGTTCCGCCTAAGTAAAGTGCAGCGATCTTTCATAGGGCTTGGTATACATTTTTATAATAAAATCCCAAAATTAATACGTGACTTGCCAATAGAAACTTTCAAAAAACGTGTAAAGACACAATTGTTAGGCAAGGGATATTATAGTGTAGACGAGTATTTAAATGACAAAGACGCATGGAAATGACCAGCTCTGCAACCAGTTCCGCTCAGAATAGTAAATACTTTTGTATTATTATCTTTTTTTTGTAATATTTTTTAAAAGATGTGCTGAGGAGTTTCTTTAGGCTTTTCTTCTCCTCCACGATAAAGCACCTTCCGAAAAGCCAAAAAATGACGTGCATAAGTGTATCAGTGATACCTATATGAATAAAATATTTTGACTTTGACTTTGATTTATTGCTTTTTCATATCATTATCTTGAAACCAAAATTTTGGAAAGTTTCACTTCTACCACGTGTGAATTGCACACATTTTCTTTTTATTTAGGTATTAAGATCTGATGCAAGAGTCTTGAATAGGAGAGTAAATAGGCTTCTACAAAATCTTGAACATAATTATTGTGGCCACAATTCGCATGTTTCAAACAAAATAGAGATCTACGAACATTGATTGGTCCATACCTCTTCGAATATTAGTTGGTCGTTGTGGAGGCCCTTTTCTGTGCTATTCCATATAGCCACTCTGTGGGTTTTATTCCAATAATTAAAATATTAAAAAAAACTGTTCAAAGCTCACGCAATTTCTGTGGTTACTAGAGAAAAACATAAATACCTGAATATAAGCAACAATTATTTTAAACGTTACAAGTAGGCCTGTGCGTACAGGCCTATTAGGTATACGAGTATTATACGTATAATTTTTGAACGTAATACAGTTATTATAATTGAAGCGAAGTTAGGGAGCGTATCACTGGTAAGGTATAAGGTATTTATAGATTGAGTCACGGTACATTTACGCACATAATGATACTTGATAATGATATTAATTCGTAGAATGAGGTGGATGAAAGTTTAATTCCAGCACCGTCAAACTGTAAGGCTCATTTCACGTGACCTTTGTTTAAATAACATGCGTTTAGCAAATGTCACCAGAAATCGTCTCACCTTTACATTACTTACATTACTTGATTGATAATTCATGTTTACGTACATAGTATATAATATAATAAATTAAATAAATAAACAATCCTCTGAACTGAATTTCCCCTTGTCGCAATACCCTACACAAATGAGACACCACAAACCTTTGAAAAATCATTTGTCCGACTAATGTCTTGCCCAGGATTGGAATCTGAGTTTGCTCTTTCAGTAGTATATCTAATAATTTGATCGTCATCGAATACCTATATTGAAATAAAAGGAAAATTCGAAATTTATATTCACCAACACTTTCTAGTCAAACTACGCCATCACTTCAACAAATCCAGAACTAATGTAGTCAAACAAGTACCTACAGCTAGCCTATGCATAACAAATTTATCCGTCTGTCTGTAACGACATAATCAACGACCCCAATCAAGCTGGGAATCGAATTCAGTTCGATAGGAACTCCTTGTAAATAAGCGCACAATTGAGCGATAACTCTATGGATGTTTAATTTAATCAAAATTCAACTATTATTCATTAAGGATTAAGCTATTAGCCTATTACTTATTACTATTACTTAGAATATACTTATTACTAAGAAATTTATATAGAACAGTGTTAATGCCTTTAATATTGGAACCCACAAATCGTGTCTCATTGCAAGGCAGAAGGCTCTCTTCGTAATTGAAGAAGCCTTGAGCGTAATCCAATATTAGCACGGGTCAAGTAGCATTGGTTAAAAAACCTGGTAATCTGGTTTGTTTGAAGAGAAAATCCGCCTAGAAATTATTTACAATAGCCATAATCAAAGTGCGATCCGTGAGGCTTCGCACAGACTCTGTAAGAGGGTTTCGTAAGGAAAAAATACATAAAGGGAATTTTAAGGCTACAAAGTAAGAAGAAATCTAAAATTCATTTTAAAAAAATAACTTAAAAACTTAACTAGTGTCATGTGCAATAAAACCATGTAATAAAACTTTTGGTTATTTTAGAGCTCCTCAGTTTTAAGCTTTCCTTAGTACAAAGCAAAACAAAAAAAAAACAAAACAAGTTTGAGAACCAATCATCTCCATTTTGTACTAATTTAACCCAATCGAGTTCAATCACTCATTGACTTAATTAGTACGTCGCGTCGGTCTTCTCACTTGAATCCCAATAATTTTCTCCCGTTTGTCCGATATAGGTTTGCTTAGATGGAACAAGCAGCTGGCGACTAGCCAGGGTCCAAAATACTACTCCGGAGGCTAATTTCTGGACAACACGACAGGGTGTGCCACAGGGAAATTAATTAGTTGTCAAAAAGTAAAATTATGTTGGTTATGAACATGTAGCGTTTATCATGTAAAACATCTCTAACATTATGTTCAATCGGTTTAATACGTAGGTAGTTGTTTAATACGTTACAGAACCAAATGTTTTCTTAAGTGTGCATTGAAATTTGAAATTTGAATAGTTTCAGGTTCTGGTTGATACGCTAAAGGTCTTCGTACATAAAAACAACTCGACTTTTTAAAATAAAAGTGGACAAGTGCGAGTTAAATTCACGTGGAGAGACGTGAAGAGAAGTGAAGAACTATTTTTAAATATATTTTTTCAAAATTACAGCCTCAGTCAGTAGTTTCGGAGATAAGGTGGGGAATGATCAGTTTTCGTTTTCGTTCTTTCTTGAATAATTTTAAAATATCCATTGTATGACTATCCATCTACTAACAACAAGCCCTTTTATATAAGGGTTTCGTTTTTCGATTTTTTCGTACGGAACCCTAATAAAAAGACATCAACTGCACTCCGAATCGACAAATACAACTGTGGTGACGCGATAAGACGTTCATGTTTCCCTACTATCCTATGAATTAAGTTGTAGGTCAAGTTGATGCTATGTGCGAAGACCTTAAATCTGCCCATCCGCACTTTACTATTACTATGTGGCGGAAGGCTTTGCTTTGTTCTAAAAGGTTACTGCGAAGTTTCATCTATTTTAGCCAGCCGCTTGGTTTGCGTGGTCGACAGTGACATTTAACGCACTCAAACTAAGGCCAGCGCTTATAAGGTTATTGATGATAAACCTAAAACTAAAACCATGCTTCTGTGTTCACTCTGTAGCAAACCAGACACAAATAGTATTTTACTATTAAAAACCTTTACTGTTCTTATATTGATGTCACAATTTGTTAAAAATAATAACAAATAGTACCAATATTAGTGAATCACAAATTAAGTGCCTAAGTAGAACAATATTGAAATTGTTGATGATGCACTTAATCTTATGAATAACTGGTGCATTTGTTAGTGATGGTTTAATTTCTGAATGATCGACCGATTGGCATATTCATGCAATATATTTGTCAAGATGCCGCATGAACCATAAAAGCTAAGCTATAATAGAGCCTTATAAACGGAGCTGTAGTCATTGAAGTATTATTACTAGCGTATAGAACCGACACCGCGAACATCATGTATGTCCCAATGGGTACATTGGCGCTACGTGGCTTCAATCTTCAATGGATTCGTTCGATTTTGAAAGGAGAACCGAGTCTCAATTTTGAAAACCGAACCTCCCGGGCGGGACACACATTTTGTTTGAGATGCCTGTTCTATAGAACCGACACCGCGAACATCATGTATGTCCCAATACATTGGCGCTACGTGGCTTCAATTTTCAATGGATTCGTTCGATTTTGAAAGGAGAACCGGGTCTCAATTTTGAAAATCGAACCTCCCGGGCGGGACACACATTTTGTTCGATATGCCTGTTCTATAGAACCGACACCGCGAACATCATGTATGCCCCAATACATTGGCGCTACGTGGCTTCAATCTTCAATGGATTCGTTCGATTTTGAAAGGAGAACCGGGTCTCAATTTTGAAAATCGAACCTCCCGGGCGGGACACACATTTTGTTCGAGATGCCTGTTCTATAGAACCGACACCGCGAACATCATGTATGTCCCAATACATTGGCGCTACGTGGCTTCAATCTTCAATGGATTCATTCGATTTTGAAAGGAGAACCGGGTCTCAATTTTGAAAATCGAACCTCCCGGGCGGGACACACATTTTGTTCGAGATGTCTGTTCTATGTCATTATACTTCAATGTGTTTAGGCGCTTTATTATATAATATAGAATCGTATTTAGATACCTACTAGTTTAATCATTTAAACCTTTTAATACATTCCCAACTGTTATGTTTGTTTTTCATACTAAATGAGGGAAAACCTTACTGAAAAAAAAGTTGGAAAACATAAAGGTATATTGTCAAATGAGTAAATATTCAAGCCGTTATAGTAACAGTTCCGTTTATATATTTCAGTCGATACCTACATTTGTTACTTTGCACGCATCAAATTCAACCTTTATAGATGCTGTGGTGGGAAATCGTACCGTTTCGCGGTTTTATTGCATTACCCATCGACCTACCGTTACGAGGGTCGGTTACCATTATCATTACGGTATCGGTGAGCTACTAAACTTTACCGCTTAACGTTTATGGCCTCATTTTAAATCTATTCCAAATTAAATAGCGTTGTGTAAAATACAGGTCTATTATTGGATTAGATCATAAAAATGTTAAGAAGGAATTCTTTAAAACATCTTTCTCATCTTATTTGTGAAATGATTTTTATAAATCTTAATTCACAACATCGGGAACAAAGTCACAGATAAACAGACAAACAGGCGTATGTTCTAAAAATAATTTTATAGTTATCCAGGGTTCTGTTGATTTAATGAAAAACTTCCGTCTACAGACATTGATCAACTACAGTTTTATTACTTTTCAGCAATCCGAACTGGAACTGCCTGGTGGAGTACATTATAGGCTTCCTCGAGAGAAGAAACCCGTGCTTAGTAGTGGGCTATTAATAGCTTGAAACCAGCCATATAGATTTACCACTTTTATTTACTCTTTACCACAAAATCTGTTAGAAATGTTGTAGTTCCCGATATTTTTCAGTTTTCATATTACGGCACGGGTGTGAAGTAATAAAAAACATTCTTACAAGAGCTATGTGCTTGTCACGTTTGAATTTGTTTAGTTTACGAGTCATAGGTAGTTTGAAACAGGAATTACAATCGCGTGTCAAATGCTATCACGGGGTGGTGGTATATGGCGTGATTCACGGCACTGCGAAGTAAAACTGCACCACACAGCGCAGTTTATGCTTCTACTAATTGTATTCATAGTTCATACGTCACTGCCTCTCTTATCAGTCTTCCGGCGGGGTTTAGAGCGCATCCATTTTCTTGTCTGCAAACTTAATAGCGCATCCATCGAGGTTAACGACCCTAGCGTGGCTGCTTTTATTCACTAACTTGTTGTGATTAACAACTTGCGTGTACACTAAATTCGTATGATCGATCGCTGTTTTACATAATGTTTTCATTCACAAAAAGATCTATTCATCCATTCGTCTATATGGACGTCTGCTATCGCTTTTCATATTCATGATATTGTTATTAGTTTCCTATTTTTTTAACGTTTTGGCATTGGTTCTTTGAGTTCGTGGAAGTTGGTTGACCGATGGTGTTTTTTGATGTTGTGTTGTGATTTGGGACCCATGACGTTTTATAGTGAATTCGTTAAAGGTCTTAAACCTTACGTTAACTTACTTTTGTAATTCTTTTTCCAGTCAGCCGTATACATAAATGTTTAAACTTAATCTATTTGGCGTGTAAACAGAGACGAAAAATTTAAAATTTGATCTTTATACATATTTTGTTTATAACTAAAGCTATGAATGAAAATGAAAATGATGATGAAAAGCTATGAATATGTTCTAATTTGATAAAGATCTATAATAAAGTAAGTCTATTTGAATAGAAACATCGAAGTAAGCATAAATTATTCATTCCCTTTAAGAATAAAATCAGGGGTGTAAAAAATATTTACTGCAACTAGGTATTATCATGAAAAAAAACGTGTCGAATTGAAAACCTTCTCCTTTTTTTTCGTCGGTTAATAAAATATTTTAGAGGACCTTCTCGTAGACTGCTACGAAGAGTCTACGACAATACCTATCTGTTGTGAAACTAGAAACATTGACGATTAAGCTCCCCATTTGTACCGTGATATTTTATTGCGGTCAACAAAGGTTACAAAAATAAATTAAATACCACATGTCAACTTCTACTGATAGAGCGGTCAGATAAAGATCGGAACGTCTGCAGTCTACGACTCGCCGGTAACGTCAATAGGCATATCCAATATCCTCGCGTCTAAGTTCCTTATCGTTGTAAAAGTGAGTGAAAAGATACCTAGAATCCATATACGCATAGATTAATTTATTTTCCTTATAAAACGCAAAAATTTAAAGAAATCTTATTCCCAGCTTCATCATCTAGAACATATGACGTCATAGGGCCTGTCGCCGTACAAAATTGTGTGTAGGAAATTATTCTTGCAAACGTAACTTCGAAGTCCCAGAACTTTATCATTATTAAAGATATTTTAATGATTCTCTCACATTAATATTTAATTTAACCTTAATTTTTATAATTAATGAAATAAAAAATGCTAAACTTCTCCATTGACCCTAAATCAACAGTTACTAAGGTACAACTAAGTGCTGCTACTCATATCGGCTTGTCTCAGCGTCATGCAAGGGATTACAATGTATAGTGCACCTTAGTGCACGTACCGCTTGACGTCTGAACATGATCTAGTGTTCACGCCACGTTTTACCCTATTTGCATTTCAAAGCCTACAAGCGAATACGATAACATTTTACTTGACATAATGTACTGTAATGTTAGCTAAGCTAACACGTTCAACAATTTTAACATCTGCACCAGTGTAACAAGTCGTTCGAAAGTTAAATTACCTCTAAAAACGCACGTATAAATTATTGTGTATAGTCCGTTTTTCGCTACTGGAAACATTTTCTTATGCGTCTTCGCGTGTCATAAGATATTTATTGAAGCCGCTGTTCGCCCCTTATTATCGTAAATAACAGTAAACTGCGTCAGAAATTTCTAGCGGTATTAAAATATTCAAAGTGGCATATATCCAGTCAATTCTCTTGCTTCCATTGTCGAAGAAATACGAGAGGAATCAGTGGGTAATGCGTTGAAATTAGACTTCAATCTACGCGTGAAAAAGCTCTATTATTCAAAGATATTACACAACTAAGTGAAATAGAATACTTATTTTACTTATTTGAATAATCATGCTCGTACATGTTACTAAGAAGTAAGTTTTAAATCTTTGTTTGCAGTAATGATCTCGTCCGTATAATTGCAACAGATATTTTTATGGTAAAATATTAGAAATTAAATACATGTTTTAAAATAATGGTAAAAGTCAGTCAAACCAATGTAACTACTCTTCTGTTACTGTGATACACTTTACAAGTTAGTAAAGTTTCTTGCGTCATAAAGTTTTGGTGTAAAGTTGTAAAAGGATTCTTGATCGTCTTGGGCTAAAAGGGTCTCAAAAGTTTCTGCCTCGTGAAATTTAATAAATGCGACTTGTGATGTACAGAATTAAAATCATAGTACTCGTATAACATCTAAGGGTGAAGGAAAGGCAGTGAAACTTTTTGTATAGACGGTTTTTTACACTGTAGTAAATATTTGACACAGTAGTGATAAATGTTAAAACTGGCAAAGTTCAATCCGAATCGCTTGTTGGATCCATTGTAACTTATATCTTAAGTATAATCCGTTTCCTATCAAATGAAAAAAAGTAATTTCGGAGATGAGCGAGTATTCTGAATGGCAAATCAATGGACATGTTCGACTTTTGACTTTTTATTGATTTTCAAACTAAAATTCGCTCGTTTACTTTATTCATCTTATTTTGATATTCCTGTAATAATTACCGATGCTCGTATATGATTGGGTCAACGTACTATTTTTATTTATTTCATAATTTAAATTTCCACTCGAAAGATTCAGAGAAAGCACCGTTTCCTATGTGTTTTCAATCCGTCTATATGGATTGAAGGACATATCTATATAGGGTTCTTTTTTCCCATCAGCTTTACAGAACAAAAAAAAAGATCACATTTTTACAAGTCACTATATTTTCTCTATTAAGAGAGTTAAGCTTAAGAGCTGGGTAACAAAACGGAATGAGTTTTAACTGAATAATCAAGCCTGTTTTAACGTAGATAACTATAAGCGCAGAAAAACTACTGAAGCAATAGGGCTCAATAAAGATATAATACAAAAGTATGTTATACTACCCTCGTCCTTGTAGAGGACAATAGTCCGAGAAAATAGGCTCGTTATACGAATAAATGGAACCTCTAAACCCCCAAAATCTAAAGGACAAAAATCATACGTTGACAATAGAAATTTGAAATTTAAATAATTAATTTAAAGATTTGGCAACATACCCGGTGTGTCTATTATAAAAACTTCATAGTAGAATGAAATGTATTCACATTACAAACATTGCAGGAATTACTTGGCAGTAAGAAAATAAAAATTAATAAGAATTAAAATCTGCATCCGCTCTCCGCATCTTCAGGTTGCCTGGAAGAGATCGCTGTGTAGCGATAAGACCGCCTTTTGTACCTCATATGTCTGCTTTGCTTATTTACTTGTTGTTGTATTATTTTATTTGGTGTACAATGAAGAGTTTATTAAATAAATAAAATTAATTAATTAATAATTATTATTTTTATTTTTAATATAATATAAGAGGAAATAAAACGATATTATTTGTCGGAGATCATAAGATAATATGTGTATTCGGATTGTGAAGATGGCAACACTATGCGAATTAACTACTGTCATCGTTGAAGTAAGATTGAAACGTCATTGTCACTCGGGCTGAACGTAAAACGAGCAGTCATCTGGTGGCAACCATCAACTGGACGCCGCGAGAGAACCGAGGAGAGCTATTGACTTGCCAGCGACGAACGAATATTCTGGACGCCTAGACAAGAACGTAGTTACTTGGAGACGGAGCGCGACGTGTGAATTGTATTGTGATATCAGATTGACGAGTAACAGGATCAGACGATTATGCGAGGCATTGGGGTGGCTGTAAGGGGTGATGGGAGGCCACTGGGCCGTCGTGCCCTATTATTTGTTGGTTGTTACTCGGATAATTGAAGACAATCAGTCCTAATGTCGTGTTTAACTATAACCAGTGTAAAACCTGTGTTAAAATGAGTTTCTGACTAAAGTGATGTAAACGCCCACTGTTGTTATTATTTCCCGAACCACCACCCAACCAATCTTTATTCTCTACATCGGAAGTGGAATGGACCCACATGGTGAGAAAATTTCGCCCACATATGTCAGAAAATAAATGAAGAATGACGGTGGTTCGGATGATATTTGAAATGAATTGATTGCAATGAGAAACGTAACGACAGTAAACGCGAGTTAATGAGAACCGTGGAATTTTACAAAGAAATACCAATGAACCTACCCCCAGATATTCGCCTCACGCAAGATGTCGATATTAGTCGAGAAGCAATTATGGTGGAAGTGAACGGTGGAACGGAGTGCGTTACTATTTGAACATAGAACACGAGGACGTGTTCAGTTTGTCAGAGATGGCCGAGGGAGTAATAGCATCCAAGACACCAAACCAACACAAGACAACAAACCAAATAAAACAAAAAAAAAAATTTCATAAGACGTGTCTTTGAGGGAAAAGTACTGTCTTTTCATTCGGATTGCAAGAATCCGCATTTCAGGTTTTTCAGATATGCGGTGCGATATACAAGCGGTGGACGGCAAGCATGTGAAGTGGGGATTCTAGATTTCGAATACAAAGGATCGGAAAAATGTCATTAAGGTTTGAGGTTATGGGACAGCGATTTGGTATGGCATATTTTTTCATTGTTCTTGGCAAGATTGGATGATCCGATAGTGTGTAATATCTTGTGTAAATGGTGCCGTCATCTTGAACTGTCGAAAACCACCTGACAGAATGTTCAAGGTTAAGATTTCATGAATTTGTGTTTAAGTAATTGTGCTTCGAGTAAGTTCAAGGATTTCCTTAAAATAAGATTGACTGGGAAGAACTGATTAGAATGGTGGTTTGCCTAAACTACAAATCGTTTCGTTGTATTTGTGCTTGATTCAACGAAGTATTATGGAGTCATTGTACAGTGTCTTTCAGAGTAGTTATGGTTAACAAAGTTATTCAAGGTCAGTGCAGGTATATTGTTTTGTGACACCAGAAGCGTTCTGTAAATGATATCAGGAGTTTCCAATTTTAGACATCTTGTTAGTCTTTAATTGTCGTCTGCCTTCAGTTCAGAAAAATAGCAACTGGACGTTTCGTGTTTTTGTCTTTTGTTTTTTATGTGTGTTTCAGATAAACTAGATGACAATGTCAGTGGTGGGGCCATGCAACCTGTGAATATCAAAACGTTTCTGAGAACCCAAATGTTGTGACCTGCTACACGCGCGGACAAAAGGGGCACGTGACAACTAACTGTCCTGACAAGAAGAATGGAAGCACCGCCCTTCTAGGAGTACTCTGGTAACATCATCCGGTGAGTCTGTTGCTTTTTTATTCGATAGTGGATCATCTTGATTACTTTTGAAGGAAAGCTTCCGCGATAAGCTCTCGGGTATTGTGTGTAAAGATATTGTTTATCTTAGTGCTATTGGAGGTAGACGAAATGTGTCGTCCAAGTTACACCCGCGGATCGGGTTGACTTGTCACAGCGGTTTGTTTAGCACCATCTGACGAAATGTGTCGTCCGAGTTACACCCGCGGGTCGGGTTGACTTGTCACGGTGGTTTGTTTAGCACCATCAGACGAAATGTGTCGTCCGAGTTACACCCGTGGGTCGGGTTGACTTGTCACGGTGGTTTGTTCAGCACCATCAGACGAAATGTGTCGTCCGAGTTACACCCGTGGGTCGGGTTGACTTGTCACGGTGGTTTGTTTAGCACCATCAGACGAAATGTGTCGTCCGAGTTACACCCGTGGGTCGGGTTGACTTGTCACGGTGGTTTGTTTAGCACCATCAGACGAAATGTGTCGTCCGAGTTACACCCGTGGGTCGGGTTGACTTGTCACGGTGGTTTGTTTAGCACCATCAGACGAAATGTGTCGTCCGAGTTACACCCGTGGGTCGGGTTGACTTGTCACGGTGGTTTGTTTAGCACCATCAGACGAAATGTGTCGTCCGAGTTACACCCGCGGGTCGGGTTGACTTGTCACGGTGGTTTGTTTAGCACCATCAGACGAAATGTGTCGTCCGAGTTACACCCGCGGGTCGGGTTGACTTGTCACGGTGGTTTGTTTAGCACCATCAGACGAAATGTGTCGTCCGAGTTACACCCGCGGGTCGGGTTGACTTGTCACGGTGGTTTGTTTAGCATCATCTGACGAAATCTGTCGTCCAAGTCTGGTCCCTCGAAAGGGCTGACTTGTCCTGGATGACTGCTTGTTATTAGAAAGACGAATTGTGTCGTCCGGGTCAATTCCTGGCTAGGATTGGCTCGTCTAGAAGTTTATAAAGATGAAAATGTGTCGTCTGCGTTGTCACTAAGGTTCTGGCTGCTACATGTGTTATCATTATGAAGCCTTGGGGCTTGAGGTCAGGGAGGCCGAGTGGGAAACTTTTACTTTGCGAAGGTTATGTCTTTTCCAGATGGTCCCCTGCTGCCTCACCGAGGACGGTGAGATTGTCACGATGGCCGTGTCGGAGATCATAAGATAATATGTGTATTCGGATTGTGAAGATGGCAACACTATGCGAATTAACTACTGTCATCGTTGAAGTAAGATTGAAACGTCATTGTCACTCGGGTTGAACGTAAAACGAGCAGTCATCTGGTGGCAACCATCAACTGGACGCCGCGAGAGAACCGAGGAGAGCTATTGACTTGCCAGCGACGAACGAATATTCTGGACGCCTAGACAAGAACGTAGTTACTTGGAGACGGAGCGCGACGTGTGAATTGTATTGTGATATCAGATTGACGAGTAACAGGATCAGACGATTATGCGAGGCATTGGGGTGGCTGTAAGGGGTGATGGGAGGCCACTGGGCCGTCGTGCCCTATTATTTGTTGGTTGTTACTCGGATAATTGAAGACAATCAGTCCTAATGTCGTGTTTAACTATAACCAGTGTAAAACCTGTGTTAAAATGAGTTTCTGACTAAAGTGATGTAAACGCCCACTGTTGTTATTATTTCCCGAACCACCACCCAACCAATCTTTATTCTCTACATATTATTATTATTACAGTTTCTTGCCAGTTTTCAAGCTGCTTATAACTTATTATGTGAGCATGAATCAGCCACCAAATGATTCATCGTGTTCCGGCTGGGGGTTTGAGAGCCAGATCTTTCTTCCTTTTTCTTCTCTCTTTCTTGGCCGGCAACGCATCAGTCATGCCTTTGGTGCTGATGTTCATGGGCGACGATAGCCACTTACCATCAGGTGGATCATTAGCTCGTTTACCGGCTATTTCCATAAAAATATTATGTTTTAATGTAAGTAATATGACATTAAAAAAATTACGAAAAGCTAAAAAAAAATTAGAATAAAAAATAATAAGAACAAGGTTAACTAGGTGAAAAGCAGCTGGAAAAAGTCATATATTTAATAACATTAAATCTCGCCGTATGTATGTTAGCTTTAAATTAAAAGACTAAAGAAAGATAGAGCCACAGAAAAATACGAGTTTATCTTTTAGAATTATGGACTTTCTATATTAGAATCGCCACTATTTGTCACCTTAAATCTGTCTTGAGGAGTAAAGAGGCCGCTGGCTACTAGCCAGGGTCCACAAGCCCATGCTTAGATTTAATTTATTTGAGCCTTAGACATCCCCCATGGGAGATATGAATAGGTAATAATAATATTTATAGTGCTAATAATAGTATAATACAATTTTATTGTACGTAATTTTATTGATGACCCTGTAGCTTAGTGCCTGTGAAGTTATAGGTCCCGAGTTCGATTCCGGCTGGGCTAGATATTTATATGACAGATTAATATTTGTACTCAGATCATGGGAGTTATACTGATGTCTTATTTATGTTCGCCATGGCACCCGTGACACGGGCAACCTTGCTGCATGGGTATGTGTTAAAGCGTTTCTTTTTGAAGTTGTATTTATTTTAGCGCGTTTGAAAAAAAATATGAAAGTAAAATTTTTACAATACGCGCGCACGCCGACAGCCAAAAAGTGACATGATGAAGTTAGCTGCTAGCTGATTCCTTTTACAAATAAATAGTTGTGGCATATGGGATGAAATCTTAAGCTATTTTTGTTCTGTTACGCCAAAGAAGTATAACTTCTTACGTGCGTACATAAGTAGTCAAACACACTTTTTTTTATTATTTAAACTATTACATATTCTTATATATATAATTCTCGTGTCACGATTTTAGTTACCATCACAGGTTACCTCGCAAACGGCTTAACCGATTTTTATGAAATTTTATATGCATATTCAGTAGGTCTGAGAATCGGCTACTATCTATTTTTCATACCCCTAAGTGTAAGTAAATATATTACTTTATTTTACGAAAAAAATATAATTATGTGTGTATAATAATAAACAAAGTAGGAAGTTTAGACATATGAAATAAGTATAATAGGAGTGCTCTAAGTTTCAATGGAGAATCAATCGTAAGTCGTAACTGATCGACCGAATTAAACAAATGCAGGTTTGGTAAGCGAAAGAAAAGAGACGATCACATGTAAAATTTTTCCAGCGCTTTCGTGTTCTGGATTGTTGTTAATTTTTAAATAGCAGAAGTTAAATCCTCTCGGAAGGATTTGGAGAGAAAAAAATTTTGACACTAGTTGGTCATCCACTGCTACACTTGCACGTAAGTAGTATCTTTAACTTAGACCTCATGGTCTTCAAACCACAAGACACGCTATACCACCAATCCAAATTGCAACAACTTCTAAGATTAGAAAAAATGTTGTTAAAGAGTCAACAAACACTGTTAATAGAATATAATCTTCAAAAAGATTACTTATAAAAAAAGTTTCCTTAATCTTTCTGAGTGGAAACTTATTCTAAACTATTTTCACATGAAGATGAATTTCCTACCGTATTAAGACAAGTAGCTTATGCAAGAGGCGATGAGAAGGTTGTCTGGGGAATTGTGGCAGTAAATTGTCTGATGTTGCTACTATTAGAATTAGCTATATTACTTCTATTTGAATACGATCTATTGCTCAGAAAATAATAAAAGTCATGAAGTTTAATAATGAAATAATAATAGTAATTTCATGTGTGTACATAAACTGTTAAATAAATTAAATTTAGGATTATTATTATTATTAAGTTTAGGTGGCCCCAAAAATTTAGGGGACCCCTTCAGTGTCCATTAGAAGTTGGTGAAAACGAAATAAATGCTAGGGGACCCTACTTAATTTTCTGTGAACAAAGAATTCTATTAACTATTCACTGTTTTTTAGGATTCCGAAGAAAAATCGGAACCTTTTTAGTTTCGTCATGTCCGTCCGTACATCCGTCCGTCCGTCTGTCGGAGCCATAGCGCCGAGACCCTAGTGCTATAAAGCTGTAATTTGGCATGGATATAAATTATTAAAACTCCAAAATCGTAGAATAAAATATTGAAAAATATTTTTAGGGTACCTCACCTACAGGTAACGTGAGGATGATTTTTTTTCGTTGCGTACCCCATAGTGTGTGGTATTGTTAAAAGGTCTTTCAAAAGTATTATGGGTCTCCTCTCCTAAGACCATTTTCATACGAAATATTTGGCTTTAAAATGCTAATTTTCGGTTAGAGTCAAGTGGCAAGTGGCAAGGCGGACCCCCCTGCCGGCTAAACGGAGTTGGGTTGCACAAATTAGAGTTGCACAAGTGAAAAAATTCTCAAAAATAGGTTACAAAATGATGAATTTTCAAGGAAAACTATTAACGGCTGTGTTAGCATAAGTAGTTAATGAGTAATAGTCGATAAACATACTGCTTCGGAACCACAGACATCCTACATTGCGTGTGGTCTAACACCAACTTGCCTGGTTTTTAGAATTCCGAAGTAAAATGGAACCCTTATTTAAATATCAGAATTAAGAGAGTATTTCGTGGAAGATTGAAGATTAGCTGCAGTGATTCGTTAGAAGACTGCTTTAATTAATTTAAAAACATTAAGTAAGTTTCGAAAGTTTTGAGATTACCCACAGTTGATTGTTAAACTTAAAATTCATATTCATATTTTGCATGTTTACTCGCAACCGCAACCGAATCTAATAAGTGGAAATAGTAAAATTAGATGCAAATAGGTATAACACAGAATTAGATGACATAATGACGGATGCATACCGTTATTAAACGAATTCCGATTTTACAGGTTTGCTTTGGGTCGTACGTATTTATTTATTTAACCTTTATTGACCACAATGCTTAATGCATTCTTTACCAGCTAACCATTGGACTAAAAAGGAAGGAGCGAAAGGCGGTTATTAATCAATAAAGTAAATTATATACATACATACAGTATACATCGTTTTAAACATGTTAAAGAAAATTTAGGATGAATAACAATTTTCGCCTTAACCATTTTTACAAATATGGGCTTCAATCCATTAATGGCTCACCACAGAGCACGGGTCTCTACTCTTGAGGAGGCCCAGAGCATACTCCACTACGCTGCTCCAGTTAAAATTATGAAAAAACTCGATCATAATTATTAGTGTCTTTAAATTTTTGATGATGCAAAATAAACTCACATAATTGTAAATCTGTTTGTATTAAATAAATGAAAAAAAAACTTCTCCCTATTCCACCGATTTAGCCCTGGCCATGATTGGATTTGACTTTATTTATCGGAAACATCGTTACGTATTAACAGACGTGTGTAAAGAGCAGATTATGTCGGATGATTAATTTCAATTTGCTAATCGGATTATCGGTCGGCAACACCCATTAGATTAACTCAAGGACAGTAGATTATCTAAGCTAAGCTATTTAAGGAAAACAAAATTCCCACATTGATTGAAAAAACCGAACTTTGTTTCCCCACGGGTGATTCAAATTCGAATTTTTCAGAAGTTTTAGTAATTATTTTTAATTTATGAATTCTTTCGCTGGAGAAATACATCATCACATGACCTGCAACCCTTACAGTTCTTGATAATATTCAAAGGCGTGTGAAGTCTACCGCAAAGTCAGTGAGTCATCCCATCCATCCATCCATCCATCAGCCCTCGGAGGTCTACTACTGGACCTAACTTACGCCATTCTGAGCGGTCCTGAGCCTTCTAAATCCAGCGGATGCCCGCTGTCTTCTTCAGGTCGTCAGTCCACCTGGTTGGGGGGCGACCTGTGCTTCTTTTTCCGAGACGTGGGCGCCATTCGAGAACCTTTCTTCCCCAACGGTTAGCGGTCGATACAATGACACCACACAGTAACAGTGAGTCAACTCTCATTAAAAGAAGATACTCGAGCTTTTGCCCTTTTTTATTAAGCCAGAAGACCTGACAAACAGTGGAAAATCTGTGGTGAGAATTATGGGTTTTGATGATAAGTTAACCTTACCCACTACACCTAATAATTTCTGTCTTACCGACGGCATTCACACTGGACATCCCAATAAACAAGATCTAAGGCTCTACTTGAATAACATTTTAAATCGCACCTCGCGTTTCCAATAACAGTAATTTTCTATCTAACGATAATAACGATGATATATCATGAGAGCTTCCGTCCCTCCAAAACATGAACTCATGATAAATTGCCACTTCTACTAAGCATTCAAGGACCGACCGCAAATCGCTTTCGATTCATACACGCCACGATACTATTAAAGCTATACGTACCCCACAATAAATAACTAAAGTAAAATACGCCCAGAATTGCTTTGGTTGAACGTGAATAGACCATCAATAAAACTATGTTCAATATTGCGCCTGCATATTTAAACAAGGATCGAGTCAGCCCGGATGCATAGAAGTAGATTTCATCTGATCACAATCAAGTCCTAATTATTATACTAGTAACTCGCCCTAGCTTCGCTTTGGGTGTCTAAGTCCTACGAATAAATACACTCCTAAAATACTCCTATAATCTTTTATAGTCCACCTCATGGATGCGGCGCGGCTATCATGGTTGATCAATTGATCATACATAAAAATAATGTAAATTTTCAAACTACTACTGCTGAAAACGCATCTCTTACAATGAGAAGGACTAAAGGTCACTGTCCGCTGCAAGTGTGGTTTGATTTGACAGACTTCACACATCATTACCATTTAGCAGAGCTCTCATGTGAGAACTATAAACACTTGATCGCGATGTGTACATTCACCGAAGCACAGACCGAAGTGACGACCGCTACTACATTATTATATTATTGTACTCGAATTATATTAGTGGCTATAACCACAAAAGACATAATAGTACATCTATAACTATAACTTCTAAAATATTATAATATTTATTGTTAGTTGGAAGTCTGAATGGTCCACACGTACAGTTACAACTCTTAAAAAGAATATTTACTATAAAAGTAATAAATCAATTACACCAACTGCACGTCAATTCCACGCCGATTTGAACTCGACATAACGAAAGCATTGATTATGTATTATATTTATATCGTGTTTTGTTCGATTGATTACACGATCAAATCGAAGTTGCTGCCCATCGTACTGCGATTCGTCCATGCGTCGAATACTTCTTTCAATCATTTCATTGGTGAAAATCAAACTGTTTGACACGATATTAAAATAAAATATTAACCTCATATTGCAATGCTTTACTATAAGTTACTACTCGTATACCTAAGTCGGAGTGAAGTTGACGTCAAATTGGTGCAGTGTGCGAAGTCCTGTAAAAGCGACAACAAAGTTAATTATCGGGCTCCCGTGAAAAATAAACGTGATATTAGGTTTGGTAAAAATTTGTAAAAAGCGATCCCTTGTAGTCAGCGTGAATTTAAGTGCTCTCATTGTGACTCGTATAAAAGTATTTCAGTCCAGAATTTTTCAGTTGTCGTCAAAGCTTTGCAGACTTTTACTGGCATCAAGACTCCACTTACATTTTAAACGGTTTTAAATGTATAAGGTATGTAAAAGAACAAAGGTATATTAAATGTAGGTCACCTTGAGTAATTTGGTTTGAATATGCCATAAAATTTCACGGTAATTTCGTAATGAAATTATTCATAAATAGCTCCATAGTCATCTCAATAATCCATCCCGTAACATGCAGATTGTATGGAATAAGCTAATATTTTTATTTTATTTTATTTGGGGATAATGAAGTATATATGAAAATTAAAATGGAATTATTAAATTAAGTACCTATTAAAATTTACCTATGTTACTGTGCAGTAATATACAGTAATATATTATACAAATTTCCCACTTCCTAGAAACATTCTAAAATATTTTTTACAACAAGTCACGCAACGATTGACTTTAAGATCTTTGCAATCTTACTCAGTAATATTCCTTTCATTGATTTAATATCACATCGATGGTCTAACGTTTCCTAATATCGAACGTTCTCATATAGTAAGATGTCCGATAAATTGTAGGATCGTACGTAAACGTGGGGTTTGCGTTAAATTTTGCTAATACCAGGATAAAATCGAAGAAATTATTTATTATACTAAGGTAAATTGTGGTTAATTAGGCAGCATTAAAAATAATTACCAAACAAGAGCATGTCAATATCCGTACCAAATAATTGTGATTATTAACACCGCCATTGTTAAAACAATTTCGTATAAGTAAGTAATAAAACATTATACTGAAATACCTCGCGAATGTGTTCTCTTATTCTCCACTGAACTAATGTTCTTCATTATGAGAATCCCGAGTTTCGCAGACGTCTGCTACAATCTGAAAAAGACAAAGCCGTGTGAAATCTCTGTGACATAAGCTTTTACAGAGCCTCAGGAAATTATTAACGTCATTTTATGAGTACGCCAAGCTCAGATTATTCCTCACATACATTTACATTTAGCCTGTAGAGCTTTGTGACGTTCGCTTGGTATAACCATAACTACACCTGATAAATTTGTCTAACAAGAACTAGATATAAAGAAAGATAAACGAATAGACAAACTATCCGATGGTATTACTTACCTAAGAGAAAATTATATTTGAATTTTGATTATTCTATTTATTTTCTTTCATAAAATATTATTTCATGTCTATAATTATGTATACAAAATAGTTTCAACGTTAGATAGGATTCTACTCTGAAGGTCAAAAACGCATTAAGTCAAACACGCAAAATGACAAAAATAAAAATGCTAGGCAAATGCCACTTCACACTTGCGTCCAGTGATGATTTTGAAACTACAATAGGGTACTTTCGGTAGTGAAAAATAAATTATGAAATTTGATAAAAATTAAAATTTATGTAAAAATATACTTAAATATTCTGATTTTGTGTCATAAAAGCACATTATTGTTTTATTACATTAAAATGAAAAGTCGTAATTTTCAATCTGTATATCACGTGACCAAAAACACGAGCCGCCATGGTGTGACGTCAGACAGGCATTATTATAGGCGAAAAACTGTCAGTTCAGCGTCGGCGTCAGTGTCAGCTATAAAGCTGTTAACGTTGAATGAGTGCTGTACCCTAATTCACGTAACTTTAAGACGCATCGATTAAGTTGCAGTGACGCTGCAATCAAGTTGGAGTGACGCTACAATCAAGTTGAAGTTTGGCGTCTAAACCGTATTGTCATAATTTTTTGACTGCGCGTCAACTGCACGCCAACTGCACGCAAACTGCATGTGAACTTCACTTCTCCTGCGCGCCTGTCAAACTTTATGAGACTTCAAACTTCAAAAGTTTATGAGAATACCAATCAAACTGCGATCGGGAACACGCTATCTTGACGCGCATTATCAGAATACCTTTTTGTGACGTGAGCGCGCTTGAGACGCGCTCGCGTGACGTGAGCGTGTTTGACAGCGCAAGAGAATACGGAAAGTGTCATTTTGATCGGAACGTCGCTGCAACTGCACTGCAATCGAACTTAAGTTACGTGAATTACCCTGCAGGTCGTACATACACGACTGTTGTAATACCAATATTACGTCACCAAAATGGTTGACAGCGTTTTTGCGGGAATAAAAAAGGTTTAAAATTTTATTTTATTTTATTCCAAGAAAGTTTTGAAGTAATTTTTCAAACATAGTAGAATACCCTATTGTTTTATTACAAAAACTGTTTCATTTAATTATTTATTTTAAATGGCCTTTTTTAATCGTTTATTTTTACAAAGCTTAATTTGCTTATGATCAATTTAAAATTATGTGGAAAAATAAATTTTAATTTCATTAATCATTGTAAGACTGTCCAATATTCCATCCTTGTTGTCTACCATATCTATCCATATATAATATTATGTGGTTATAATCCGGGAGTTAAATACATGATAAGTATCATAATAAATACTAACTGCACGAAAATAAACCTAGGTAGGTGAGTAATGACTTTATTATTACTTCAATGATTTATTTGCAATATGTTTACCTATTTCTTGGCTCAATACGGTCTCGGTTCTGTTAAAAAATCGACACCGCTGGCTACATAAAAATATATATTATAGAAACCTGTACGCATACTATTACAGAATTTGGGTAAAGTAATAAGAACCGGCATGTACACGCCCCTTCCGCCCTCGTTTTACACAATATGGTGAACTTCCGAGGCTGAAAATGAAGCCTCCATAATAGAGCGATTAATAAAAATCCACTCATGAAAAGAACATCACATAGGGCTGCCATCCGTCCGGGGTTCCCCGGATTTGTCCTAGCTTATGGGGCGTTCGGGGAGCGTCTAAGCGGGGTTTTTAAAAAGGGGCTAGGGAAAATCTACACCATTTCTGCGTCCGGGGCAGAAGATTACAGCGTCCCCTTAGAAAAGCAACTCTACTCCCCATCTAGCGACCAGCGCCTCTATCAACGTACATACTTTGCTACATTTTATTTTGCTACATATTATTTTATTGTAATTACCTTATCCAACGAATAAATGATTGATTGATTGATTTAAGCGTGGCACCCTTTAAAAAATTCTGCCGCCAGAGGGAGGTCTTTCTGAGTTGGCATCCATTGAATACTTAGATTCTATACTTAGATGTCTAATATCCCGGGTTTTTCAAGTTATGTTTGGTGATAGCGATTTAGGTGCTGACAGCTCTCAGGCATCCCTACACTACAGTCCCTATATACAAATTAAGAGTCATTCTCTAAATACGAAAGCCTTTTGAAAAGCATGGTATTCTAAAATAGCATTGTATTATGCTGATGACGTCCGAATGTAATTGATTGATAAATATCCGACCCGTATTTTGTTTACTGATATACATAGATTCCATGAATATCAATAAAGCTGTGCCGCAATTAGACTGAAATTCCTTTTATCAAAAGTTTATTTCACATTGACATTTTTGAATATTATATTTTCCCTAATAAATTTCATTTGTAACATACATAACAGGTAGTAAGGTAGATTAAATTTTGCTTTCTACACTCTTCCGTGTAATCTTTTAAATTACTATACTCAACTTAAGATTCCTACGTGTGTGTTGAATTATTTATTTATTTATTTATTTATCACGTTCAAACCAAACAAAAATAAAATCTTAATAAAAAAATACAATTTGTATTTATTTTAAAATCAAGCGATGGCTGAATAGTTGACGAACTGCCGTCGTATCTGACGCTCGAAATTGACCCGCTTTTGCGAACGTCCAAATAAAAAGCTTGCGGCATGTCATAGCGGCTAAGCTAACTCGGACTTTCTATGGATTTGGCACTCAAAACAAATAAACAAGATATGTGGAGACATTTTAATACCGGGTTTGGACTAGATGCCACAATCCCTGGCTGAAAAACAAATATTGTTATGTAGTAAGCATTGTAGTATAACTTATAAGTACTAGGACAGACATTGCGAACTAACACTGGGAATACACGTCCGATTTTTCTCTCCGATTGTCTGATCAGATAGTCTGATCAGACAATCGGAAGGCCCTCGTGCCATACATTTGTTTGAATACACAATACACGTCCGATCAGATTGTAGGATCGGACGTCCGAGTCGGAAACAGCGCCAAGACGTCTACGATTTTATGGCCGATCCGATTGTCTGAAGGTGCGGTCTGCATACTTTTCTACAGAGACCAATACACGTCCGATTCCTCCTTCCGACTTGCCAGTTTACTCTCTAGCGTGACAGTGAACGCACGCGTCGCATTGTTATGTCATTTTAGTTGTTAAGTAGATAAGTAATTTAGTACATAAGTAATTTAGAAATTTTTCTGTTAAGTAGGTGGGCGGGGCTTATCACTTAACACGTTTGGACGGGCACTTTTTACTTAAAATTTAATTAAAATTTACTAAAATGGTTAAGTAATTAAGTAGGTCACGAGGAAGTCGTAAACTTCTTTGCATTGTTGATCATTAGTTTTTAGGAAACCAAAGGACATGCAAGATTTATTTTAATTTAAGATATTATTATGAATATTTTAATTTATTTTTATTATTTTAATGTTTAATTCTTAAAATGTATAATAATTTCTACCAATACTCATACTCCATACATTGTGCCTTATTTTATTCCTATATGGTATCTATCCCTTTTTTCATTTTAATTTTTACCCACGACGGACGGAACGAAACGAAGGCGGTATATGCATTAGGGGTTAGAGGTTGTTTGTTTATTAGTTTGTATGTATGTATATTACCGTTTTTATGAAAACTACTGGGCCGATTTCATTGCAGTTTTTTGCATCCAAAAGGTATCACTAAAGAGCGGGCTTATAATTATATGTTTTATGGCAGTAGGCCACCAGAGGGCGCTGCAGTAGCCTGATACGGGGAGTTTTTCAAAATTTTTATTTTTATGCTCTGTTATCTGTACCTACACGCTGCTAACTATTCCAATTTTTAACCGACTTCAAAAAAAGGTGGAGGTTCTCAATTCGACTGTATTTTTAGGGTTCCGCACAAAAAAACGAAAAACGGAACCCTTATAGGATCACTCTTGCGGGGAAAGGGAGGGAGCGGCTTATTTCCGAAACTATCGACGCTAGAAAGTTCTCGCTCGAAAGCTGTGGTCCCACCACATGAAAAGCACCTTAAATTTGAGCGAGATCTGACGTGTAGTTTTTGATTCATCCCTTATATTGAAGTAAGTTATTTTGTTGTCCAGAATGATTCAAGTACAAAAGTACGTTAAAAGAGCTTATACCTACTCATTCTATAACAATCAAAAAACTTTTCGGGGTATCTCAGTAGTTTTGGATGTTTTAAGTAGAAATTACTCTCGGTAAGTCTTGTCAGATTGATACTTAATCAATCTGAACTGAAATTGAATATTGAATCCAATAGCGACGTTATTTCTTCTTTCGCGCTAACACGAGCAAATATGCAATAAGTAACCATAATTTTCATTCGCCATCCATCTTTTCTTTCTGGCAAGAGTGGCAAGCAAGCACTTACCGCTCTCACAGCTCGAGAACGACTGTGTTCAGAAAAAGTCTGACGCAAAAATCGGACGTGTATCGAGTAAATACGATCAGATAGTCTGATCAGACAATCGGAAACAAAATCGGACGTGTATTCCCAGGGTAAAGCGACGGAAGATTCTATTTTCAAAATTGAACTCCCGTTCTCTTTTCAAAATCGTCTAAGTGCATTGAAAACAGTTGCCGATTGGCAACAGTTCATTGCGCAAACATCGTTTTCGCGGTGTCAGTTCTTTACACTAGTAATAATAGTTCAGAATTAAAAATAAAAAATTCCGTTCATTCAAATACTTGTAGTAGATTTTAGCTTTCAGTTTAATTTAGTTGTGCATAGTAGAATTGGTATGCGCTACCCGCGATTGGTTCAATTTAGTCGAACGAGGGTCTAACTTAGCCCTCAACTTGCAAGTTCAACAGCTCAACTACAGTTGACTAAGGTTGAGTAGTTCTTCAGAGACAAAATTTTCGATGGCCATCCAATGGGTATATTTCTGTAACTAACTAACAAAACGGCATGTAAATTTTTTCTTCGACCAATTCTTCAACCAATCAAATCTTGTTTGTTTTTTTCTACGCTACCCTGTAAAATTTAAATGAGTCCCGTCTGTTAATTCTTGGTGTAGTTGTTCAGTAATAATTTTAACAACATTCTGGATTACTGGGCTTGTTATTTTCTTTTTAGTTTTTTTTACGCAGTCGGGTTTTTGTTTTTTTCGTTAATTTTTTATTTTACAGATTTTAGTTAGGATTAATTGACCTAAAGAAACTTAAAAATAATTTTTGAATACCTATTCAACGATCGATACCCCACTTGACATAGTTCATTGTTTTTTTTTTCATTTAGTTAGTAGGTTAGTTTAATAGTTTTATTCAAAATTGGTTTGGCTTACAAACACTTTTTGAAAGTCATGCAAGCTAACACCAAATGCTCCTATCTGTAAAACTGAATAGTTCTACTTCCAAAAACAGAATATAGATAGGTATATAGAAATAATGGATTAAAATCCGTATGTATGGACGGAGATATGAAAGCTCAAAGCTGCTCAGTATTTACCTATTATTTTGAGCTTCACAGAAGTTCAACATTGGGTAGTTAACTTGTGTTAGTTTAACCTCATTTAATAAAGTTGCAATTTTTCTCGAACTGGTTTCTTCGAAAAAAATATATTGGTAATTTTTGGTATTCTACTTCCGAATCCAACGAGTACTAATATTATAAATATGAAAGTTTGTGAGAATATATGGATGTTTTTACTCTTTCACGCAAAAATTACTGAACGGATTTTCATGAAATTCAGCACAAAGGTAGACAATGATTTGGAATAAGATTTAGATGTCAAACTCAAAGACCAAATATTATATCTACCAATACAAGCCATATTAATCTGTCCGCCTCTCCCATACGATAAGAACGGACATTCACTATTTTTGGATTAGAATACCTGAAGATAATGCTATAAATAAACGTTTTAGCTGGAATGAATAAATTCATACATAATAATCATGTTACAAACAGCAACTTCTACTTCATTCTACTTCGTTATAAGTATACCATTGGCCTGCTTTGGTATTCTTACCTTGAAAAAATCTTTTTTGCTCAGTACAGTTCTGTTTACTTTATTCCCTTTCTTGTTATTTTATTACTAACATACGATAAGGAGTATTTGTATTATATCGCAGTTCGAACTTATGTCATGAACCACTTTGATATAAAGAAACAAATTTAATAAAGATAAAGTTGTTTTATCAGTAAACACTTTCACTTAGTTTTGCGCAAAAATATTACCTACTTTATTTTGTTCTTATATTTCTGCTCTCAGTTGTATTTGTCGCTTCTCAACTGTGTCTATTTTACAATGCCTTTTTTGTAATGAGCTTTTTATAAATAATTACAATTATAATGAAACCCTGTATTATATTATAACTTGCATGTTAACTATTTCGTTTTGATTTAAATCAATTGAGTGCGTGTCGAGTATTATTTAGACCACTCGTGTCATGAGAGTGGCGGACCTTTTTTCGAGGAAATGCACCTATATGTTACCGGCAATCTTTGTAATCCGGTACCTATTTTATATAACACCTAGGCAATATATAGAATGCTTAAAACGTTTAAGTAATGTATGAAAATATTATAATATTATATTTATTTCACCTTTTATGAAAGGCTATAAGGCATAAAGAAGTTGCTTTTCTGAAAGAAGGTACCTCAAGCGAAGCGAGCACTCAGAAAACTTTGTTTTCTAATTTTTTTCAGATTAACTCCAGAAAAAAGTCTTTACAATTTTGACAGTTTTGTAATTTTTATGACCTGTGAGATATCTTACTAATCAAGACACATCTTAAATGAAAAATAACTAATCAAAAATATTAATTCAATAAGTTATATTACTTCATTTACCACTTCAATAGATACTTAGCAATCAATCTAGTAATATTTAAACATTTTTTCATCTGCTAAATGTACGGTCTATAGAAACTAAATAGTATAACCTATGGTATAACTTACCTATATGTTCAAATTTTGGAACAAACGTCATACAGTGTCCTTAATCTTTATTATATAGCTACTTAAAGTTCGTTTTTAATTATTTATATGCATATTCTTATTCAACTACCAGTAAACTTAAACTTTAACAGTAAAATTGTTTTTACATAGTTTTAATATTTTTATTTATTTTGTTTTCTTTTATCATATTATATTTCTTTCTATTCTTTATTCTCTAGTGACTTTACGCACGCCGATGCCCTCTGTGTTTTTCTTACTTCTTATATATCCTTCTTAAAGGTTGCCTGGAAGAAATCGCTATGTAGCGATAAGGCCGCCTGTTGTTTTGTACCATCTTAACTGTTATTCTTGTACGATTGTATAATATGTGGTGTGCAAACAATAAAGAGTTATCTATCTATCTATCTAAACCTCGTAATTTTCCCTGCTTCTGCTAAGCAACAGAAATTCTTTATCCTCTTTTGAAATAATATCTATTACTATAATACATATCTTTTAAAAATGTTATCTCTATAATATGCGTCTACGTAACAAAGAGATAACCTCCCAATAGTCTCCTGAAAAGTCGAATATGTCTTTCAGACGAGCGTAACGAGTTGACTACGAAAATAAATAGGTTCTTACCATATTTTGCATGAAAGCCGTGCAAGCCAGAGGTAGCGAAAGCAATATCAGAGCTAAAATCGGACTAACCGGTCAGAAGGTCGGAAGCGGATATTGCATTTCCTACCACCTGATTTTCAGAGCCTTTTCCAAAACACCACCGTCATACTGCAGAGGAAATAGTGAATACCGATAAGAAGGTAAATTCGGTCATTAATCTCCGTCCGATATTTCATAAAACAAGCGTAACTAATAGAATATTATATAAAAGTTTGTAAGTTAACAACTTAAATTAATCCTTTCCTTATTAATGAATTGAAATCCATTAGCCAGCAACAGAATGTCGATGGCTACCTACACAAAATTTATTGTTACGAGCTAGGTACTATTTATAGTAGTTACATGCCGAAATTATATTAACCTGTTGTTAATATCGCGGAAAGAAGACAATTAAGATGTAGGTACTTATTAATTTTGTCTTATGTTAATTAAATTTTAAAAGTTAAGAAGTCGATTTAGCTAGTTATGATGTTGTGTTTGACATTTCAAAAGTATTATAAGTAAATATAGTTATTATAATTATTATGACAATTTTAGTCATCATTCTCTGGTGCATTAGCATTCACTATGACGACTTGGTTGATGAGAAATTATGATTATACATATTACGAGTAAATAAATATGGTAACTTGCTTATAATATTATTGTGATTGATGTTAGATTAGACGGTATAGGTGACTGTCGATAATGTTGACTTGAGATTCATCGTTGAATCCTGAGGTAAATATAATATTGATCTTAATAGGGACAAGTTTACGATAAAGCCAAATAAACCCACTTTTACAGTGACATACAGTCGCAAATGTACTTAAAATCTAGTCATCGAGTAACACAAATGGAGTGTACTAGCTGCAAAATTATTTGCAGAGGTTTAGGAAACTATAATAGTTTAAATTTATTGTGCAGAAAAAAACTACCCACTACATTTTTCTATAAACTTAAATTAAAATTTAAAAAACCCCCAACGGTTGTCTTTATTAACCATAGCTAAATGCTAAGAACACTCTCGATTACGTCACCTTTCAGACAAAAAAAACTATTATAGATCAAAATTGGTTCATCCGTTTGGGACCTACAATAGCACAGACAGACATACAGATCCACAGATATACAGACACACAGAAACACAGATAGGTACCTACGTCAAACTTATAACACCCCTCTTTTTTTCAAAGGTGGGATTTCACTGAAATCCCAATCCAATTCAGCCATACAGTTTGCAAAATATGTCTTGTAATCTTATGTTAAAAATCATTTTAGGACAGAGGTTTCATAATTCAGTGTTGATTTTATTATAAAATATTAGAATATCTTTAGGTAATTTAGGGATAGTAAGCTAATTATGTCGCAGAATGACTTACGCATTGTTGTCAACACGAAAGCAAGTAGCTTTTTAGTATAATACCTAAATAACCTAAGACTGAATATCTAAATTCTATTTTTACAACGTACGGTAAACACAGGAGCTATAAAATACTTAAGGTCACAATAAATTTTCTCACTCATTAATATCCACGACGCACGGCCCCGTCGTCCGTAGTAATTTAATAGCTTTGAATTATAGTGGAATATTTTAACATTATGCTAGTTGCATTTTGCATTAGGTATTACTTTTTTAATTCCCTTTATATTTATTAGCACTTAATAGTGTACTCACTTACAATTTAACACTGAGTCACTTCATTAATTTATAAACTATCTCGCCCTCTGCCCACGGCTTTGCCTGCGTTTTCTGGGATGGTCTATCCTTGGGTTCAATTTCATTAAAATATGTTCAAGTAGTTTTTGCGTAAAAGAATAACAAACATCCATGAAAACTTTCACATTTATCTATCTATCTATATATATAATTATATACATATACTAGGAAATCGCCCTCGCTTCGCTTCGGGAAAAATAGTAAAACAATAATAATAATATAGCCTATGTCACCCGGGGATATTGTAGCTTTCCAACACTGAAAGAATTTTTCAAATCGGTTTGGTAGTTTAGGAGCTTATTCAATGCAAACAATCAAATTTTTCCTCTTTATAATACCTATATTAGTATAGATGAGGCAAAAGTGATTGACTGATGTATCAACGCACAGGCCAAACCCTCTGGGCTAGAAACTTATAATTTCGCACACGTATTCCTCTTATAACGTAGGCATCCACTAAGGAACAATTTTTCAACATTCAACCCCAAGGGGGTGAAATAGGGGATAAATATAATTTCCGATAATACAGATATAATAATATAATATTTATAGATAATAGAGATAAGCATAATTTCCGCGTGCGAAGCTGCAGGCAACAGCTAGTAATATTATACGTAGTAAGAGTATATTAGTAATATTATACATAAGAGTATATAGTATAGTACTCGTAATATTATACTAGTAATTACACGTATATCCATGCCAAATTACAGCTTTTTAGCACTAACTGTCCCGGCGCTATGCTGCGCACAGCCGTCCGTCTGTGGACGGACAGACGGAAAGACATGACGAAATTATAAGGGTTCCGTTTGAACTACGAAACCCTTATAACAGGGATAACGAAGTAGCCAAACTAAATCCTTCAAAATTTAAGGTATTAAATTAAACAATACGAACATAAAAAAACAACTTTATTTAATGCAATATTAGTAAAATAGCTGCCATCGCCCACTGAAGCCAAGTAATTTCCGCCAATCGTCCCGTAACACATTGAACAGCTTTTGCTATACGAAAATAAATAGTTGCGTGAGGAAACTCATTTGGCGGTTTCGTTAGACAGTGGACTAGATTTCACAGAATAAATGTCACTTCGGCAAACCTGCGACCTCTTTGACCTACTCTTGTCCGCGTGGACCGAAGTGAAAATATCACGTCGTTAAGATTATCTGTTTTAAAAGAAAATGACCGTTCGGTTAAAAGGAAACGGGACTTTCTTTGTGATTGTTACGTTGAGATAATTTTTAACCACGATGATGATGGGTAATGAGAATGAGTAATTACTGTATTTTATCCCAAAATACTCTTCAATTTTGAATGGAACAAAATTTAATTATTCAGTACATCACATGCCATCACATGCCATCACATACAATGATATTCTATGTTGCTTATACATTATGTATGTTTTCTTGTGAATTGGTTACAAACGAAATATGCACCACCTGATGGTAACTGATTTCCGTGGCTCATATATATACGTTACGCTAGCCATACACGATCAAGTGTACTTGACAAGTTTGCAGTTTGACTTGATGCGGCATCCAGTTTGCATGAGATAGCTATATGGCCAGATAGCTATACTGTAGCCATACACCTACAAGTTTACTGGATGCCGCGTCAAGTCTGCTGCAAACTTGGCAAGTATACTTGATCGTGTATGGCCAGCATTAGCAACAGCAAAGACATCAAAGATGTGTTGCCACCCACGAAGAAAGCGGGGTCCTAGTTATTGCATCTAAGACTATAAATAAATAAAAAACAAAGGAACTAACTAGTTATTAATTGATAACAGAAAGTTAATTAAGGAAATTATCGAACACATATAACTGGACTTGATATAGCCCAGTTATTCCACCGGGCAGCGGGCTTGTTTAATATTGTTATCTGATATTATAAGCATTTAGTTTAATAGCGAACGGGTGCATGTTGGCAAACGATCAATGTACACGAATACGAGCACCCACATTATGTTATTACTACAATTTTATTAAACCAGCGGTCTAGGATATATATTATGAACGTCAACATTCATAATGTGATATCATGTGGACATTGTGTATACCGCTTTAAATTTACAAATCTTGTGCATTAACCAGTAACCTCAATCTATTTGAGAGTGGCAAAGTTTAATTTTAACGTAAATAATAACGTGGTTAATACGTTTTATAAATTTAAACTGCGTGCGGGCAGCGTAAACCAAAATAACTTTGCAATTGTGGTCATCGTCAAGAAAATATCTGTAGGTACAATAAAAAAATACGGATATGTAATATATAGTTGTATGTAAGTTTGTGTATAGTGTATGTAAGTTTATACGTCTATGTTACTTACAAATAAAAAAGATAAAAATGCTACGAAATGAAAGTAAATATGATAATGTAGTAAATATTTAAATTAGTTTATTTAACATCGCTTCACTTCGACTCTATACAAAGTACTCATAAAACGAAAATGTATCATGAAACGAATGTTTGCGATAAACTTTTTCTGAGTCTTGGCAACTCAATACCGAAACCCACCCACGTGTAAATATTATTATATTATCGGCCCTAGATTTAGACTGGATCCCGCGATATGAGCGCCGCATAATACGAAATTTATGAATGTCTGATACGGATTTCGGTTAAGCGAAGAACTGAAAAGACGCAATAACAAACGGGTTCAATCAATGTTACATTATCCTGATTGATCCGCCTGTCGTTCAAAAGGCGATCGTTTCGTAAAAATAGAAAGTCGCTGATTATCGAGTTTGACCTGCTGTCAAAGACAAGTGGAAGAGGTTAGTAGAACGTCGTCTCCACACAGAGCACTCCAAAACCCATCAACATTTAAGTTCTTGTCTCTTGTAACCGCAAAGCGTCTCTATAGTTTTTGCACTAATCAGTAACATGTCGCAAACAAACGGGTAGGTAGTTGTTGTTCAGTCATTTTTAAACCAAACTATCCACAACGCCGAGTAGAACACAAGCTATTAACAAAGCTATTAACCAACTGTCTATTGCACAGTTCATTCTTGCAGTTTAAAAATACAGTTACTGGAATAAAAACTGCTAGAAAAGGTGAATCAATGTCTATGAGTTGCAGCGAGAAACTAACGAGTGACAAGTGTTCTATATCTATAGAAAGAAGCAAAATACTGCAAGCAGTCATTGCTTGCTGCTGAATATTTCCGCCTCTTTCAATAGTATTTGAATAACGGCATAAAATTGACGTAATGTCTGTGTTATTGTTAGGAAAAAAGGAAAAATTAACGCTGACAATTTAACTAAAAAAGATTCACGAATAAACTTTTCAAACTGATTACTTTAAGCTAAATGTGGCACGCAATCTTCAAATCAATCATAAATAGCATTCTGGATCGTTTTAAAACGTCCGAGATGTTATGTAAACGGAAATACGTGGAATTCGCCATTTTATAAATACATCGTTCTTCATTCAAGCTATTATTTATGCATTTCAAAGAAATTTATAAACAATCGATAGCTCCGTGCGAAGGTTATCTCGTATTAGTTATGTTGTTACTAGTTACAAGGCAATATTTTATATTGAATATTGCAGTCTTATAAAGCAGAACAACACTCTATTATGTAAATCAATATCACAATATTTATCTATTTTTGACCCTGTTTCTAAACATTTTATTAATATTTATGTTTAACGGCGTCTTCTTCTTAATGCAACTTCTGTAAATTAAATAAAAATATTTCAATAAAAAATGGGGCACATTAATTTAAAATCTTGGGGTTAAACGAAGAGCCAATAACTTTGAATACCGAAATAAAAACGATATTAAATCTATTTTAAACAAAAAGTCACCCGTCATATTTAATATGCATTTTATTGACCCCCGACGAAAAAAGAGGGTTGATATATTATAACTTTATAAGTTTGACGTATCTGTGTATCTGTATGTCTGTCTGTGGCATCTTAACTCCCAAACGGATGAACTGATTTGATTTAGTCTTTTTTTGTATGAATGTGATTTAATCGAAAGTGTTCTTAGCTATGTTTAGTAAAATTTTAAATTTTAATTTAAGATTATTTTTATTTAATGTAAAGATTGAATTTATTTATTGTTTTTTTACAATTGTTTAAAGCCCAAATATTAATAAAAGTATGTATATTGTATAAAAAAAATTACTAAAAAACCAAAAAAACCCGGCTAACCCAGTACTTTAGAATGTTGTTAAAAGTAATACTGAACAACTACACCAATAGAAGAAGTTTTCATTCTCTATATTTAATTGAACTGATCTGAGGTACTGATGAACTTGCGCAATCCTTAATGTGAACAATGCAACCAACAACAGCTAACAACTAGTTACTAGTCGTTCAGCTAACCAGTGGCTTGCGGTCTTGTAATCAAGGCGTATGCAGCTTTAAGGAAAATTTACTACTCTTCAGCCCCATTTCCGTTCTCATTTCTTTTGAGATAGGGATTTATCTATGTTTATATTACGAGTATGTACTAGCTTTTTTGCCGCAGCTTTGTTCGTGTTTTTCGAACATAAATGAGATCATGATCAACCATTGAAGTATAATGTCATAGAACATCTCGAACAAAACGTGTGTCCCGCCCGGGAGGTTCGATTTTCAAAATTGTGTCCCCGCTTTCCTTTCAAAATCGAACGAATCCATTGAAGATTGAAGCCACGTGACGCCAATGCATTGGGACATATGTACATGTTGTTCGCGGTGTCGGTTCTATACGCCCGTAATAATACTTCAATGTGGTTAACCCTGTGGGTTAACCTATGAATTAAATTTCATGAAAATCCGTTCCGTAGTTTTTGCGTGAAAGGTAAGAAACATCCATACATCCTCACAAACTTTCACTTTATAATATTAGTAGGATGTTGAATAAATAAATATGAAAGTAATACAAAAAAATATTGCAATGAAAATTTTGGGGCAGTTTTATAAACATTCACAAGACTTTTATTAACATTATAAATTAATATTGACAAAGCCTGGTTATTTAAATCAATATGATCTGTATCTTCTGATCTTTATATCTGATATTTAAAAAAAAGTAACTTTAAACTGTACATGATATACAGGAAATGGTTGGCGGAAATAGATATAATAATTAGATATGTACATCGCGAAATAAGAGATAAAAATGGTATGAAAGTCTTGTCACGAGTTTAATATAATTTTGATGGCTTTTTATAGCTCTTGAAATAAACTCTTAAACTTCATGTTGAAAATGTAATTATTAAAGTTGTAATTTTATGTGTACAATAAAGATATTGTTATTAGATGTTAAGTAAAAAAATACCTGAAATCATTCCAATATGCTCTCAAATGTTCGTTCGTAAAGTGCTACGCGACAATTCTACACTTCACATAATTTTTATTTCAATATTTATTTGCATTATAACGTATACTTTCAAAGTCTCATTTTACTTGGGATATGCATCAGAAAAATAACGCATAACCATTTATGGTATATTTGAATGCCCGATTTGAATCCCCATTCTGATGTAGCACTATGGCTTGCAGCCAAGAACTACGCCAGGAACTAATGTCGTGTGAAATTTTGCAGTGCCAAATGAACCCGGATAACAGCTATTAATGATGAAATCAATTCCCTGGGTTGGACATAATGTACTTAAGAATGACTTCTGGATAAATTATAAAAAGTTGAAAAAACTCGTTTGTCGGTCCGAGATGGTATCAATTTTCCGTTTCATTTCATTAATTAAATTAAGAGCATAGCATTGAGCGTCCTAATTATAATTACCATGAACACTATCTAGATAGCATTCGTCTACAGAACAGTTTGCGCAATGCTCATCTTGTACGTGTATATCTATCATCGAAGAAATTTGCCTCATCACGGTACAATGACATGGGGTATATAGGTTTCTGCTTATCAGACAACGTAGGTCGTCTGCGGTGATCCTCTACTTTTTTATCTTCTCAATAAATGGAAAACAATGACAGCTCAAGTATTTTTTATCAAGTTACATAAAAATTTAATAATTCCTTGTTTACGAAATATACGAGAACCTCAATATTTTTTTTCATTTCTCCCTCAATTTTCGATAAAAAATCTTCACTAAACTTCTTCCTACTTAGAAATTATCCTGTAAAGAAAATTATTGTTTGATCTGAAACGATTTTTACTATAAGTAATATCGATCTAGGTAAGTTATTTTTCAGGAGATATATCTCCAAGGAAATTTACTTTAAACAACACAGACTTTCCGCAAGCAAAGTACTATGTGCATCACGAACTAATGCAGTTTCACTAAGCAAACACCTCGCACTTTACCTCACTTTTCTGGCGCAAATTTAAATTTATTATACAAGTATAAATTTCTATATCGCGACGTGTATGAAGACAGGGGTTGACGTCACTGAATATCTATGGTTACCTGAAACTATCTACGGTATTCT
This sequence comes from Thymelicus lineola, assembly GCA_963932265.1. NCBI lineage: Eukaryota > Metazoa > Arthropoda > Insecta > Lepidoptera > Hesperiidae > Thymelicus > Thymelicus lineola. Next base: position 10,511,498 of record OZ010685.1, read on the forward strand.
GTTTCGTAAAACCCTTTAGGAATTGTTGAAGCCCATTAATATTTTATCGGTACGTTGAATATATTACTAAAACATAAAAATAGTATCTAATACTTAACTTATACATTGAATTATGATTGAATCAGTCTTTTATGTTTTCAGTTCAATAAACTTAAAGTATTTTCTTACTAAATAAAAAGTTAATAATAGGTTAATACTAGGAATTACAAATGGCATTAATGCCTGCCTAATACCGTTTCAATAGGAAGATATTATTAAGAGATTACAAAAGACTAAGAATATTAATGCCGAATGTCAAATCCTCCCTGATAATGATAATTAAAAATTAAAAACACTAATTCATCATACATATTATACTAGCTGTCCCGCGCGAACTTTATAACGCCTAACAAATAAATGTCATGTTACTATTAACTAAACGGTGTGTGTGCGTGTCTCCCTCTCCCTCTCAAACAAAGTGATGTTAGTTACAATATCGTTAGTTAAAATATCGGAACAAAAGCACAAAAAAATAAGAAAAATTAAATGAGAGAACAAATGACAATCGTCAAAACCAATGACAATTGTCAAAACAAATGACAACCGTTAAAACAAATGACAATCGTCAAAACAAATGCAAAAACGTCAAAACAGATGACAATAGTAAAAACAAACGACAATCATCAAAACAAACGACAATCATCAAAACAAATGACAACCGTCAATACGAATGATAATGGTCAGACGTCATTTGTTTTGGTAGCTGTCATGTGTTTTGACAGCTGTCAATTGTTCTCAAATTCAGTTTTATGTTTATTTCTTATGTTCTTTGTGTTTTTTCTATATTTTTTTAGTTATTCTGCTATTCCGGGCCGAGATGAATCTAACGAATCAAAGATCGTTAAAATTGGTTCAGCCGTTTTTGAGTTATAAGTGTTCTAACTAACACAACTTTGTTTTTATACATATAACCGTAATTAGCCGTATTGGGGCGGCTTAGAATACTAACCCCAATCCCACGCCGGAAGGGTGTCGTAAAAGGCGACTAAATCCGGCTCGCTGGTGGTAGGGCCCTCGGAGGGATTATATTGGTAGTATTTTATTGTTTATTAATACCATTATTACTATTATTATTTCTCCAGGGGTTCGCCTGGATAGCACCCTCGAGCATGAGTCAGCCGCCAAACGACTCGTCGTGTTCCGGCTGGGGGCTTGAGAGTCAGTTCTTTCTTTCTTTTTCTTCTTTCTTTCTTGGCCGGCAACGCATCAGTGATGCCTTTGGTGTTGCTGATGTTCATGGGCGGCGATAGCCACTTACCATCAGGTGGATCGTCAGCTCGTTTGCCGGCTATTTCCATAAAAAAAATATAAGTATAAAGAATAAAAAAATAAAATAAAAACATAGAAATTAAATAATCTCGAATTGAAAAGAAAGTTTTCGAACTGAAATGACAAAGACGCATGGAAATGAGTAGCTCTGCAACCAGTTCCACTCAGAATAGTAAACTTTTGTATGATAATATCTTTTTTGTAATATTTTTTTTTTTAAGATGTGCTGAGGAGTTTCTTTAGGCTTTTCTTCTCCTCCATGACAAAGCACCTTCCGAAAAGCCAAAAAATGACGTGCATAAGTGTATCAATGATACCTATATGAATAAAATATTTAGACTTTGACTTTGACTTTGACTTTGAAAAGAAATATTTTATTGTGCAAGAAATACTTTTAAATGAAGTGTTTTTTATTCATTACATTTTTGTGAATAGCTGCCAACACCTCGTAAAATATATGTGAACTTACAATCTTGATATTAATACGAACTTTAAATTAAGTAACTATAATGCTGTACTATTACATATTTTGTATCTATGTTCCATAACATTACACGATATCCTTTTCACATATTTTATTGTTTCTTCTTTACAAAATGTCTCGAGGTAATACGACACAGAACACTAAATCAATTCAAAAGATAAAATACGATATTTTTCGGGCTGTCGAATTTCTCTCTGATGTGTTCTAAATACATTTCTGATGTTGCGCCAAACGTCTGAGGCACATTTGAAAATTATTCCAAGAACTATATTGCAATAAAGATTAAAATTAATGCATTTCAATTTCTAATGCCTTCGAAAAGTAATAAATTACTAATAATTCGGATCGAGTTAAATAAATTATTATACCAAATATGCAAACCAAATATTATTAAACTTGACTAGAGAATTAAAAGTAATATAATAAATGGAAACAATGGCTTATAAACCAATAAATAAAACAAAATAATTTTGTTTCAAATTCAGTCTTTTTAGAACGCCTAAAGGATAAATAAAATATTCAGAACGCCTCTTGAGACATAAAAAGCATCAAAAATTGTTTACTGTGGATGAGACATAAAAAACAATTTAGGAAACATCTGATCAAAAGTAATCTATGAATCAAAATGAGTGATACTATAATGCTGAATGCACAAATTATGTCCACACAATACCTACGCGTCGAACGCGCCGCATTTGTATGAAATCCTATGAGAGCCCGATGCGAATGACATATGCGGCCGAGTGCGGGTGCTATTTGTAAACTTCCTGAAACTTAGAAAGGCCGAGTTACTCTTTATATAAAAAAAAACGACTCAAACAAAAGATGTATTTTAATTAAATATTCTTCTTTTTTCTCTTTAAGCTCTAGCCTCTACCCCACTGTACCGAAGAGTTTACTTCCTTAGAATTCAAGAGTTCTTATGAGATTCCCAGCGTCTTCCTTTTTTTGAAAACAAGCTATTGACACAGAATACGTTAATAGTACCTATATTGACCTAAATTACTAGAACTAAACAATGTTGTGTTGTACTCAAATGAGTCAGATTATAAAAAGAGTGAGAGATTGCAATTTTATCAGCAAGAAATAAATTAATATTTCATTGAATAGCCAGTAATCCATACTTCTTTGTATACTTAAATCCATACAGTATTAATGTGATAAGGAATATCAGTAACCAATTTTGCATGCTATTGGTGATTTCTTAAGTGTCTGTCTCAATGTTTTTCAAAATGCATATGTGGATCAGTAGTTGGCACAAATCCTCTTTCCAACATTAGGGCTCACCTTGGCTTCGTTTCTTGGTTTTCGTGTATGCATCATATTATGGCGTACAATTCTGCTTGAAACATGGTATAATATGTATCAGGTTTTGATTCACCAAAACCTGGTTTTCCTCCTTTGCGAGAACCGTCTGTGTACCAAGTGATATTGCTTCCTCCCAGGGACTTAGGTACCGCTGAGTGAGCTGCATCCCATTTCTCTCGTTGCGGTTTGACTACATTGAACAGTATTTTGAAACAGCTATGTATGAATAGCGTCACTTGGCATCGCCATTACTGAGCATGCTAATAGATCTTCATATAGATTCCTCATAGGATTTCCAATCCTGTTTCCCTCCCTCTACAGCGCGGAGTATTGCCGCCCTCGCCTCCTTTTGAATATGGATGTGAAATGGTACAGTAGAAAGCGGCCTCCATGGCTGCTATTGGTATTGACTTCAGAGCCCCTGTCATTATTTGACATCCTAGGCCTTAATGCTGTTTAATTGTCTGATACATGTTGCCTGGGTGGTTTTTCTCTGCCAAGTTATGCAGCCATAGGTTACAATGAGTCTCGCTATCGCGGTGTAGTACTAACGCCTTTTTTATATTTGACATTTTAATCATCAATACAAATTAAACATCACAGAAGAAAATCAGGGTTCAAACAAAGCTTCGTTATTATCAAGAAATATCGCCGTTTCGAAATCTTGAATTTAATTAAAACGATCTTACAAAGCACAATTTAATGTTGAACTTGTTTGGCGTAGCATTTCGCTACGGACGCCTACGAACTGTAGCTCAATTATAATTATGTGTACTGATGTACATAACTGCCGTCAGCACATTATAGGAAATGGTGGTAGCTGTTTTCACAAGTATATAACAACAATATCGAATGTTGTACATCTATGAACTGTACATACTTATGTAGTAGTCGTTTTTCATTGTAAGCGTACCGTTCTATTTCTATCCAGTGATATTATAAGTACAAGTAAAATATATGTTTGTTTCTATCTATTTCTACTCCTACCAGATATTATCTAACCGTAATCTCTCGGGATAAGCATGTCGTTTAATAATAATGGAACATCGCTCACAGGTAAGGTCGGCTTATTTTCTATTCAATCTACAAAGATTAAGAAGTTTTCAGATTTTTTACCCACAAAATGTTATTTTCAATGTGTGTTGCGTCGATCATTCTATGAGTTTATGTATCTATTATTTAACTTATTATTTTACTTGGCTAACATTTCTAACTTCTACTTAATAACTATTGTTATAAAACTGAAAATTCTTTGAAAATTGATTGATAATACGACAGTTTCATATATGATAACGAGGATCTGATATAAAAAGGTAGACATTGAAATTCTTGAACTATTATCACAAGCAAATTGTCTCATTGACTTGGTCTTCTCGATTTCAATCATTACATAATATAATAAAATATGAGACAAAATAATTGTATTAAAAGGAGACGTCATTTTAATAAAATACTGATAAAAGCGTGTTTTTAGACCTGAAAGCCAGATCCTTTCTTTTTTTTAACCAACTTCAAAAAAAGAGGAGGTATTCAATTCGACTGTATTTTTTTATGTTCATTACCTCAGAACTTTAGACTCGGTAAACGTATTTTGATTATTTTTAATCAAAAAGCGGTGCTTGTCATGTGGTCCCACTTAAATTTCAGCGAGATCTGACGAGTACGTTTTGAGTTATCCCTAACTTTGAAGTCGGTTATTTTTTGTCAATGATTATTCTTTTATCTGCTTGGCCAGTATGCCAATACATCAGCGGGGCCTTTGGTGTGACTGATGTTATATGTTATAGGCAACGATGACCACTTCCCTTCAGATGGCTCGTGTGCTTATGTATCGTCTATTTACATAAAAATATGCTAATGTTTACCGTTACATAGTAAGCGAGAGACCCTCGGAACGGTCAATCAATTCACAAGTGCAAATATATCCTTTGTTTATTAATATTAATTAATAAAATGTGCAGTAATGACTTCTATGCTTACATTTTTGCGGCAGCAAGAAATACATGAATGAAAAAAACTGATCTTCTCTTAATTTTAATAAATGGACATGTAATTTTCTACTACTAATTTTTTACCTAATGTATTTATTTTTTTCTTTTGGGAAATGGATTCCATATTTCCAATTACAGTAAAATCCCTCTCTCGGTAGTCCGTTTCGGGCTTAATCGCTTTTAATTTATTTCCATGAAACAATCTATTCACTTGCAAATTTCAACTGAAAGACATGTAAATTTAGCGCTTTTCACGTTTTAGGATCTCGTCAACCCTCTATTGATCCACTAAGGGACATTCAGAGCAGTCAACAGCAAAGTGCTTATAGATACCAATAAAATCGTTACTATGAATGCTAATTAAAAGATTGGCATTCTATGCCAGTCTTAAGTATGTAACTTAATACTAGGTATACTATACGTATATTACTTATTAGGCACCAAGCATATAGTATATAAATAAATTGTACCAACCAATAATTGAAAACATTAATATCAGCCAACCATTTATATTTTAAGGCATTGTGTAATTTTGCTTTGTAGGGAGTCCTTAAGGTTTAATACATTGATTTCATATCAAACACACACACGTAAGCGTTAGGGTCTATTCACATCACTCTTATAGAAAATTATGCGTGTCTTTTAATTAGATAATCGATGGTAAGTCGTGAAAATTCCGCGAAAATATAGTCGTTGAATTTTTTCTAAAAAATATTAGGAAATTTATTTTGCTACAATTTATTTTAACACGGACCCAAAACTACAGCTTTCTACCGTATTTTAACAATACCATACATATTATGGTTATATAATAATGACTAGAACACTTCATATAAACATACATTAGCCTGTTCTTAGCGATTGCTCGTCTGGACGGCTAATGTCGATATCTACCAGTTATAAGCATTTATGCATTACTGGACCCTCTGGCTGTCTAACACTTTATATCACAATGCAATATTTACGTAGCTTTATTTAGCATTTAAGTAGTAACAAAAAATATAGTAAACAATTTTCTTAAATACATTTATTTTTTAAGTAAATGTAAAGTATGTAATTTATACGTCATGTATTTATAAATTTAATATTGAAAAATTATTTCTTACACACATTATTTGTAAGATTCCCTAATAAATTTTTGTTTCAAAATGTTTCAAAATGCATTCATTTAAGATATAAGAGATGTTATAGTTGGAAAAATTATTTGCCAGATGTAAGATAAAGCCCCATTACCTTAAACATAATATATACTTAATACATTAAAAAACACGGACAGCAAATATTACTCGAAAAACTAAAGTCTAGTAAAAGAACAGGACAATTGTATTGTTACTAAAGAAATACACACTAAACAATTTTCGTAATTAAATACGTTACCCTCTAACATGACGTAGACGAATCGCCGCAACACCCAATTTATTCGATAAACACTAGTCTACTGTCACAAATCATTTCAAATAATCACACTATATATATTTCGATCGTTTTTCGCGTATCCGGTGGTAACGTTGCACGGGAGACCTTGCCGCCGGGCGTCGCGAACGACGCACTATATAGAAACACGTGTATATAGCGATACACTATATGAAACGTATGTCATGTGCACTGGTCGGTATTCGGAACGTGTACGATGTAGTGTAGCCGGCGAGCGCGCGCGAACTCTCACGGCGAACTGGCCTTAGGGCTTCGATAGCGCGGGGCGGCGCGCCCACGCTCGATATCGCCGCCCTCTAGCGCCCTCCTCCATTGCAAAACCATTGAAAAAATCAACTGTTTACAGCTAAAATAGAATTCAGGTATTTCTATTTTCAGGCCTGCGTATCAAATGATCCTTTATTAACATTTTTGTGTTCAATGTAGTTAGCTAGAGTATTGTTATACTCGTACATGGTTCAATGTTTAGCTCTACGGTTACGCGGTCCTAGTTGTATCGTACAGAAATGTATTATACATTAGAAATACCACAAAGGAAAATAAATTTAATGAAAATATTGTTACGTAAAATTATACTTTGTTTACTTATAGAATACTCTTGAACGTATCAAGATAGAATATTCCGTAGCTACAAAAATAACTAGACAAAAACAATCCAAAGATAAGAGTGATAAAGTTTCGGCTGGGTATTCGAATTGGCTGAAAAGTATTGTTTACGTCACATTTTATTATGATATAAGTATATTATAGTTTTGTTCATTGTAGGAAACGATCAGAGTTCACGTTGGAAGTTTTATTACTTTGGGCATTATGTTAAGCTAGCGTAATGAATTTTGGAATGAACTCCTATCTGGAGCTGTAGTCACGGAGCACTTGAGCTTTTATTTCTTTATAAAGGCCATTGAAATATAATATCATAGAACAGACATCTCGAACAAAATGTGTGTCCCACCGGGAGGTTCTATTTTCAAAATCGAGCCGCCGTTCTCCTTTCCAAATCGAACGAATCCATTGAAGATTGAAGCTACATGGCGCCAATTCATTGAGACATACATCGTATTCGCGGTGTCAGTTCTATACGGTAGTAATAAATCTTCAATGATAAAGGCGCTAACTCGTTGTAAAGACTTTTTATTGCTAATATAATCTAACTTTGGTACTTTTATTACTTTTTAGTCTCTGTTCGTTATTGTAGTCTTGGGACATACTTCAGTACTAGGAAAGTAGCATTTATTTAACTACCAACTAACTGGCTGGCAACGCATAGATAATAGCCATATTATGACTGTTGTCTATGGAAAAGTGGTAAGATGCTTATCACTGGTAAATGGTTAAATGTAATGTAATTTTAAGTAGGCTCGTCTGTTCCTTTATTAGCTATTTACCTAAAAATTTAGCTTTATTCGGTCAATCACGATTGACAAAAGCCCTCGGACTATGAATGCTTTCTACTCTTATATTCAATCCTAAGTAGCTCAATGTTCGGTTTGCGTGCTCATTCACATTTAAGGACGACTCAATCCTGTTATATTAATATCTATGTAATGTTTGAACACCAAAGCTTTGTATTATTCTATCATTAATCACTTGTAATCTACGAAACACGATAGCCCTGTATGTAAATGGTGTAGGAAATCTTAATTAATCACATTTATACGTATATTTGTCAATTTGATTACTTTGATTGTGACTAATAAATTATGCAGTTTACGTTTCTAACGCCCCACCTCAGAGTCATTAACAGTTACAAATCGCTCCTTAGTAAAGGATTTGTATGGTGATTCTTTACTAAGGAGCGATTAAAGTAACCGTTAGTAACTCTGAGTTGGGGCGTAAGTTCTTCTGTTCTTTACAGACGAGACATCTAATGATTAGTTGTAGCCGTTTTCTATGTCATAGGGCCCATGAACGTTTCCTTTACCTTTGAACACACCACACTTTAGTCATGGCCAGATCACCGACTCTTTAGCTTTCGTAGCAATTTTATAACTGAAACACATAGACCGCTACGGTAGGTTTTATTTGAATCATAACACCTTACATTACCGTCAATACAAATTGCAAAACCTAATGTCCTTTTGTATAGACCCAGACTTTAGAATAGAAAGAATTTTTATTTGCAATTAAGTAAGAGATTGTGTTTAACGGCCTACAATTTTTATTGCATGCCATAAAAATATGTAAACACCGATAAAGTTAATTTCAGGCCAAATAATCTATATATTATTGTGAACCCTAATATACTGCTTACAATTTAACGCATTATTTTTCGGTTTTTGATTTACAAACAGGCTTCCGAACGTCTCCGGCGCTGCATAACTGCTCTCTCTCCGCGCCTCAGAGGTTTACATTCACCCTAGGGGTAGGACAGACTAGTACCACGTGAGATCGGGGTTGACTAAGTTGGATGATTACACTAACTGTTCCAGTAAAACAATATTTAGTGAGCCTTTATCCATTTTGGCATGCAAAAAGAATATTTAAAACGTTTTACTTTACGGACCTCGGTATAGAGTGGGTTTAATTTATATAGAGTTAATTTATTTTACATGGTAGGTTTTTTTTTTACTTTAGTAAGTCCACCAATTCTATATTTTAATACATGAAATCGATTGTATTGGAACATAAATTTCCCTTCCATCTTGAACTCCAGACCAACCAGATATCAAAGTGCGTCTGTTGAGGATGAGGCGATAGCGTTAGGTCATTTAGTTAGAGGTTGGTACTTGTAGAATATACAAAATGAACGGCCTTGAATCTGTTAGTGGTCTAGTCCTCTGGGTGAAAGGTCCTAAGTTCAGTGCCTAGATAGACTGATATCAGAAAATTATGATCAAAGAAAATGAGATCGTTTATTTATTTAATTACATCTGTAGCCATTTACTTAGCTTATCATAACGATGATAAATGTACACGTAGTTTTTCCTGTAAGTCCTCCATTTAACACATTAATCACTCTGTGAAGGGTGACGTCACGGGAGTCATCAATCGCCCTCGTTAATATGTAATTTAACGCTCAGATGTTATCAAAGGTACTCACAAGTCACAACAGATATCTATCGGAATACGATTTATCAATAGTTTAACGGTACTTACAAGGGTTAATTCAGTAATATGTAGATACTCAGTTGAGTAATTTAATATTCTTGATTTTTATTTTGCCTCTTTGTTTACGCATGTCTAAGTTACAGCTTTCTAGTAGTACTACCTACTGAGAGTTTTAAAACAGACTGCATTAATTTTAATCTCAAAGCTTTACTTAAGTAGAGATCGTCTACTTTAAAAATGGGCATGCCCCAACTCAATATTATTGTTACAACCTGTACGTTGAATTAATGTTTATTTCTATTTATTTAATACGATATTTATGAAGTATAAATGTTAATTTATATTTATACAATAAGTATAAAATATTTCCTAAACATTACCACGTTATAATAATAATTTAATATGTGCCCACGTTCATTTTTAAAGTAGGCGATCTCTACTTACTTTTTCAACTCGATTACACAAAAGCTTGATACTGTCGTTTGAAACCAAATGAAAATACTCATTCAGGTAAACTACAATGCGGTAAAATTTGCAAATCCACAGCAATAATACACGACAATCTGCAGAAATACGTGCATGTCAGCTGGATAAAAACAGGCATTAACTTTAGCGCAGTATAAATTATTTTTTAAATATTATTACATGCAACATTTAGGTTGCATAATTTACCAACACGGCTGACTTGCGTGCTGTTGGCTGATACGATCTGCGGTCATTGGTGCAGGCCGGTGCCGCCATTCCGGAAGGCTTTGCCCTACTCAAAGATAACCTACCTACCTCAACCATGGTTCAAGAATTTCAGCTTTAAATAATCGCAACGCATAAACACCTCCGTAATATTATGTCAGTTATTATCTATACTAATATTATAAAGCTGAAGAGTTTGTTTGGTAGAACGCGCTAATCTCAGCAACTATTGCTTCGAATTGAAAACTTATTTTTGTGCAGTGATGCAAAAGTTCCCGATTTATCGGGAGATCTACTGATTTTGGCTATCGTCTCCCGATATCCCGATTTAGCGACCGTTTCTCCCGATTTTTTGCATTTTCTAGCAATAACATAATATTTAAAGTTAAAAATAGAAAATAATGTTCTAAATACAAAATGCAAAAGAAATTAAGTCACTCAGTGAAAATACAGAATAATTTTGGGCAAGCGTAGGTAGATATATAGCATAAAACGTGGTGATGGCTCACACAGTCATATTGTAAAATATTTGTTCATACGTATTCAAAGTTTTGAGTTTGTCATATTAGGTCTATTATAAAAAAAATTAAAAAAACAAAAAACCCGACTGCGTACATAATAAAATAATATAATAAAAATGAGAAAACAAGCCCAGTAGTTTAGCAGCGACCCATTTATATTTCACAGGGCTCTTAGGGAAGATGTGATTGGTTGAAGAATGTGTTCCGACTGCTTAACTACTGGGCTTGTTTTTTCATTTTTAGTATTTTATACGCAGTCGTGTTTTTTGTGTTAATTATTTTTTTATTTTACACTTTTTAGTCAGGATTCATTGACTTCTTTATTAGGATTAAAAGACGGTAAAATTCTTAATAATGTCATTTCATTGACGGAGTTAATAAATTAGAAAGAATGCTTGTTAAATAATTATATTATATGCTAAACTATTACTTAAAATGAAAAATTTTGAAGGGAACCTAAATATCATTTTTGAATACCTATTCAACGATATCCCACCTAGTTCGTCAATATAATTTTTTCTTACATTTTGCCAATTTGGCGTAGATTAAGATGAATCGATTGACGTAAGAATCATCAAAATCGGTTAACACGTTTGGTCTCTACAATGCCACATAAGAACAAACATACATAGACTGATAAACGTATTACCCTCCCTTGGGTCACGCAGTCGAGTAAAAAGATGATCAAACTTGCTACAATTTTAATATAAATAAAGACATGTTTGCAAAAATGGCTAGTAACATGGTGCGAAGATATAAATGAATAACAAATTATTTTTATAAATAAAAATTATTGTGATAATAACATAAAATAACTCTTGCTTTATCCAGATTAAGAATCTCCCGATTTCTCCCGATTTTTAGCTGGCAATGCTACCGTTTTTTGATATTTCATTTTTGCAACACTGTTTTTGTGTTTGATAGTCCATTTATCGAGGAAGGCTATAGGCTATCGAATTTTTGGAAATTCATCCCCTAAGGGGTTAAAATAGGGGTTTGAAATCACAAACCAACTTTGTCAGTTTTAGAGTTATATACATGATATTTTATGTAAGCTTATAGTCATTAACAAAAATTAATTTTGACACATTTTGTGGAAAATGATCCCTTCAAGGGTTAATTTAGGGGATGGAACTTAGTACGCAACTTCGTAATTTTTGAAGTTTAAAACATGAAAAATTGATGTATTAGCCCAAGATTGGAAACAAAATTTAACACTAATGCGTTTTTTTGGAAAATCATCTCCAAAGAGTTAATTAAAGGGGTGCAAGTTAGTATGGCAACTTCGTCAGTTTTGAAGTAAAAAAGGGTTAAAATTTTTATATAAGCTTATGGTTAGGTCTGAATCTGAGAGATCGAGTCAGAAGCATAGACATCATGAGCAAAACGAAACTAACTGATATACGGGTAGATCAGCTCAAATGGAGGTGGACGGGCATATGCTCCGCAGCAAAAATGAGAAATGGAGCAAACAGGTAACAGTCTAGTATCCTAGAGATGGTGATAGGAGTCGAGGTCATAAAATAAGGAGGTGGGAGGATGAGCTGAAGCTAACCCTAGGACCACAATGGATCAGAGTTTCAGCTGACAGGAAACAATGGAAAGAGTTGGAGGAGGCCTTTGCCACAAGGCACACCGAGCAGAGAGACATTCTTTAAAACAAAAAAAAATCTATATAAGCAAAGCAAAGCAAAAAAATGTTTAGTCAAAGTATAAAATCTGTTAAGCTGTTCGGTAAATAAAAAGCTAATTATTATTATTATTATAGTTAGGGGGAGGGAGCGCAGGAGGGGGAGGGGATGGGAACGAGGGGGAGGGGGAGAGGGAATTGAATGGTCTCTGATTTGTTAAACCTACCAAAACTATAAAAGTTAAAAGTAACAAAGTACATTCACTGATTGTTAGCCGATACGAAGTTCGCCGAGACAGCTAGTAACTTATAAATATTATACCTTAGAAATTATAGGGATAGATTTCTCCTTCTATTTATTTTTACTATGCGGATTATTCCGGTCATATCATTTTTAATTTCATTTCATTCTTTCAAATAATCGACACCTATGAATGTTATTTTAAATTGATGTCATCGCCCGCATTTTGGCATACTGGTTTTCCGACAAATGTGCAAAGAATTCTGTTATGTTCCCGGATTATTACACTTTCAAGGAACTCCTTCGCTCTTTTAATACTTTCACTCGTACCTACCTGTCGTATAAAAAATTAATGGTTTTAACATTAATCACGTTGCCCTTAAGTCATTTGCAGCACTGAGCTTCTGAAACTTTATTACAATAAGTTTGTTCCCCTCCTGTTAAGTTCTCCCCGTTCATTACCATCCGTTTTAATCCTCATTTCACGTGTTGTACTTTCTAGGCTACATTATCTACTTAGCGGATATTGCTACAGTACCCGCGGAATGTATTAACGATATAATTGGTAATGGTCTATTTACTAAGCAGTTTTCTACGTGGTCGGCAAAGACACGTTGTTTTATAATATTAAAATAGCCGTCAAACGAGCCATATACTTCGTCGCCCATAGACTTCGATGCGTTGCAATGACTCTCAAGCCCCAGCCGCTGTAGATTGCTTTTGATTTCCATTGGCCGCGCCGTGGGCGGCGTTGACGAATTCCACTAACTAGTATCTTGTTGTCAAATGGACCTTAATTAATTTATGTTAATCCTAACTAAATAAAAAGTAGCAACAGGGAAAGTCCCACCATTAAAGCATAGCAATTTTTATTGTTTGGTGACCTATTTTATTTAGGATCGAGAATACCATATTTGATCCTCCCAGTATCCAGACTAATACGTGTGTGTAGGTATATCAAATTATACCACAATGTAGTAGCATCCTTTCTATGAAGTACTACATCCTTTCTATGAAGTAGGTAATGCTTCTTACCTACTCCCTTTATTTACTTTGACCCAACGATAATCTTTAACTCTTAACTACCTTACAATCCCGTGACAAAGCTTCTTATATTAACATTCACATGCAATAAAACAATCCTATCTAAAGCTAAACACGCTATCCGTATGGAGTCAGTCATGCGATACTTAACACTTAATGGCGCAAAATAACTGTAAATGTTACACTACAATATGGAGAGAAAATTCTCATGAATATAATATATCGCTTTTAAGATACAAACTGAATCTGAAAATAGGCCCTTAAAATATTACGTAAGTAATTAGCCGACTCTAATGACCAGACTAACGATGGTAAATGATCAGAGTCAACACTGATCCTAGTCATCCGTAATTTTACTACATTATATCTGTAAGAAGTATTAGGTAATAGCAAGTGTTATTACTAGAAGTAGGTACATAGTTACCTACAATGCTATCATTTATTTTAAAATAATGGAAATTAATTTTATACCTATACCTACAATAAAATGTATTTATTTATTTACTTCAATTCCATTAGAACGGCTTCGCCAATGACACTAATGGATACAATTTACAAATTACAAACAGAAATTACACAAAAAAGGAATAACAAACAATAATAATTATAATAATATTAATAAGTAATCACAATAAAATACAAGTAAACTAAATAGTATTAATCTACATAATTCTACGGCCTACGTATGGCCTACGTGCATCTTTTTTAGAGCAGCGTGGCTTATCAATATCGATTCTTTGCTCACTATTCAGTGAGCTGCCATTAGCAATAATAATAAGCCGCTTATGAAGATTAAAGTACTGCCTGTGGTATTGCCACACGTCAGTCAGCTATGACCTTTTAAGTCTAAGCAGTCAGCATGTTAATTTTCAAATGTCACAGGTGTAAATGACACTAAAACCTAATAGAATACGTAACTGCTAAATAAATTTAAAATGTTTAACGTACCAATAATGAAATAGAGTAATATTGTAATCGTTATTGAATCAGAAAATCATTAACAATTAGGTACCTATTACACTTGTAATTATTTTAAGTAGGTAATTAACAACGATTTTGACTTCCGGTGTATCGAGAATTACCGGTACATCAGTTATATTAAATGTTTAAAAAGATTGGTTTAGGTACTTGGTATTCAACCCCTTAATGACGCACTGCTGAGTACGCGTCTCTCCTCTTGAGCAGGCCTAGAACGTAGATACCTACTTGCCAGCTGCTCTAGTACAGATGGGAGGATCGGAGGTCTACGCACGTATTACTTTAAAGAACTATTTAATTTGAACCACGGACGTGAAAATAACATGGACGTCATTTTGTATGGCCGATTAATAACAGCATGGTGTCAATGTGTACGTGTGATACTTGTACGAATAGGGGAGTTGGTATTACTATGGGAGCCTCACTGAGTTTGTTGTTGACATTCGGTCCGTTCTTTTTTTAAGTCTGTGTTTTGAACCCATGATTTCTCTTCCCAGCTGGATGGCAGTACCCACGCTTGTAAAGCGGAGCAGTGTGGAGGTGGTGTCGGTCGTAACATGGCCGAGGCTCTCTGGCGGATGCGTGGCGGCCGCACCAAGCTGTTGACGGCGCTCGGTGACGACGCTGATGGAGAATACTTGGAGAATATTGCTCCTGGACTTGTGCTTGCTGGTAGGTATCTGTTTTACCTATAAAGTACTAAGTCAATGTTGGAACAATTAAACCGCATACCTACTTGTATAGTTTTGGGTGGTTGCACACTAACTTAGTCTTTTCATTCTTGATTTCTAGTTAATTCACTTAACTACTTAAACCCAGCTCAAGAGTTTTTTCCTTATATTTCCTAAGTTAGTGACCTTCGTATTAAAAAATCATTTTTTTACGTTGCATAACTTCCTGCGTTTGGGTCACAAGTGTCACGGGAAACATAAGATAGAACTAGTGGGATCAAAGCGGTAGATCATCAAGCTTTGTTCCCACTAGTCCAACGATAGGACTAACGAGTGGAACTAGTGGAAACAAAGCAACAAAACAACTACAAAATAATTTAAGTAACTACTGAATATCAATTCAGTCCAGTAAAACAGGAGGAAAGCACACACACACATATGATCAGACAGGCGCATATAGGATTACGTTTTGACATTCAGACGTACCTACACCTACATATTCCCAAAAATGTTCCTACCTACATCAGCCCCGTCGTGCCTGTGAACATTGTGAGAATTTTCTGTTTGTTTTCTCTGAGGTTCTAATACGTACATTACGCAAAGTAAAACTCCAAATTCAAAATGAAACATTACCTTACAATAGACTCGTTCGAATGAACAACTAAACGTTCTTAATAATAAATGTTATCATTAAGATAACTCTATGTTACTTTATATGTACGCCCTACGCCTCATTGTTATTTTCTCTTTTGTTTCCTATATGCTAAGGTTGCCTGGAAGAGATCGCTTTTTAGCGATAAGGCCGCCTTTTGTATGCCACATTATTTTTTTTTTTAAGTATTTCTGCTTGTTTGTTAATTTGGTGTACAAATAAAGTGTATTTGTATTGTATTGTATTGTATTGTATGTCTGAATAACTACATTTTAGAGTAATTATTATTTTAATGAAAAATCCTTTGTTCTCATTAAATTAAGATTGTCGATTACTGTGATAGTCGGATGAGGGCGTCACGGCGCCCAAGCGGCGGTCATGCCCAGCCCCTGTAATTGACGTTAATAAAATACATCTGGCAAGTTTGACTATTAGTAGTAATGAAATAATTATTTATCGTTAATGAAATGGGTGATCATCGAGTACGTTTGTTTCTTAAAATGTCCTTGTTAATATACCTATTTAATCACCCTATTTTTATTAAGAAAGTGGCATTAAGGTTTTATTCATATAACTCTACTAAATCCCTGTAACTTGCATGTTCTCAATACATCTGTGACCGTTGTCAGATAGCAATTACTTAGATAAGTATTGTGGTCGGCATGGCAAGGGGGCTTGCACTCTCCTTTTATGAAAAAGAAAACAAAGAAAAATTAAGTTAAGTTATTGTTTGAATAGAAGCTTAAACTCTAGGTTTCTGCCCAATATGTACATGCAGGTGCACCTCCCTAGCGGCGCCCATGGGAGTCGTTTATGGATGTGTTGCTATACTAATATTGCTAAGTTAGCCTAGTTGTTTCAATTTTAGACGCCCACGCGAGGAGCCTTAATTCGAATTCTATTTAGCTCCTGTATTTTTTCTAGACATTTATGTAATAATGAAGTATTTTAATTATGAAAAATAATAATGAACATTAAACATTGTTATTTTACTAGTTATCTAAACATTATTAAGTATTATTATTATTTTAAGGTTGCGTAGTGAAAGACCAGAAAACCTCTATGTATGCAGCTATTTTTGACGCTAAAGGAGAATGTCTGCTAGGGCTTGGAGACATGAATATTCATGAACACATAACAACGCAATTGGTAAGTATTTTTATACTTCGTTAAGGCTAATAGATATACAGCGAGGCCGCTGTACCTATATCTACATAATATGTATATTACCTATCTCTACTTACTTGCTCGTAAATCGTACACTGTTTTGTGTACCTATGTGATATCATGATATAGTTGTGTAAAAACAACACATAAATTATTATACATATATACAAGCTACGATTTAATGAAGAATGACATTACACGAAGGCAACTAAAAATGAAATATATAACGCCCAAAATGCGCAACTATTGTTTTTATGCCTGTCGTTACCTTTCGACAACAACATTCAAACGAAGGAGGATTTTGTCGAATAGTTTAGTAAAGTAGTTGGAAAACCTAGGTAAATAACCAACTGAGTTTAAGTAATTAATGATTCGACTAACGGGCGCGGTCGGTAGTTGAATGATGATCGCTACAGGCTTTCTTGAATTAAGTAGTACCCGTGATTCGAAGAGCGCGTTAAATCCTACTCTCAATACTTGCCCAATACTTAGGAAACAGTCATTGATTGAGCCACGTCGGAGGTCTTCGAGCCGCACAAACTTCTGATCTGTAGTGAAGCAGCGCAGGGGGTTTTAATCTCCAAATATGTATAATCTAAGCCTCCTCTGCTAAGCTTACCATTCAAAATAACATAAATCAAAATATAAAATATTACCTATGTGTGTAATGTGGCCGAATATTCCAAAATAGGTACCTACTCCATTGTATATTGAAATTTATTAACATCGAGGTTTAACAGTACACTTTTCCAGCATATCTACTCCTAGTCTAATCCTCATCCAATGTTTTTCGTAGCATTATTTATTTTTGCAGGTAGACAAACATTTGAAGTGTTTGAAGGATGCGCCTTTAGTTATCCTCGATGGTAACGTACCTCAAAATACAATGAACTACGTTCTCAAACTGTGTCACCAGTATGAAAAACCGGGTAAGTAACTTGCACACGTAATATATGCGGCTTAGATTTATTGAGGCTTCGCTAATACCACAGTTATAATCCACGAACGACAATGACCTCTAACCACAGAGTACTTAACCACTAACCACCAGGTGGGTCGTCTGTCTACTATTTCCATAAAAAAATCTAAATCTGCACAGCATCTAAATAAACTAGAACTATTTACATATCTAAGTACTTTACCTACTATACTAACAATAATAAACCACTTTCGTTACTTTTGGCCACATTCTTTGGTACTACTAATTTATTCATTAACACTAAAGTGACCTACATAAGGCTTCCAAGACCTCCACTTAAAGAAGACAATCCCAAAGGTACTTTTGTATCCGTCATAATAGAACGCTTCCAATTTTGTATCGACGAACGCGCACGAGGGACTGAAAGTGCCGCACCGCACACGCATTCCTCCGTTCGTTGTCCCAGAATACATGGAATTATGTACTCAATAATTTAAAAGTGTATTCAGCGATGAGTAAAAACGGTAAATACATTTTTCATTTACGTCAACTTTGTTAATTCTGTTAAAACTGAAATTAAATAATTAAAATAAAATAAACAATACTAAAAATATATGCATTTAATTCAAAATACATTTTAGTACAGAGTGCTATACTAACTTAACAATAAAAATGTTGTATAATAAAAGGACGGAATTAAATCGGAGTACTCACGTTAATTAGGTATTCACAGTAATACGAGATTCCAATATCTACGTTTAGTACACAATGTTTAGTATACAAGTGGTATATGCGGGAGTGTCACTATCATTACAGTAAGTGAAAAACGTGTTACAATGTTTAAAAGACACTTCTTGCGTACATTTCGCACTTTCAGTGGAAAAAAGCATAAGTCATGTTACTTGAAATTTTATTATTAACTAGGAAATCGCCCTCGCTTCGCTTCGGGAAAAATAGTAAAAATATATATACCTAATATAGCTTATGTCACCTGAGGATAGTATAGCTTCCCAACAGTGAAATAATTTTTCAAATCGGTTCGCTAATATCGGAGCCTATTCAATCCAAACAAACAATCAAATCTTTTACTCTTTATAATATTAGTATACCTAGATATTATTGGAAAGAAGGACAAAAGATGCAAAGGCTCAATTTTTTTTATTTTGATCATTAATCTTGACGGTTTTGTGCAAGAAATCGTAATGTAAATTCCTTTGACTACTTACTGATGTTTTAAGTTTTTTTGCTCTCCAATAAAATTGCAATTTTCATCTCATACCTTTTTTCCACTGATGGTACGATTTTAGTTAATCACATAGAATTTTAAGTATCAATAGTAAAAGCTCATTTAATAGAAGAGAAAGCTACATAAGCAAAATGGCAGCCTTATTTGTGTAAATAAACGTATCTGATTAGATTTTTAATTTAATTTGTAAAATTTCATTCATCATGGCGTCTGGACTTATTAATATAACAATACTTAAATATTACATAGAAGAATTCCGAATAGACAGAACCTAGATAATATTATTGGACAAAATTTTAATAAGTACTTTCAATTAGTAGAAAATTAAATCATCAGGTCACAGGAATATAATAATATGTTTATGTAGGAGATTCCATTGAGTTAATTACGTATAAACTTAACTATACATCTTAAATTGTTATGAATGCACTTCAGTCATAATGTTTCTTAGAACTAAAAACTTAAATGTAATCATTGTTAAACTGTCAATATCATTTATCATAGGCAGGTAAATTTTTCATTCATTTCGTTTAACATAAACTAATTTAGATTTTTTATTGTATAAAGAAATATAGAATGATAGAATTTAAATATTGTTGGCAGAGAATAGGGTCCCTAGTTTAAGGCCAAGGCAGACTTTAAGATGATAAATATTAATCTATATATATAAAATTGAAAAGAGACACACCACTGATTAAACAAAAAATCTGAGAAACTACCGAACCGATTATGATGAAATTTGGCAGAGAGATAGATTATGCTAAGGAGACGTCAGCTAAGAACGGATTTTTGGAAATTCATCCCCTAACTAGCAAAAATAGGGGTCCGAAGTCATTTTCATACAAACCAACTTCGTCAGTTTTAGAGTTATAAGTATGAATTTTTTTATGTACGTTTATAGTAATAAACAAAAATTAAGTTTAGCACATTTTTTTGGAAAATCATCCCTTAAAGGGTTAATTTAGAGGACAACAGTCAGTACTCAACTTCGTCATTTTTGAATTTAAAAACATGAAAATTTACATATTAGCTCAAAATTAGAAACTAAATTTTGAAGTATTACGTTTTTTTGGAAAATCATCCCCTAAAGTGTTAATTAAGGTGGCGCAAGTTAGTATGGGAACTTCTTCAGTTTTGAAGTAAGAAGGGTGAAAATTTGTATTTATGCCTATATTTAGACACAAAAAATAACTGCATCACGGTTTTCTCGAAATTCATCCCCTAAAAATAAGGGTTGGTAGTCAATTACATACAAATCAACCTCACCAGTTTTCGAGCTATAAATATGAATTTTTTTATATAAGTTTATAGTAATAAACAAAAATTAAGTTTAACACATGTTTTTGGAAAATCATCCCTTAAAGGGTTAATTTAGAGGACAACAGTCAGTACTCAACTTCGTCATTTTTGAAGTTAAAAACATGAAAATTTACACATTAGGTGAAAATTACAAACTAAATTTTGAAGTATTACGTTTTTTTGGAAAGTCATCCCCTAAAGGGTTAATTACAGCGGCGCAAGTTAGTATGGGAACTTCGTCAGTTTTGAAGTAAGGAGGGTGAAAATTTGTATTTAAGCCTATAGTTAGACACAAAAAATAACTGTATCACGGTTTTCTCGAAATTCATCCCCTAAAAATAGGGGTTGGTAGTCAACTACATACAAATCAAGCTTACCAGTTTTCGAGGTATAAATATGATTTTTTTTATGTAAGTTTATATTAATAAACAAAAGTTAACTCTTTAACACATTTTTTTGGAAAATCATCCCTTAAAGGGTTAATTTAGAGGATGCAACTCAGTACGCCCGTCATTTATGAAGTTAGCAACATTAACATTTATATACTAATTTTGGAGTGGAAAGGGAGAGGGAAAAGAAGCAGAAAAGAGACCAAGACCGGGAGAGGGAGAGGGACAAGAAGCGGGAGAGGGACCGGGAGTGCGAAAGGGACAGGGAGCGGGAGAGGAACAGGTAGCGGGAGAGGGACCGGGAGCGGGAGAGGGAGAGGGATAGGAAACGGGAGACGGTGAGGGACAGGAAGCGGGCGAGAGACCAGGTGTGGGAGAGGGAGAGGGAAAGGGAGCGGAAGAGGGACCGGGAACGGGACAGGCAGCGGAAAAGGGAGAGGGACAGGAAGCTACAGAGGGACTATGAGTGGAAGAGGGAGAGAGAGAAAAAGAGGGAGAGGGGTTAATATTGAAATTTTTAACCAATAAATAACACTTCAATAACATGCTAGAGCACCAAAAATTTGTTTTTAGAATTATTGTTTGTCTGTCTGTTTGTCTGTCCGGGCATCACATCAAAAGGGTGAACTGATTTTGACGGAAATTAGTTGTTTCTTATACTTTTGGTCATATTTTACTAAACATTCCATCCAGAAAAATTAAAAGGTTTCCCTGGAAACAAGATGAAACTTTGTATGGATTATTTTTAAAATATCAACAATTTGCCTTAAACTTGCTTCAAACGTTTCTCCTTTAATTGATGGAATACATGTTTTCGAATTTTTCAAATTTTTCATGAAAAAGAAAAAAAAACAAATTAATGTGAATATTGTTTATTTTTCAAAACCCGCAGCCGGAGGAATGATTTGTGATTGTATCGTAGGTTTTACTTTATAAAGTCCTAAATTCAATATAAATTAACCTGTTATTAAATTTTCTTCTGTGAAGGGTACAAATATAATTTCTTAATAAGCATAATTTCCGCGTGCGAAGCTGCGGGCAACAGCTAGTAAATAGATAAATATTTATTTTCCGGTCATTTGTATATGAAATATTAGATAGGCTATCCAAGTCACAAGTCTAATGCCCCAACTCAGAGTCACTAACAGTTACTTTAATTGCTCCTTAGTAAGGAATAGCCATACAAATTCTGTACTAAGAAGTGATTTAAGTAACCTTTAGTGACTCTGAGTTAGAGCATAAGGCATTTATTACAAAAATATAATTATACAATTAAATTCCAAAAATCTAAAGCTGTTTAAAATTGGTATTTAAGTAGCACTAGTATACACTGTCATTTATGTTTGAACATATACCTGTCTTTAAAGCATCTAGAATCAAATGGCGAGTGTTCTTGAATCTAGTTTCTAAAATATCCCAATTGCTGTTGCTGATGCAGCTGGTCACGGAGATGATGCAAGGCATGCTCGGGCTGGCTGTGCTGCATCTGGGCCACTAAGTTCTTAGCTTCCAAACGCAATTCGTACAGCTTACGGGACTCCAAAAACAGTAACATTGCTGCAATGCCTGTAAGAAAGACAACAATTTTAATGTATGTTCTACAAGTGGTACTAGTGTTATATGCTCCAATACTTGTTTAGTCTACCACCACCACATAGAAAACTTTTGTACAGTATGCTTATAGTGTTTCTGTACAATAATTCCAATGTATTTATTAATAGCAGCCCACTATAGCGATTGTTTGCATTAATACATAGTTAGCAAATCAACTAAATACTGTATAATGTATTATATCTGAGACAAACTTTGTTAAACTTGTGAATTATTAATAAATTAACTTCAAAATACATTAAAAACATTTCATGATTCATAAGAAACTTATATTAGAAGTGTATTAATTATAATGACTTACCAAACAAAATGAATGCTACAACAGCAAATGCATAAGACCAAGAGAGCACATTAAATGATGGATATAAAAGCCAGTCACGGTTGTAACAATTGCCTCCAAACACAGCTACTGCTAGAAATAGGAAAACGCCTGAAAAAAACACGATAAATTAAGTTTATTCAAGTTTTAGGTAGCACACTAATAATCTTCTAAATAGAGCTATTACAAATGTTCTAGATGTCAAAACAGGAAGTAATAATGAGGAAAATGACATTTTTTTTTTCTGTTTTACAAAATAATAATATAACCAGTGTAAAACCTTTATACTAAAGATTTCGAGAGAAATGACAAAATTTTTTCTAGATTTTATTACACGGAACACAGAGACAAGAGGTGGAAATGGTATAAGTGTTGATTAGTATGGGAACCGTTCTAGCCAAAAAAACACAAGTAAATGGATAATCGTATTACTTACCACTAAGAAACTTATATTTTGATTGGTTGTTAGTTGTCAACTACGAATAGTCCGAGAAACCTGCTATTTATGTTTGAAAATTCACTTTAATATTTGATGTTAATTCTTATTTTTCAATTTCATATTCAGTGAACTTAGTACCTTTATCAATTAAGATCATAATACTTTTCAAGTTCTGCTATACCACAGCTATACACCGCTAGATGGCAATATTCTACGTAATAAATAATTCTATACTTAACATATAGTAATAAGGTTGACATTGAATTGCAGTTAGTTGTATTACAATGTCAATCTTATTGGAAAATGAATAAATAATTCCGTCTTCTGAACGCTAGATGTCGTGACTGGAATCTAATATCAACCTTAAATGTATAGCGGTAAGTTATATTTTTGGTTAATTAGGCCTAGGGATGTGCGTGGTGCTTTTACCGCGTCATCGACAATTATCGATATTTATCGAAACTGGTATACTACAAGATAATGTTGGTACTTGTTCTTGTAAAACTTGTGTGTGTCTATGTGAAAACGTGCTCAAAATTTTGAAAGCTTATATCTATTACAAGGCGTAGACGTGGCCGTAGCTTTTTTATTAACGTTAGCTAACTAAACAGTATGTCGATAAATGAACTTTCAATGTAGCTCAACGTAGCTTAGCTATAAAAACAGTGATGTGAATTAGGATGAATTTCTACCTTAACGTTATACAAAAAAGGTAAAAAAGAATGCCCATAGCCAGTACTCTCAAAAAAATTATTGGGTCACAATGATTTTTGGACAAAAAATTAAATTAAAATATTTCAAGTATATACCGTATTTCCTGAAAAAATCCTCTTTGAGAATAATTTTCTGAAATTAATAAGTAACTTTACTTCTGTTTTACAAAAGAAAACCATTGGGCCATTTATGTTTGGATAAGGGCCAATCAGAAATATTTTAAGATCCTTCGGGCCAATAGGTTGCATTGATTCCATTATGATTATGATACAACAAATTAGATGACTTATGGTCGTAGCACACATATCAACTCGTAAACGGAACGTAAACGTATCAACTCTTGCATGTCAGTATTCTTTGTATGAAACTCCCTACTGTAAAGCACTCTTATCGGATTCGTAACGTAATCGCCTCGCCTCGAGACAAGCTCACGAACCGCGGTACGGTGCGTGGACGACATGCCGTACCCGCGCTTACGTCTCACCGTACGCTATCCGTCGACTTTCCGTTTCCTCGTGCACGCCCCGCGCCGCGGCTACCGCTGCGTCGGCGAACTGCTGTCATTCATTCGGTCAACCAGCGGCCGGCGAGCCGTAAGCGCGGCGTCGCGTAGCCGTAAGCGCGGCGTCCGCTAGCCGTAGCCGAGCTTACGTTAGGTTGACGGCGAGGCGATCCCTTTCCGAGTTGATATGTGCGCTACGACCATTAAGGGGACTGTCAAATGAATTAGAAAATTATTATAATCAGCCAGGAGTAATAGTGTTCTGTGATTATAATACATTATAAACTACATGGCGTTTTGGGACTGTCAAATGAATTTGAAACTTAAAAGAACGATATTACATACGCAATCGACTTTAATACGCCGGCATAGGCTCCATATTACTGTGAGTTTACTATAACCTAAATTCAAACGAATTTTGTTGAAAATCTCGTATTTCCTACTATTAACACTGACTAAAGTTAATAATTATGTGTAATTTATAAAGATAACATAATCAAATAAAGGTATTTTTATCAAGACACAAAAATGTTAAAGTCAGTACAGTCATTTCTCCATACTAAATGGGCATTCTCCTTTTGTTCGACCTACAACGTTTAGTAGTAGAACCAATTGCGCCATCTAGTGTCGCCAAGGAATAGTTTAAACACCTTTATTTTCGTGGAATTATATTTCCTAGCTTTGAAGCTCTCATAGCCCGGCGGATTGCGTCAATCCTAAGCGATCGAAGAAGTTAAGCAACAGCGGGCGCGGTCGGTAGTTGGATGGGTGACCGCTAGTCCAAAAATTTCTTGAGCGCCTTTGCAACATCCAAACTTACAGCCTTTTTGCTTCTGTCCAGCAATGAGTAAGATATACTAAAAGATCACCAGCTGATCTGCCGTGGCGGAAACCGTATTGACGGTCACTGAAACTATGAATTCTTTTTGTAAAAAATGCTCTGAGCATGGTACTAGATTTTACTGGGAACCAACTGATCCGCCCAGTAGTTTTAAGCCAGTCTTCTTTTCTCTATGCGTCTTTAGGAAATCTAAGAAGTAACTATAGAAACCAAAATAAGTATAATATTCAAATAATTATTATAATTATTCATAATAATATTATAATATTGACCAAGTTGAATGTTAGAGATTGCCAACTGGCATTAACTATTTATATGTATTAACTATAGGTTATATACGAAGATATTTTCTCTGTAAATAGCCATTTAAACCCTAATCAGTCGGGTCTTGGTCGTATAATATTACATCGTAAATAAAATTACAACACACCGATATCGATAAATTTATCCCATCCCTTCCCGAGTAGCAAAGAATGTTTTCAAAGAATGTTCTGGAAAACAATAGTCGAGTAGCAATACCATTTAAAACATAAAAATAACCTTATTGCCGTGTAAATAGAGTAGCTTTTTGATCATAAAAATATATTATTTCCTTTAATTTTATGTTTTGAATTTGAATTAATACAAAATAAATATAAAACTAGGCTTAGCTGTGGGTGGCTGTGGTATGAAACACTGCCATTAAATAAATTCTAAGGTCTGCTATCATTTTTGCACCCAAAATTGCACAATAAGGCATATTATTATAATTTAAGTCAAATTTTAATTTATGTAATGCACAACCGACGCAGCTCAGTGACAGATATGTTATGCGGGCAAGTAAGCGGAGCTACGCTTACTGTTAGTCGCTGTGCCCCGCCTACTTCGCACTTCCACCTCTTGTCTCTGTGTTCCGTGTTTTATTAAAAAACATAGTCAAATATACATATTTCTTAAAAGGTCTTGTGTATGAAATATTAGTTTAATAGTAGAAATAAGCAAAATTTCTTAAGCATTCCTGGGCTTTAGATAATGTTTCAAACAGTTGGCCCTAGTCCATGGCCTACACCTTGTTAGCAGCATAAATCCTCAATCACTATGTCTAGGCCTCCTCAATAACACAAGACCTACATGTCATAGTTGACAATAAACTGAAAAAAAAAGTTTTTAATCATGATACTTACTTGACAAAGCCACCATAGTGAAGGCAGCAGACACAAAGATCCACTCATATCGCAACACTGTACGAAGTGGCATACGCACAATAACACATGCCAGCAACACTTGCGCAGAGAATGATAACATAAGGGCCAATGTTACAAATGATTGCACTGCCATCAGCCAACCAGGTAGCAGCCATTCACGGATCACAAAAAATTCCTATACAGGACAAACATTACATTTAATCAGTACATTCACTTTAAAGAATTATAGATAAAGGATTTATTGAAAAGGATTTATGACCAAACTAACATGATATGATTGCACTGCAATTATAAAAAGTTAGACAACTTATTTCTTATTAAAAAGTTAGCTTTCAATATCAACACAATGTTTACAATACCTGACTGAATATGTAGTGGCAGCCATGGAAAAGTTTACTGTATTGGTATGATGGGAAGCGGAAACGGTCAAAACAGTACTCCCATAATCCCATATGCTTAAAGGATGAGAACATCTCTGGATACGACTCTATCCAGTAAGGACCCGCAAATGATAGAAGCAAGAATAATCCTGCCACATACGTTATGGTGGCTCCAATAAGGGTTGCATCTGTAAAGAACGGAAAACCCGATGATTTCACTCTAACTAGGTTTATTGTTTATACCTTAGTTATTACACTTTTATTATTTATTTACCAATGAAGATACACGGTACATATATACAGATTTAAATTCTGGCAAACTGTAAGCTAGTTTGTCGGCAGTTAAGTTTTTATTATAACAACATTTAGCACAGTTAGTTGAAAACGATGGCCATTATATTAATACATGTATAGTTACGACAGATACTTATTGAAATATCAAAATGAACGCATTTGTTATCAAATTCTATGTTTTTGTATCAATTTCGTTAAATGGCATTCTCGGTCAATACGGTAAAATGGGCGTTTCCAAATACTTACTTGAAGCCTTGGGATACTCATTATTAGCATCCGCAGTCATGATTGAACAACGTGCGTTTGGCGTATAACACCAATAACTTTTTATTTACTTAATTATACTTTTAAAAAGCTATTTAAAGAACCGTAAACAACGTTAACAACACCAACAACGGTTCATTCATTTCATGCTTGCATAGAACACTTCGACAGAAATTGAAAGAAAATGTCATTTCTGACATTTATGACATCGACTCGACGTTAATGACTTTTACGTTTAAAAATTATTGACATCACAGATTACTATAATTATTGTAGCTAGCAACATAAAGCTAGTAAAATCTATGTATAATTCCACGGAGCACTTTGACAATGTGTTGCTACCTATTGCAGAAAATAAATAGTGAGAGGAGAGGTGTCGATAATTCAGTGTCGACGCTTGATTCACCAAGTGAACGGTGAAAAAACTTTTTGTTTAGACATGCAATGGTAAAACTTTAGTTACATTAGTAAAATAGTGTTCGATTCATACATGTGTTTGTACTTCTTATTTAAGTAAAATATTTTCTTTCTGTTTATTGATTCGATGCCAGCTACAATCAGTTAAGATAAGTAGTATTTAATTAAAACAAAATTCAGTCACACTTTTATTACGAAAAATGATTAATGATAGAATTTCATTTTAAGTCACGCAAAATATCGATAAGAATATTTTCATAATGACGATAACAACAGCAATGCATATGTCCTAGTAACATTTGTGCATTTGAGTTGTCAAAGTGGTCCATCAAATCGAGGATTCGAATTTCGACTTTAATTTTATTGGCATAGTGAACGTTATCATAGACAACAAGAAAATAGGATCCGGAATGGATCCGGCGCATAGAATCCGATCCGGCCTATACCATAGGCCTATACGAAAAGGTCGACGAACGAAGCGTAGCGTTGACGTAAGATTCAAAACAAAACGAAGAATTTCAAATTTCTAATGACGAATTTCAGTCACAATTTTACTGGAAACGAAAAATTAAGATGAAGCCCGCTGCAATTATTACAAAGTTCATAAACACTACGTTTTAATTAACACTTTTTAATACTGCTGCCGTCAGAAAGAATGAATATAACTATTCATTAGTAAAATTATTTACTGACGAATTGAACATATTATGTATGTGGGCGTTTTGATCATAGGTTTTGACAGTGTAGAAAGATATGTAGATTTTTGTTTTTTACAAACAATCTTTGTAAATATATGAAATATAAACATCACATTTGTCGGAATAATCTCTCACTTCCAGTCTTCAAAAAAACATCTTAAATTAAAATCGTCTTCATCTTAAATTAAAATTTAAAAAAAAACGACAGTTTTATTTATAATTTATGAACACTCGATCGTCACCTTTCAGACAAAAAAAAATGTATGAGTCAACTCCGACGCACGACTGAAGTTTACTCCTTACGAACTATTATAAAATATACAGATTAGTTAATGATGGTCAATGAACGCATTTTTATATTACTTAAAGCACGTTTGGTACATTTATATTATTTAATTTAATTGACGTTATCATCAAATCAGTAACAACGCCATCTAGTTTGCAATCGTCAAATCAGTCACATCTAATTATTTGTTACGAATCACAAAACTAACGCACATCGCCTAAGTCCGCTTAACGTAAGGGAGAAAGTATAATTTTACTCCTCATAAACTTTCATAGCCTGTGCTTACATATATGAAATCGATTCTAAAGGAGTTGAACTCCAAAAAACTGAATCAAAATCAGTTTATCCGTTTGGGAGCTATGATGCCACAGACAGACATACAGATCCACAGATACACAGACACGTCAAACTTATAACATCCCTTATTTTCGTCGGGGGTTAAAAATGCTTTTCAATAGGATTCATTCATATGTGATGTGGTCCAATATTGTTAGTTATAGGTATATTATCTAGCTGTGCCTCGCAATTTCACCCGCGTTAATTTGTGAAAAAAACTAACTACTAAAATATAATTATGATGTTATATAGCCTATATCCTTCCTCGATAAATGGACTATCAAACACAAAAAGAATTTTTAAATTCAAACCAGTAGTTCCTGAGATTAGGGCGTTCAACCAAACAAACTCTTCAGCTTTATAATATTAGCATAGATTACCTACTGAAGTAACAAATCAAACACCACATTTTTATATAAATTTATTTTTAATATAGTACATACAAAATCAGTAAAAGTATTTTATTAAATACTGTATAAAATTAAATTATAAGTAGAAATATCAACTTCCACCTGTGATGTAAAATAAAAATGGACGGTTTCTCCAGGTACATACTTAAAACACTATTAATAATACGTACATTAGATATTTGTTGTGTAGGTACCTACCTAATTGAGGAATAATTCAATTTTTTTTATAAGATTAATAACGCAGCTAGGAAGTAATATAATTTTCATTTCCACTTACAGTACCTAAACAATATAGTATTATAACAAGATGATATTTGAAGACAAAGGGTAAAAAAATTATATAATAACATGTAGATTAAGACAACTCATTGATTGGTCACATATCACATTTTTATCCTGTACATCGAATTTTTTCCGCTGACAAAATCAAAAACTTCCAAAACATCTTCTTCACAAACATCAGTTTATAACCAATGTCATAAAATAGTAATTCTCACAATCTTTAACCAAACCTGCAAAGAACAATGCCCAACTGCCATACATCGTTTTATTTCATTTTCAACTTTAGCGTCTTAAAATAAAAAAAAATCTAAAAATCGCCGCTTTATGGTCGTAGCGCACATATCAACTCGGAAAGGGATCGGCACCGGATCGCCTCGCCGTCAACCTAACGTAAGCGCGTTATAACCGACCAACAGCTCCAAATCGACTCGGCTACGGCTAGGCGACGCCGCGCTTACGGCTCGCCGGCCGCTGGTTGACGGAATGAATGACAGCAGTTCGCCGACGCAGCGGTAGCCGCGGCGCGGCGCGCGCACGAGGAAACGGAAAGTCGAAGGATAGCGTACGGTGAGACGTAAGCGCGGGTACGGCAAGTCGTCCACGCACCGTACCGCGGTTCGTGAGCTTGTCTCGAGGCGAGGCGGTTACGTTACGAATCCGATAAGTGTGCTTTACAGTAGGGAGTTTCATACAAAGAATACTGACATGCAAGAGTTGATACGTTTACGTTCCGTTTACGAGTTGATATGTGTGCTATGACCATTAATTTCTAAGCTTAGATATATAAGAATTTTCAGCAGACACACCCCAGAACCAAAGTATTTTGAGATTAAATTCTTATAACCATTGAGTCATAGAGTAGGGGAGAATGTAATTTTTACCATTATTTTTTATTCTGACTTTTTTTTATTGACAACCGGAAATGGAAATTTGACATCATTACATTTGTTACCAACATTTATAACGAAATTCTGTGTGTAATATTGGCCAGAAGTCTCCCTATATCTTGCTTGATACAAGCTATGTATCGAAGTGAGTGCCCGAATGAAAATGGACATTGTTGACATAACTGTTATTATAGTCAATTCATCACTTATTAATAAAATTATTTTACGCTGGGTAATACGGGCACAGGTATTAATTTTAAAATACGTAAAAGAATAATTGAATTGCTTCGGTATAACTGACGTTTTAAGACGCTACAAAAAATAAAAAATAATTTTTGGGCATTGTTCTTTACTGTCATCAAGTATTGAAAAGTTGTCCACTTTTGACTCCCATCCATCCATCAGCAGTTGGAGGTCCACTGCTGGACATAGGCCTCCCTTAACTTGTACCACTCCGACCGGTCAGGACCGGAATACAGAATTTGTACGGTGATGGACTAAGGAGCGATTAAAGTAACCGTTAGAGACTCTTTAGCTGGGGCATTTGAGCCGTAAACACACGCAAGTTTTAAAAATTGATTTGTTCCAAAAAAATCATTTACTGATAATACCATGTCCACCTGTTCTGTAAAATGGTGTGGAAAGTCAGCTAAGACAGCTTAGTTACTAAAAATATGGCATTATATATTTCACCGATACATAATTTATTTTACAATTTTGCAACTAATGAAGTAGAGTGTAGTTAAGTAGATAACTAAATAAGTGAATAATGTTTAGTGTGCGTCCAAACGTAATAATTTAGTAAAGCTCTTTAGTTCATACAGTTCTTCATAACCTACTTAATTATTTAGTAAAATACTAAATTTTAACTAAAGAATGCCTGACCAAACGTGTTAAGTGATAAGCCCCGCCCACCTACTTAACAAAAAAATATAAAAAAATCTAAATTACTTGTTTACTTGCGTACTAAATTTTAACTACTAAATTGTCCGTTTACACATATTAATTTACTTAAAATTTAGTTATCTACTTAACTACTTAACATGTTGTGTAAACCGAACATAGAGAAGCCGTATCAATATTCTTTTATGTTTCAAATGAATTATTTTATTGCAACATTAGTAAAGATCTAATGCTGTTAATTTATGCGATATCTTAATATAATAATAAGCAATATATGAATGTAACTATGCAGATTTTTCCAACATATTTTCCCAAATCAATCAAATACGTTTTAAAGACTTAAAAAGATACACAATATAAAAGTAGCTTAAAATTAAACTATAATATAGAAAAATGGACGGTTTTCACTAGTTTTAATATATCTATATATTATAAATATGTCTGTTTTTGTGCACTTCATTTATTTTCATACAAATTAGTGCAATTAATCATATTAGTCACTCATTACATTTATTGATACAAAATAAATTCATTCATCCATACACAATCTAAAAACTTTTACCAGTAAAGATAAATTGAATAGACAAGAAAACAAAATTATTTTACACCTTTTGATGTCATTTTCGTGCATGAGATTCAAAATGCAATTTCTTTATAACATGAATAATTGAATATTTAGTTAATAATTGCATTCGGCATTTAAAAAAGGCATATTTACATATCGAACTACATAAACAAATCTTATGAATACGGCAGTCAATAGCAAAGGAGGTAATATCGTGTTATTTGTAACATACTGAACATAAAAATAAAGAGACATTCACGTTTAAGAATTAAAGCTTAATATGTCAGCAGATCAAATATTTAAATTTTAATTGCACTCTCGCTACACCCATTGCAAATCGAGATTCCAAACATTTTTGACAGTTCCGCAACTATTCAATTTTTTTATGACGAAATATATTGACAGATTCACATGTATTCAATTTTTTAATGACAAATTATATTGACAGTTCCGCAACTATTATTTTTTTTATGACAAATGATATGGACAGATTCGCAGCTATTAAATTTTTTATGACAATGATATTGACAAATCCGCAATTTTGCCATGGATGTGACGATGAGAATTAAACTTTTCGTCAATGAAAAATATTGCTACACCTAGACATAATAAAGGCACATTAAGAACACTGTATTCTTATTAAATAACAGAAGTACCTGACATGTTATGTTTGAGATTCGTGTCCTAATTCGAAGCGCGCTTGAGATTCTTTGAACCTATTACGTTTTTTTGCTTGAATGTTGGCTTCGGTCAAGAAAAGTGCAGCGGTTACAAGACAGGCTACTGCGCCGACCACACCCAATCCGAAGGACCATCCTGAAATAAAATAATTTATAATGAACATAATATAATTATCTCTATTATAGATTACAATATAGTATCGATAAAATATAATAAAGTTGGTAGGTAATAGTAAGTTTTGAAATTATTAAAAAAAAATACAAAATGTAATCAATCTTACCTAAATAATTATTTGGATGATCGGGCATCCAACCATCCGCATTTCCGAAGCATGCAAACACTATGACTGCAATACTGCCACTAATACCTGTAATTAAATGGTAGAATATAATTTAAAAACATACACCACATTATTAATAATTTAATTTACCTATTTTCCATACACAATACTTCAGTAAAATCGACCACGGTACGGTTCTGATAAAATAGTTATTTTTACAAATGACTTTTTAATAGACAAGGGGATTCAAAGGTGGTGAATTTTATTGTGAACAAAAGAAAACTCGAACACTGGTAACCAGACCTGGATTTGTCAATAGGCCGTATAGGCCGCGGCCTAGGGGCGGCAGCGTCCTAGGGGCGGCAGATTTCAAAAGATGATGTATCAAAGATGATTTTGCTATTAAAAAGTGCCGTAAAAAATTGTAATTCTTGTTTTTTTACGCACTGTCTTAGTGACTAATTTAGTGTTTTCTTTACTATGAATGGAAAAATATTATTTTAGAATGGGGCGGCGGTTATAAATTGGCCTACACTCATAAAAAATATAAATCCGGCACTGCTGGTAACACTAAAACTTAAAACGTAACCGCAAGCAAATACATATTATAACCAATGAAAACTTAAGCAAAAAATATTAAATATAATAAATAATTCGATTTATCTCATTCAATCTCAGTCCTCACCTGAGCCCAGCATAACATATCCAATGGTCTTTATCAACAGCACAAATCTATGTTGGTCGGGGCCACAACATAAAAAGAAAATTAGAACCAGGATGGTTGATATCATTACTCCGAGCAAGCACAATGTAAAAAATAACTGAGTGGCTATCATGAAACCTGAAACAAAATAAATTGTTACTATAAAAAATATTATAAATACAAGTAAAATATCAATAAAGTTAAAAACAAATACACATTATTACAAAATTACAACAACACAAAATAATAAAAGTAGATCAATGGTAATAAGAAGAAATTAATTCTAATTCGGAACAGTACTCATAAAATTAACAAACAACACTGCCAGTAATTTTATTTTATGTCTGTCATGATTTTTTAAAGTACTAAAAATCTTATCTAATATCGTTGTACTCAACTTTTTCATTGAAGTCACATATTTCTGACGTAATTGAGCCCATATTCCTTGACTGTTTAAAAAAGCCGAATAGCCGGATTAAGAAAAAACTATCTAACAATCTAACGACAGGTATTTAAATTTTATATTTGAACAATTATTATGTATTCAGTGATAAATTGTTCTAATTATAATTACACCACCAAAATAGATGCTGTCCACAAAAAAAAACATCACAATTCGTAAAGTACAGATAAACTAGTCATCAAATGATTTGAACTTCACCTGCTCGAAAGACCAAGATTTAAAAAATATGTGATTGTCACAATCCATGATAAAGGACATCATAAAGAAACCTTGAACTATTCATAACGTTCTGAAAGATGCGTGATGAATTCTTGCCATAATCTCATATCATTCTTACATAATAATATTACTTAAAATTGTAATGCAAATTCTTACAGTAATCAATGCAAATAAAATAAAAAGTTTAACAAAGACATCTGTGACCTAGATTAACGATATAAGTACTTTATTTACCGTAGATCTAGTACCTACATTATATTGCCGTACTAACCACGTAATTTGCAGTTGAAAATGAAAATAGCCTTGCGCTGGACATCTGTACTTGAGTCAATTTTAATTCATTCCATTGTGCGCAACGCCTTATATACTTATACTATGTTATGCCTATGCCTATAGTTGTTACTCGTCTTTGTGTCCAAACGCTAATGCTTCATTATAATTTTGGATTAGGGTTGTAAAACTCGAAATTATATGTATATCTTACCGGGCAGCAAGTAACCACGAATTTTATCGTATCCTGTTGTGAACGGATCGTAGACCCATCGACATCCTACGAAGAATCGTCTCTGATACTGATCCAAAGGATCTGGTAGTGATCTGAAGCAATGACTCCATAATCCAAGCCTGAAAAAATAATAACAATGTCGACATGTCCTTTTATATAGTTCTGTACTTCCGTTTAGCCCATACCCCCGATTGATTTAAATTTTGGTATATCTATTTAATATATATTTGGACAAGCTGATATATATAATATCGTAGGCAAAATATATCATTTTCAAGGTCACTTTGAAGAAAAATGATTTTTTTAGGGTTCCGAAGTAAAATCGGAACCTTATAGTTTCGTCATGTCCGTCCGTCCGTCTGTCGCAGCATAGTACCGAAAGCCTTAGAAAGCTGTAATTTGGCATGGATATACATATTTATTAAAACTCCAAAATCGTAGAATAAAATATTGAAAAATATTTTTTTTTCAGGGTACCACTCCTACAGGTTAGCGTGAGCATGAATTTTTTATTCGTCGCGTACCTAAAGTGTATGGTATCGTGAAAAGGTCTTTCAAAAATAATGGTCTTCTAAGATTATTTTTGTATTTAGGGGTTCTTTTGCGAAATATTTGGCGAGCAGGGAAAGTTTGACCAATTGAGGGTTGACCAAATGCGTGTTTGATATTTTGCGGATTTGACATACTGCGTGTTTGACTATAGGCGTGTTTGATTTTATGCGTTTTTGACCTAAAGAGTATAATCCATCCATCAAATAAGGACTCAGAGCTGAAAATATTCCTTTAAACATACCTGTCCAATCTCGCCCCTCTTATTCTGTAGTCGCTGACCAACCAACTGGGCGTGCCGAATGCCAATGCCACTGTCACAAGGGCAATAACGAACACTGCAATGCCACAGTTACCCGCTAAACTTCGGTTCTTCATTGTATCTGTAATGTTTTTTACATTATTTTATGCTCAAATGGTCAAGAGTATCTAGCCAAAAAATTCAACAATGCTATATTACATTTATATTCTTGATATTGATGTTTTACTTCCTCTTATCCTACTCAAAATGCAATTAACAATATAGTTTGGTAAGGCTGTTCAGGTAAGGCTGACACTATCATCATTTATTTTATCTTAAGATGAAAAATCATAGTAACCTTGGCACAGGCCTTAAGTGGAGTACATGTCATGTTGTCATAATATTGGGCTATATTCCACGCGCTGCAAGGTTAGAAGACCGTGATGAATAACAAACTCAAAGTAAGTTTTGCAATAGCCACTAACTGAATGGTAGAGGTTCATTTGTATGTTACATTCACCCAGAAACAATGCTAAAAGGTTCACACGCATTGCTTACTGTGGGAAATAAGAATGAAACAAAAAATAAAATTATTTCTAACTACTATAAAATCGCTGATCCTTGATAATTTACCTGGTGTAGCTATTATTATTATTAGGTAACTAAACAATTTAATCACGATAAGCAAATGAAATAAATAGGTAGTAGAACCTAGGTATATAGGTAGTAGTCCTTTATTTATATTATAGGGGGTGTTTTGTGCATTTGTAATTATTGAATATTTTATGTGTCTGAAATATTATTATCTTTGGTTAGAGGTCGATTATTACACGCAAACAATTTCGAATATCACAGACCAAAACCTTCCTCTTCATTTTGCCCTTTTTGCCATGGTGTCGCAACTCGCAATAACTGTACGCGTGGGCGTACTGAGCCAAAGTAGCCAAATACTTGTGAATTTTTCATGTTTTTCATAGCTGTCGTTATCGATATTATGTAAGGTTACATTATATGTATTATTTATTGACTTTTAAAATTAAGATAACGTCTTGTCTTTCTTAAAATTATGTATTTATGTGTGCTTTTTTAAATTACATTCAACTTTATACAATTTAACTTTGTCTAACTAGTCAGCGTCGTATTTATTGTATGGAACTATTTTAATTACATTAGATTAGAACACCAACAAGAACACCATTTTGACAAAGTTACTAATGGTTGTTCACTGAACGCCAAGACAAAACGTTTTTTCGTCGAATTTTTTTCTGTGGGTTGACCGTCGATATATACGCGAGGACGAAAACAAGGACAACTTGTTCGTAGGCATTTGCGAGCACATAGAATAGGGCCATTGTTTCCAAAATTACAAATAATAGGCCATAACATAAAATTGATGGATAAAAAATATTCCTTTTATTCTCTCTCCGCTCCAGTTGCCCTAGCACTTCCAAACCAAATCCAGCCCTAGCCTAATTGTATGCTAAACATGTTTTTGAAAACTTACGAATAACAGATAAAAATGTCGTTATGCAATAATAGGGCTGCCATCTCAGAATAAAGAGTAAACGCTGCCATCAATCCTCGTTTCCAAGGATTTGTCCAAGCTTATGGGGTGTTCAGGGGGGGCGTAAAGCCTGGTCTTTGAAAAAGGTCCGGGTAAAACCGTTTTATTTTTACCGAGATAGTGATGGGCGGCAAATGAAGCCAACAGTAGCGGGTGACCAGGCGACAGGCGATGGGTCGCAAAAGGTGGTGAGATCTTTAGGGTTCCCAAGTAAATTCGGAACCCTTATAGTTTCGACATGTCCGTCCGTCCGTCTGTCCGTCTGTCCGAAACAAAACATCAAAATCCTTTGTGCTAGAAAGCTGAATTTGACATGGATATACATATTTCTTAAAACTCCAAAATAGAAGAATAAAATATTGGAAAATTTTTTTCAGGGTACTTCCGCTACGTGAGGATGAAATTTTTTTTCATTGTGTACCCTATAATGTGGGGTATCGTTGAAAAGGTCTTTTAAAAATATTATGTGTCACTTAAGATCATCTTTGAATTTAGGGGTTCGGTTGCGAAATATTTGGCTTTAAATTACTAATTTTGGTTAGAGCCAATTGTGGGAAACACTTGCTCCCACCGGCTGAACGTTTGGAGTTGGTCAAGTGAAAATATTCTCAAAAATAGGTTATATGATGAATTTACAAGGAAAACTATCACGGCCATGTTAGCATGTAGTTAATGAGTAATAGTCGATAAACTTACGAACGGAACCCTACATTGCACGTGTGGGCGTTTTTTAGTGATGTTTGAAATTTGAAACGTAACGAAATAGGTTGGTAAAGGGCGCTGTCCACTAGAGAAGCGCCGTTGAGCTGCTGTTCAGGAATAATTTTAATTTCGTTCAAATATCCAGGGTATTTGTAATTTTGTCCGGCGAGCGCGACGGTGTTTGGGTGATGGTAGCCCTATGCAATAACCGCACAACGGAAACCGTTCTTAGATATTCTTATAGCAGCGTAAAAAACAAAGAGTAGTACCTAATAGACGGTATTTAAGTTTATATTTTAATAAGTACAGAAAATATATATTTTAGTACAATAAAGGTACTGACGATATTTATGGCGATAATTTTTAGGGAATACTTGAGATTTTGGTATGAAAGTCTATTAATAAATAAACTTGACAAGTGTGAGTTAAACTCGTTTGGAGAGGGTTCCGTGCGTTGATTATGTATTTACCATTATTTTTGTATTTTATTTATTTTTGCCGTTTTTTTAAGACCATAGACTTCTCATAGGTTTTCCTGTAATATTTAAATAAAACATTATTGTCTTTATTTTTTTCATAATTCTAGCTTCAATAGTTTCGGAGACAAGGGAATGGTCAATTTTTGGCTTTAATTTTCGTTCTTTCTTGAATAATTTTAAAAGTATCATTGTAGAACTATAACAAAAATATATTTGAGATCCTTACAACAAACCCTTTCATTTGACATAACACACTATACGATTTGCAAAACAGTTTTTGTTTAATTTTGATTTCGTTAAAATATTTTTTTTTCAAAATTCAGTTGTATACTTTATACCTTCGTCTTTGGGTCACAAAAAAGTACATGAGTGGCAAATTCCAACTCATTTGGTCTAGTAATTTCGGAGTAAATTGGCTATGAACGGCGGTCGCCCAGACGCATGAGTGATCCTATAAGGGTTTCGTTTTTCGATTTTTCGTACGAAACCCTAAAAAGTAGGTAAATTCTACATAACATGTCAAAAAGCTGAAAAGTAATCACTGTCTTGAAAAATGAGGTATGGAGTACAGCTGCGTTAAAGATCTTCGTAATTATAAAAGATGATTCATTCCTCAGACATCTAAATTAGTCACCTGTTTGTTCTCAACCACATCTAGGTACCAGTACTACCAGTTGATATGTTTAAATGGCAAAAAATAATGAATTTGCTATTTAATATTCCTAATTTACCTCACATTAACATATTATATAGTGTAAGCCCACGCTTGGCCAGAGATGTAGACTATGGCCTTTATTGCTCTTCTATTAAACAAGGGCTACTCATCCCATAAGTACTTCATGGCCCCTCTTATCAGACTTACTCAATGTTCGGGTATTGCTGAAATGGATAGCCTCAAGGAAAGTAAGCATGTGGTGATGAATTGGATTGGGATAACATTGTAGTATAAAAAATCATGTTTATAAAGCAAAGCAACAATCCATAATTGTCCCACTGCTGGGCTCGGGGTCTCCTCTCACAATGTGAGGGGTACAGGCCATAGACTACCACGCTGGCCAAGTGTAGATTGGTAAACTTTGCACACCTTTGAGAACTTTCTGGAGAACTCTCAAGTGTGCAGGTCATGTTTATCATGTTTATAATTTTTTATTAAGTAATTCAAACCCCTTTCATAAGTCAAAATTCACTGATTCATTGAGAAGGCCTTGGCAACAAATTGTACAGAGAGACATTGGGATAATATACCACATAGGATACATAGACTTAATATGTTTGTTGGTGATATCTATAGGTTAAAGAAACTCATCAACTCGTTCACTGCTATTGTACCAAACAGGGTACACAGAGCTTTACATGAGAATAGGACAGTGATCCACATTAGGAAGGCTGTAGACACCACAATTTACAAAGCATGCTGTTAAAAAATCAACTTTTAAAGGTAAATTTATTGTTGCACATCATAGAATCATCACAATATTATGATGAGATGATAGTTGAACAATGTTAAAAGTGGTACAGTAAATACAAGGTCTAGGAAACAAATCTTGATTTAATTATTATTATAGAATCAAATAATCAAAACTAATGCTGTAGTAATATTTGGTAGGGCAGTATATTGACTTTCTTATTTTTCTTAGGTTGTTTCTCAAACACTAGTATCTTCCATTGTTTTGCTTGCAGACTCTTATGCCTTAGTATTCACAATTATTATTAATAAAACAAACACAAAATGTTACCAAACTTATGAAAAATGTTAACGAGTTATCTCTAGTATCTTTCATTAGACATAACTTAGTATTGATAGATAACTTTCATAATTATTTTTATCGAATATATAATAATAATTAAATAAACCCACAGACTCATGCTATAGGTAATATAAATTATAAACCATGTAAAAATCAGGACCCTTACTTTTTCTAGTAGCATTACTAAAACCCGAAGTACAGGATAATTTCTTAATATTACAATATTTGAGTTGTTAATGATTGTACAGTGACAAATCCACAACGTTTATCTTGTAATAGTAAACTATTATTTATTAATGATAAAAGAAACATTTCGGTAATTTATAACAGACACCAGTGTTTTGATTCAATAGGTATAAGCTCTCCATGGGTCTCTAAAATATTATTAACATACAACTAGAATTAATCCCAAAAACATCCCCACATAGGTTATAAACAGATGGATAATCGGTCTGGATATGTCTGATTGTACCAAACTAATAGTGATAATAAAACATTTTTTTACTGTACCTTGTGTACCATTCAACCACTTGGAAGTTACGATGTATACAGAATGAAGAAAGCCAAACATAAACATGAAAATTATAGCAGTAGTAATGTTACCTACTTACATGGATCATAGAAACACTAGAAACCAAAGAAACTGCCGGAACGTATGAGTTATTAGGATTCTTGAGTATACAATACACGTCAAGAGCAAGACACTTTAAATTACAATCGCAATCACATCATCGTGTATCGTCAAAAATGTTAAAACTGAAAATAACAACACTCGAAACTAGCAGTCTATCATTCAATATAATGGACTCAAATTTTAACTAAGCACTTCGTTCTCATTCATTTAAAAACCTACCTATTAGTCACGCAAATAACGTAAACTGTTGCAAATTTAAGTTACATGAATGAAGTCAATTCAAAGAATACGCTACAAATGCTACAATACATACCTACTACTATACGCTTGACGTTTCGGTTACTGGCATTTCATAATTTCATTTTGTTTGGGCGTTGTCATGTCATTGAATACAGCTTCATTAATAGCTGGCTGTCTATAAACCATAGAATATAAATATTATGTCCGGTCCGGTTTCACCGCCTCGGCGCGGCTACGTGGACCAACCATGTAGACCTTCCCGCTCACGCACTCTATAACTACTTTATTGACTGAACTAATTATAAATCATAATTAACCGTTGTTGATTGTTTCAAAAAAGCACAAACCTATTAAAATTAAGTCGAATCCACAGACATATAAACAGAAGTCTGTTTAAATGTCTGTGGTCGAATCCCTAGTTCGACGTACCACTTTGACGGTTGACCACTCAAAATCTCAAATGCACAAATGTTGCCAGGACATAGGCATTGTTGTTTCTATCGATATTTTGCGTGACTTTTGAAATCAAATGAACTCATAACATAGCATTTTTCATAAAATAAGACTGAATTTTGTTTTAGATAAATATAACTTATCTTTTTCAAAATTGAAAATTCAAAATAATTTATTCATACCTATAGGTATCACTGATACACTTCCGTACATATGCACGTCATTTTTTGGCTTTTCGGAAAGGTGCTTTGTCATGGAGAAGAAAAGCCTAAAGAAACTCCTCAGCACATCTTTTAAAAATTAAAAAATTATTGATTTATTTTTCTTTATTGATTTAAGCTGGCGTCGATATTATTTCCCAATTATATTAAAGTTTTTTACAACATTCTAGAACTCTGGGCGTAGAGACATATTGTTCACGTAGGAGACATGCTTCAGCTTCTAGCTATAGGGTGGTGGTCTGTTGGGTTCTTAATAATTACCTACTTACATAAAAGTTTTTTTTTCAGTTTTCTTTGAACCTACAGATCGAAGAAAAGCGTGCAAAGCTTTGGACACATCAGCACAAAGGCAAAAATTAGCATTTTCATCTCCAAATATATCTGAATTAAGA
Source organism: Thymelicus lineola (assembly GCA_963932265.1). Classification (NCBI taxonomy): domain Eukaryota; kingdom Metazoa; phylum Arthropoda; class Insecta; order Lepidoptera; family Hesperiidae; genus Thymelicus; species Thymelicus lineola. The sequence goes on from OZ010685.1 coordinate 10,553,924, forward strand.
GCAATGGCTAAATTCATAAAACCGAATTATGTTGTAGACACCAGTACTCCATTCAATGAAATAATACAACTATCTAAGATTGTATCACAGTATGTTAAAGTTCTGATTATAACTCTTGGATCGAAAGGTGTTGTCACAGTTCAACGAGTAACTGAGAAGGGTAAGGAATGTTTACATGTACGACTGTACTCTACAACAGCATTGCCACATGTGGAAAATGTATCAGGTGCTGGAGATTGTTTTTCTAGTGGAATCATACACGGCACTTTGTTAGGTTTAGATGAATCGCATAGTGTTTCCATAGGATTTGAAGCAGCAAAACAGGCATTACTGTGTAAGCAAACTGTGCCCTTAACATTCCACTTCAAACCAAATTTGGAAGCAGCAATCTTTGATATTTCAAGATATGAGATAAATTAATAAATTAATTATTATATTTTATTATATCTGTACCTATGAGTATAGGACAGTACAGTATAGGTGAAATCCAGTACATATTGTCACATGAAAGGTACCTAGACACCTCTAGCCACCTCTTGGCATGTTAGTATTATCACCTTTACAGTGTCGATATGATCTTATTAGATATTTTTTGTATTAATTAAGTTAACATTTATAATATTGTTAAGGTGAAATACCCTGTTTTTTTGCACTTTTTTAAATGAAATAGAAATTATTATAAAAGTTTATTAAAAAAATCTGCAGTTTAACAAAACTTTCAAATGTTAAATGCATTTTTTATCTTATCTAAGACATAATATATAAGGCACATATATTTTTTTATGTATAAAATGTTTGCTGTAATCAAAAGGGGCTGTGCAAACATAGACACATGTTACTGGACCATTGCAGTTCATAATCTGTCCTTGTAATGATGTAAAAGCCTCTAGGGCAGTAGTAGCTGTTCAATTGAAAACAAAAAGCTACTACTCTAAGTGTAACTAGACTGAATGCTGCTGAAAATTGTTTTCCAACCGTTCTAGAGCAATAATTTTGTCCTGCAAAGTGAAACTTATTCCAAATGTCTTGTAACAAGAGAGAAAAAAAGTTTAAAAGCTTATAAACTGGTACAGACATATTTTAGTCTAGTTGCTTACCATATGCAATAGAAGCAACGAGAAACAACAGCATGTATTAAATATACGAAGCAACAATACCTATGTTTACATAGCCCCTCAATCTAAAACTAAAACTGTATTGAAAAATATTAGTAACACTTAAAGTATATTTTAGATTATCATTTCATTAAAATGTTATACACATTTAACTATATCAAAATTTACATATTCTATGAATTACAGTATTCTGTATTACAATAAAACTGTAAAAATAACACAATCATAGAAGTAGTTAAAACACAATATTAAATACAAGAGTCTACAAATTAAAAGTTCAATATGTATAATGTATATTAATCATAATAAATCTGAGATTCTTTAGTATCAACTTGGACGGAGTCATTTTAATGCTTCAACAAATTGTCAAACCATGTAATAAGGTATCACTTAAAGTAATATTAAAAAGCTACATAACCAACATACAGGACTGATGGCCTATATATCAGTATGTCCCGGGTAAGCTTGTTTCCTTTCCTGCATAGTGTAGGCCGATGGTTCTCGGCTTTGCATTTCATGTAGTCTTTTATATTTTTGGACTCTTGCTTCTACTAAGAATAAAATTCCAGCTGGGAATAGGAAAATTACACCAATGACTCCAAGAGCGAAGGCCCAGCCCAGGTCATTGTGCTCCCAGTTCGGCATCCAGTCCCTGCCATCACCTCTAGCCCCAAAAGTAACTACTGATATGATTCCTGAAAAACCTGAAGAGAGAAATAATATTAATTTTATTTTATTTGGAGACACAGTTTACTTAAAATTGATGACTTTCTGAACTGATTATTATGTCGAATTATGAATTATTTTATAATTCGACATTTGACAATTTTGTACAATGGTTTATTTTTACATTTAATATGTACAATGATGCAAGCCTTTGTATTATTTTATTAAGACATAAATAAATACACTTTTTATCAGTTGTTTTTATTGTTGTTTTTATATACATTGAAAATTCAATGATGACTTTTATTTCTGTTCTTGGTTTGGGCGTGGCTGTTGTGGCTTTATTGTCCATAGCACCCACAATGCAAGGAATACTAGAGTAGGACTATTTGTGTGTGTGTTTATATATTTATTTATATACATACCACCAATAACCAGCACAGTGCCCAAAGTTACCAGGAGAGTCACGTAACTATCATCATCTTTGTCCTTTTTCACATACAAATGTGTCAAGAACATTGACACTAAAACGCAAGATACTGCGATTGTGAAAAAGAATTGAGTAGCTATGAAGAATCCAGGCAGCAATATATCATGAATAATATAATATTCTTCTTCGAAAATCCACCAGCAGCCAGTAAACACGGTATCATACCAATGATGCACTTCTTCAAATCCATTGAAACATACCTGCCACAAGCCTGAAAACATGTCCAGTTTAAAATTAGTAGCTGTAAATAATAGATTTTTCAATAGTTTGTTTCTAAAGCGTTACAACTTACCTATTTTAACAAACTTTGGGTTTTTTAATTTTCCGTCGGTTACTAACCAGTAAGGACTCACAAACGCAATTATTATGAACAAGGTAGCAAAAGTATAAAAGCCTACCGCAAATAACCCTGTTTTTGATTTAGTCAAAGCCATTTTTTACAGTTATATGATTATTGTTTATATTTTAAAGATATTGAAACATGAAAATTGAAAACCTCGAATTTGAATGACAGGTTCTAGTGATGGCCAACTCGACTTACTAACTCGAGTTAACTCGAGTTGTGCTTAATTCGAGTTAACTCGAGTCAGATTACTAATGACTCGAGTTGAATCTCGTGTTTGGGCTGGCGGTAAATGAACGAATCAAGCGAAAGAGCGAGAGTACGATTTGTTCGTTGGATGCGCGCATGGATATTATTACAGTGTCACCAACCCTAATCTAGATTAAAACTGTAAAGAAGCTTTCAAAAAGCTGTAGAAAACTGTAAAATTCTACTTATGCCCGGTTTCTGAGATCCTTTTTTCGAGAGTTTATCTATTCAAAAACGCTAACGGGTCGATAACTTCCGAAAAAGCGTTTCTGAGCACGGCGATAATAGATAAATTCCGTTTTATCTAAGATTAACTTATCTAAGCATAGATGGCCGTTTATCGGTTCCATAACTTTATTTGACGTTTCATTTTAACATTTCTTGGACAGAATATGACAAATTACAAGTTACAACTATTTTGAGGTCATTTGTGTGTGCCGTAGGTATATGGATAGCCTCAAGGACCTCAGATTATTGAAAATACAAATAAAATTAATTGCAAGAAATCAACAATTTTTTCTAGATTGACAATGAATGACAGAGGTGTTATTCTCAAATACTATGTTACCATAGTAACCAATGGTAACCAATGGTAACCAAAATAAACGTTAAATTGACGTTTTTAAATTTTATTGTTGATATTTGACTATGATGAACAGACGCAAATAAATACCAAATTTCAATATTTTTTACATATTTACTACCACAAAATAAATACAATTAGTCAAAACGACAAAATAAAATGATAATATCTATTTGAAACTTATCTTTTTATTATCTTTTGAAGAGAGCCATCTAGTGGCAGTTTTAGACACTCGTTATTGGATTCATAGTTATTGAAAGGCTCCTCGCGTGCTCAGAAACCCAGTGACTGTTATCGAATATATAACTTAAGTTTAACTTTATTGATTCAATAGCTGTTGATCGTTTAACTGGAGACTTCAGAAACCGGCCATTAGAGAACTGTAAATCTACAACTTTTCTACAACGTAAAATAGTAAGAAAATTATACTTGTATTAGTAAATAAACTTTAAATCTTAAAAAATCTACACAATTTCTACTAAAACTGCCTCGTTTTCAATTTGCACATACTTACTCTTGATTTTCAGTTTCATCTTTAATTTTGAAATCGTAAATATTTTTATAAAATCTTTTAAATGGTCATCGGTAGCATTGAACTCATAATAATTTTTAATTTCTGACTTTGTTTTTAACGTGTTTTTTATGGTGGTGGTTGACTATTTATTCCTTAGTTTGGGTACGCAGCAAATAAAATAGATGGCGCCAGTATTATAAAGAAAAAAACTGTAGATTTGGAGGTTTAAACTAAAAACTATGAAGATCGCCAGCTGATTAGCAACCGTCAATACGGTTTCCGCCACGGCAGATCAGCTGGCGATCTTTTAGTATACCTTACTCATTGCTGGGCAGAAGCAATCGAGAGCAAGGGAGAAGCATTGGCTGTAAGTTTGGATGTTGCGAAGGCCTTCGATAGGGTGTGGCATAAGGCATTACTGTCTAAGCTGCCTTCCTACGGAGTACCCGAGAAATTGTGCAAATGGATTGCCAGTTTTTTATCGGAGTGGAGCATCAAGGTCGTCGTTGACGGAACATGCTCGATTACGAAGCCCATAAATGCTGGCGTCCCACAAGGCTCTGTACTTTCACCCACATTGTTCATCATACATATCAATGATATGCTGGACATCGGTGATATTCATTGCTATGCTGATGACAGTACCGGTGACACCCATTATACAGGCCGAGCAAATCTTTCTCGGGTGCAGATTGAGGAGAAGAGGATAAAACTTGTGGCTGAAGTCGAGACATCTCTGGAGCGAGTCTCGGAATGGGGCAGACTAAATTTAGTGCATTTCATCCCCGAAAAGACATAAATTTGCGCGTTAACCGCTAAAAAACCCCATTTGTCATAGCAACACAGTTCCAGAACATTCCTCATAACATCTCTAAAAGCATTGGGATCCTTGGTGTCGACATTTCGAATGAAGTTCAGTTTCGGGAGCACTTGCTTAGTAAAGCCAAACCAGCCGTAAAGGAATCGGGAGTGCTCAATAGAGCTAAGCAGTACTTCACGCCTAAGCACAGGTTGATGCTCTATAAGGCGCAAAATCGACCATACATGGAGTACTGTTACTACTGTTCCCACCTTTGGACCGGAGCCCCAGCTGGTCACGTGGATCTATTCGACGATCCCAAGCTTACAGACGGATTAGAATCGCTTGAATTGAGGAGAAATGTAGGCTCTCTCTGCGTATTCTACCGTCTGTACAATGGGGAATGTTCTGAAGAACTGTTTGGCTTACTACCTGCAGTTAATTTTCGTCACCGCACATCACGTACCAGGTTCCATCAACACTATCTGGATACCTGGCGTTCGTCCATAATCCGGTTCTCACGTCATTTTCTACCTCGCACGTGTAAACTGGGGAACAAACTACCTACATGCATCGGTGTTCCCTCTAAGCTATGATATGGGGTCCTTCAAGAAGCGGGTCTATCGACATTTTCTTGGCCAGCAATGCGTTGGTGACGCCCCTGGTGTTGCTAATGTCCATGGGTGGCGGTGATCACTTACCATCAGGTGACCCGCCTGCTCGTTTGCCTGCTCAAAGCATAAAAAAAAGTTAACGAAAAAACTGTAAATCTACAGTTAAAACTGTAGAGTTGGCATTTGGTAACTCTGGATATATATCTATTTTATTATTATATTATATAATCCTAGACTTACGGGGAGTGAACTATATAATTGTTCTCCCAGAAAGAGTCGAAATACAACTTTGTTGTCTATGGCGAATATTCTCCATCCCCTCCCGACACCTCGGGAAAAATCTGACATTTCCCATTTTCAAGATGGCGGCTGCGCGGCGATTGTCAACTTTTTTGTTTATGGCCTTTTGCAAAATGTTTTTCGGGTGTTTTGTTAAAATTGTGACGAGAATTACGAAAAAATTAGAAAAAATTGAAAAAACAAGATGGCCGCCGAGTTATTTTGGTTTGAATTTTTTCCATTTTAGAGGTGACTTTGAGGGGTCGCATCGGGGAGGTTTTTCAACTTTTTTGCAATATTTTTTTTGCATTCGCTTGGAGGTATCCTTAATTTTTATATTTTGGAAATATTTATTTTTTCGACAAGATGGCGGACGCGGTGGCGGCCATTTTGAAAAATGTACGAAAAATGACATTTTTTGGAAGCATTTTTCTTCTGGTTGGCAACATTTGAGCGGGTCCCTTTGTTCAGGGCGATTGTGTAACTTGACCCAAAGTGTTGCCAGGTTTTATTTTTTTTATCTTCGTTCACACATTTTTTTGGACTTTCTATTCAAAAACATGAAAAGTAGAAGGAGCAATATTTTTTATCAAAAAATCGCATATGCGAACGTGTCCTGGTTGTCGTAATGACATTTGACCATTTTCGTCGATGTCGACTGGCAACACTGACTGCTGGAATTTTTTTTTCGTTTTACAAAAACCCGAATTGATCTCCCAGAAGGAGTGGTGGGGGGTGAGTACTTTGTATGGGAGAATTTTTCGTTCACCCTCGGATCTATGGGAAAAATCCGACTTTTCGAAAATCCAAGATGGCGGCCGAGGTGAAAAGACCAACTTTTTTTTTTATTATACAGCTACCCGAGATTGGTGTCGTTTTCGGCTAATGTTGGGAAAAGTGTTACGAAAAATTTGGAAAAATTTGAAAAAACAAGATGGCCGCCGAGATATTTTGATTTAAAATTTTTCAATTTTCGAGGTGACTTTGCGGGGTCGGATTGCGTTGGGTTTTAAACTTTTTTGCGATTTTTTTGCTTTGTTGCCTTGCATCTATCCCCAATTTTGACGTTTGGGGTATATTTTTTTTTTCGCCAAGATGGCGGACCCCGTGGCGGCCATTTTATAAAATGTACGAAAAATTGCATTTTTTGAAGGAAAAAATTTTTAGGTTGGCAACATTTGAGGGGGTCACTTTGTATGGGGCGGTTGTGGGTTTTAGTCTGAAGTGTTGCCAGGGTATGTTGATTTTTTTTTCGTTCATACATTTTTGTGAACTTTCTATTCAAAAATATAAAAAGTAGAAGGAGAAACATTTTTAATCAGAAAATTTCACCAAAAAATTTGAAGTGGTTATCGTAATGACATTTGACCATTTTCATCTAAATTAACTGGCAACACTGGGAGCTAGAATTTTTTTTCCCGTTTTTTCACATTTCGAGTAGCCCAGCCGAAAGTATTGGTGGGGGGTTATAATGACGTATGAAAAAGTTGCTTGACTACTTATGGTTACTATGGGAAAAATCCGACCGTTCGAAAATTCAAGATGGCGGCCGCTCGGCGATTGTCAACTTTTTTATTTATGTGTTCACTTACCCAATATTGGTGTCATTTTCGAATAATTTTGGGACGACTAATACGATGAATTTAGAAAAAAATTTAAAAACAAGATGGCCGCCGAGATATTTTTCTTTAAAGTTTTGAAATTTTAGAGGTGACTTTGTGGGCTCGCATCGGGGTGGTTTTTCAATTTTTTTTTAATATTATTTTTATTTTCCCTTGAAAGTATCCTCAATTTTGATATTTTGGTGATAATTTTTTTTTCAACAAGATGGCGGGCCCCGCGGCGGCCATTTTGTAAAATGTACGAAAAATTGCATTTTTTAAAGGAAAAAATTAGTAGGTTGGCAACACTTGAGGGGGTTGCTTTGTATGAGGCGGTTGTGTAACTTGACCGATAGTGTTGCCATGTTTGGTTTTTCTTTTCTTCGTTCATACAATTTTTTGAACTTTCCATTCAAAAATATGAAAAGTAGAAGGAAATATATTTTTAATCAAAATATTTTACCAAAACATTTCAAGTGGTCATCGTAATGACATTTGACCATTTTCATTTTAATAAACTGGCAACACTGGAGTCCAGAATTTTTTTCACTTTTCGAGTAATTGAGCGTAAACTATAGATCAGGAGTATAAGAAATGTATGGGAGATATTTCTTAATTAAATCATTCGTTTTGGAAAAACAATAAAATTTTAGTGTTGCCATACAAAAAAAAATAATTTTCATACAAATTTATTTTTGAATCAACTATTTTGCTACTATAATGTATGGGGCATTTGTAGGTACTAATATTTTGTGAATTTTGGTGAAAAAAATTTCAGTGTTGCCATACAAAAAATAATAATTTTCATACAAATGTTTTATTTTTTCAAATATTTGAGGTGGTTGTCTTCATTTGATGGCCTTATAATGTATAGGGCGATTGTAGACAATAACAGTTTGTAAATGATGGTGAAAAAATATTTTAGGGTTGCCATACAAAAAACAAAAGTTTTCATACAAATGTACTTTTTTATGTAATATTTCAGGCTATATCATAAATCTTATGTCATTACAATATATCAGGAAGTTGTTGGTACTTATAGGTCGTACACATCGGAGGAAAAATGTTGCAGTGTTGCCATATAAAAATATTAATTTTCATACAAATGTATTTTGTGTCGAATATTTCAGATAGTTTGTCCATTGAATGTCAATACAATGTATGAGGCGTTTATTAGTATTAAGTGTTATTATTAGTTATTGTTATTAACTAGCTGACCCGGCAAACTTTGTACCGCCTAATGATAATAATAAGGTCACAGGGCAGCTTGTTGCGAGCTGTAGTGAGTAGCGACACTATGGACTATTAAACAGTCTCAAAGTGGAGGCCCCTCCACGTGTTGGACCTGTGTCCGCCCTACCTCTACCGGGTCCGCTTACATCTTTGACCCAAGATTCTATTGAGATACATAATAATAGCATATTTATTTGCATAAAATTGGTAAACACATGTTGTCATTATCTTAAAATAAGTTCTTTTTATTTAAGCACAATTTTAAGCACAGCGTGCTTTGCAAATATAGAAAAAAAAGTAATACAATGTCAACATCAGTGTAAATTACTTATCCATGCAATTCATATTAATTATATCATCTCTCCCTCTCTCTCTCCCTCTTCCTCTCCATATACCTCTCCATCTCCCCCTCCCTTTTCCTTTCCCTCTCCCTCTCCGTTTCCCCCTCACTCTCCTCCCTTCTCCCTCTCCCTGTCCCTCCCTATACCACTCCTTCTCCATCTCCCACTCCCTCCCTCTCCCTCCCTCTCCGTCTCCCTTTCCCTCGCTCTCCTTACCTGTCGCACTCCCTCTCCCAATCCCTCTCCCGCTACTGCTCCGTCCTTCCCTCTCTCTCCCTTTCCCTTTTCCCCTCCCTCCTCCCGCTCCCTCTCCCTCTCCCGCTACCTCCCCCCTCTCCCTTCCTCTTCTTCTTTCTCGTCCTCTCCCTCTCCATCTCCCCCTCTCTCTCCGTATATACTTATTTATGTGTTGTGACATACCAAAAGTCGTAGTTTGATTTCGCATACAGACCCCTGTATAGAAAAATAAATTTCCAAGACCGATGACAATTTTGAAAAAAACTATTTATTTATTTTGTCTTTTGCGAAAGAGAAAGGCACGCGCGCTGCTTTAGCAGCGCGCGCCCCACGCGAAAACCTAGTTATAATATATAATCCTAGACTTACGGGGAGTGAACTATATAATTGTTCTCCCAGAAGGAGTAGAGATGGGATTTTGTTGTCTATGGCGAAAGTTCTCCATCCCCTCCCGACACCTCGGGAAAAATCTGACATTTCCCATTTTCAAGATGGCGGCTGCGCGGTGATTGTCAACTTTTTTGTTTATGGCCTTTTGCCCAATGTTTTTGGAGGTTTTCGTAAAGTTTAGGAAGGGAATTACGAAAAAATGAGAAAAAAATGAAAAAACAAGATGGCCGCCGAGTTATTTTGGTTTGAATTTTTTCCATTTTAGAGGTGACTTTGCGGGGTCGCATCGGGGTGGTTTTTCAACTTTTTGTTGATATTTTTTTTGTGTTGTCTTGAAAGTATCCTCAATTTTGATATTTTGGGACTATTAATTTTTTTGACAAGATGGCGGACGCGGTGACGGCCATTTTGAAAAATGTACGAAAAATGACATTTTTTGGGTGCATTTTTCTTCTGGTTGGCAACATTTGAGCGGGTCTCTTTGTTTCGGGCGGTTGTGTAACTTGACCTAAAGTGTTGCCAGGTTTCATTTTTTTTATCTTCGTTCATATATTTTTTTGGACTTTCTATTCAAAAATATGAAAAGTAGAAGGAGCAATATTTTTGGCCAAAAATTCACACGGGCAAACGTGTCGTGCTTGTCATAATGACATTTGACCATTTTCATCGATGTCGACTGGCAACACTGGTTGCTGGAATTTTTTTTTCGTTTTACGAAAACCCGAATTGATCTCCCAGAAGGAGTGGTGGGGGGTGAGTCCTTTGTATGGGAGAATTTTTTGTTCACCCCCGGATCTATGGGAAAAATCCGACTTTTCGAAAATCCAAGATGGCGGCCGAGGTGAAAAGACCAACTTTTTTTTTTATTATGCAGCTACCAGAGATTGGTGTCGTTTTCGGCTAATGTTGGGAAAAGTGTTACGAAAAATTTGGAAAAATTTGAAAAAACAAGATGGCCGCCGAGATATTTTGATTTAAAATTTTTCAATTTTCGAGGTGACTTTGCGGGGTCGGATTGCGTTGGGTTTTAAACATTTTTGCGATTTTATTGCTTTGTTGACTTGCATCTATCCCCAATTTTGACGTTTGGGGTATATTTTTTTTTTCGCCAAGATGGCGGACCCCGTGGCGGCCATTTTATAAAATGTACGAAAAATTGCATTTTTTGAAGGAAAAAATTTTTAGGTTGGCAACATTTGAGGGAGTCACTTTGTATGGGGCGGTTGTGGGTCTTAGTCTGAAGTGTTGCCAGGTTACGTTGATTTTTTTTTCTTTCATACATTTTTATGAACTTTCTATTCAAAAATATGAAAAGTAGAAGGAGAAACATTTTTAATCAAAAAATTTCACCAAAAAATTTTTAGTGGTCGTCGTAATGACATTTGACCATTTTCATCTAATTTAACTGGCAACACTGGGAGCTAGAATTTTTTTTCCCGTTTTTTCACATTTCGAGTAGCCCAGCCGAAAGTATTAGTGGGGGGTTATAATGATGTATGGAAAAGTTGCTTGACTACTTATGGTCACTATGGGAAAAATCCGACCGTTCGAAAATTCAAGATGGCGGCCGCTCGGCAATTGTCAACTTTTTTATTTATGTGAGCACCTACCCAATATTGGTGTCATTTTCGAATAATTTTGGGACGACTAATACGATGGAATTAGAAAAAATTTAAAAAACAAGATGGCCGCCGAGATATTTTTCTTTAAAGTTTTGAAATTTTAGAGGTGACTTTGTAGGGTCGCATCGGGGTGGTTTTTCAACTTTTTTCTACTATTCTTCATTTTTTCTCTTAGAAATGTCCTAAATTTTTATATTTCGGGGATATTTTTTTTTCGACAAAATGGCGGACCCCGTGGCGGCCATTTTGTAAAATGTACGAAAAATGGCATTTTTTGAACGAAAAAATTTGTAGGTTGGCAACATTTGAGGGGGTCACTTTGTATGGGGCAGTTGTGCAACTTGACTGAAAGTGTTGCCATGTTTGGTTTTTCTTTTCTTCGTTCATACAAATTTTTGGACTTTCCATTCAAAAATATGAAAAGTAGAAGGAAAAATATTTTTAGTCAGAATATTTCACCAAAATATTTAAAATGGTCGTCGTAATGACATTTGACCACTTTCATCTTAATAAACTGGCAACATTGGAGTCCAGAATTTTTTTCACTTTTCGAGTAATTGAGCCTAAACTATAGATCAGGAGTATAAGAAATGTATGGGAGATATTTCTTAATTAAATCATTCGTTTTGGAAAAACAATAAAATTTCAGTGTTGCCATACAAAAAATAATAATTTTCATACAAATTTAGTTTTGGATTGAATATTTCGCTACTATAATGTATGGGGCATTTGTAGGTACTGATATTTTGTGAATTTTGGTGAAAAAAAAATCGGTGTTGCCATACAAAAAATAATAATTTTCATACAAATGTTTTCTTTTTTCAAATATTTGAGGCGGTTGTCTTCATTTGATGGCCTTATAATGTATGGGGCGATTGTAGGTATCAATAGTTTGTAAATAATGGTGAAAAAATATTTTAGGGTTGCCATACAAAAAATAAAAGTTTTCATACAAATGTCCTTTTTTATGTAACATTTCAGGCTATTTCATCAATCATATGTCATTACAACTTATCAGGAGGTTGTTGGTACTTATAGATCGTACACATCAGAGGAAAAATGTTGCCGTGTTGCCATATAATAATATTAATTTTCATACAAATGTATTTTGTGTCCAATACTTCAGATTGTTTGTCCATTGAATGTCAATACAATGTATGAGGCATTTATTAGTATTAAGGGTTATTATAAGTTATCAACTAGCTGACCCGGCAAACTTTGTACCGTCTATCAATTTCTCCTTCTCCCTCTCCATCGCTTTCCTTCCCCTGTACCTCCCCCTCACCCTCTTCCTCTCTCTCCCTGCTCTTTCCCTCTTCCTCTTCCCCTCCCTTCACTCTTCCGCTACCTCTCCCTCTTCCGCTACCTCTCCCTCTGCCCCTTTCTTAACTCTCCTGCTACCTCTCCCTCTCCTTCTCTCTCCCTTTCCCTCTCCCTCTCCCTCACCCGTTCCTTAATCGTGCCAAAATAATAGACAAAGCAAAAGTAGTAATTGCCAAACATTTCGCAAACACACCCCGGAATCGAAAAATAAATTTCCAAGACCGATGACAATTTTGAAAAAAAATATTTATTTATTTTGTTTTTTGCGAAAGAGAAAGGCACGCGCGCTGCTTTAGCAGCGCGCGCCCCACGCGAAAACCTAGTTATTATATATAATCCTAGACTTACCACCGTGATAACTATATAATTGTTCTCCCAGAAGGAGGCGAGATGGGATTTTGTTGTCTATGGCGAAAGTTCTCCATCTCCTCCCGACACCTCGGGAAAAATCTGACATTTCCCATTTTCAAGATGGCGGCTGCGCGGCGATTGTCAACTTTTTTGTTTATGGCCTTTTGCCAAATGTTTTTCGGGTGTTTTGTTAAAATTGTAAGGAGAATTACGAAAAAATGAGAAAAAATTGAAAAAACAAGATGGCCGCCGAGTTATTTCGGTTTGAATTTTTTCCATTTTAGAGGTGACTTTGCGGGGTCGCATCGGGGAGGTTTTTCAACTTTTTGGCAATATTCTTTTTGCATTCGCTTGAAGGTATCCTCGATTTTGATATTTTGGGAATAGTTATTTTTTTGACAAGATGGCGGACGCGGTGGCGGCCATTTTGAAAAATGTACGAAAAATGACATTTTTTGGGTGCGTTTTTCTTCTGGTTGGCAACATTTTAGCGGGTCCCTTTGTTCCGGGCGGTTGTGTAACTTGACCCAAAGTGTTGCCAGGTTTTATTTTTTTTATCTACGTTCTCACATTTTTTTGGACTTTCTATTCAAAAACATGAAAAGTAGAAGGAGCAATATTTTTAATCAAAAATTCACATACGCAAACGTGTCGTGGCTGTCATAATGACATTTGACCATTTTCGTCGATGTCGACTGGCAACACTGACTGCTGGAATTTTTTTTTCGTTTGACGAAAACCCGAATTGATCTCCCAGAAGGAGTGGTGGGGGGTGAGTACTTTGTAAGGGAGAATTTTTTGTTCATCCCCGGATCTATGGGAAAAATCCGACTTTTCGAAAATCCAAGATGGCGGCCGAGGTGAAAAGACCAACTTTTTTTTTTATTATGCAGCTACCCGAGATTGGTGTCGTTTTCGACTAATGTTGGGAAAAATGTTACGAAAAATTTGGAAAAATTTGAAAAAACAAGATGGCCGCCGAGATATTTAAGTTTAAAATTTTTCAATTTTCGAGGCTACTTTGCGGGGTCGGATTGCGTTGGGTTTTAAACTTTTTTGCGATTTTTTTGGCTTGTTGCCTTGCATCTATCCCCAATTTTGACGTTTGGGGTATATTTTTTTTTTCGCCAAGATGGCGGACCCCGTGGCGGCCATTTTATAAAATGTACGAAAAATTGCATTTATTGAAGGAAAATTTTTTTAGGTTGGCAACATTTGATGGGGTCACTTTGTATGGGGCGGTTGTGGGTCTTAGTTTGAAGTGTTGCCAGGTTACGTTGATTTTTTTTTTGTTCATACATTTTTGTGAACTTTCTATTCAAAAATATGAAAAGTAGAAGGAGAAACATTTTTAATCAAAAAATTTTACCAAAAAATTTTTAGTGGTCGTCGTAATGACATTTGACCATTTTCATCTAAATTAACTGGCAACACTGGGAGCTAGATTTTTTTTCCCCGTTTTTTCACATTTCGAGTAGCCCAGCCGAAAGTATTGGTGGGGGGTTATAATGATGTATGCAAAAGTTGCTTGACTATTTATGGTTACTATGGGAAAAATCCGACCGTTCGAAAATTCAAGATGGCGGCCGCTCGGCGACTGTCAACTTTTTTATTTATGTGAGCACCTACCCAATATTGGTGTCATTTTCGAATAATTTTGGGACGACTAATACGATGAAATTAGAAAAAAAATAAAAAACAAGATGGCCGCCGAGATATTTTTCTTTAAAGTTTTGAAATTTTAGAGGTGACTTTGTGGGCTCGCATCGGGGTGGTTATTCAACTTTTTTATAATATTATTTTTGTTTTCCCTTGAAAGTGTCCTCAATTTTGATATTTTGGGGATAATTTTTTTTTCAACAAGATGGCGGACCCCGCGGCGGCCATTTTGTAAAGTGTACGAAAAATTGCATGTTTTGAAGGAAAAAATTAGTAGGTTGGCAACACTTGAGGGGGTTGCTTTGTATGGGGCGGTTGTGTAACTTGACCGAAAGTGTTGCCATGTTTGGTTTTTCTGTTCTTTGTTCATACAATTTTTTGGACTTTCCATTCAAAAATATGAAAAGTAGAAGGAAAAATATTTTTAATCAAAATATTTCACCAAAACATTTCAAGTGGTCGTCGTAATGACATTTGACCATTTTCATCTTAATAAACTGGCAACACTGGAGTCCAGAATTTTTTTTAACTTTTCGAGTAGTTGAGCCTAAACTATAGATCAGGAGTATAAGGAAGGTATGGGAGATATTTCTTAATTAAATCATTCGTTTTGGGAAAACAATAAAATTTCAGTGTTGCCATACAAAAAATAATAATTTTCATACAAATTTATTTTTGGATTGAATATTTCGCTACTATAATGTATGGGTCATTTGTAGGTACTGATATTTTGTGAATTTTGGTGAAAAAAAATTCAGTGTTGCCATACAAAAAATAAAAGTTTTCATACAAATGTATTCTTTTTTCGAATATTTGAGGCTGTTGTCTTCATTTGATGTCCTTATAATGTATGGGGCGATTGTAGGTTCCAATAGTTCGTAAATGATGGTGAAAAAATATTTTAGGGTTGCCATACAAAAAATAAAAGTTTTCATACAAAATGTACTTATTTATGTAATATTTCGGGCTATTTCATCAATCTTATGTCATTACAATATATTAGGAGGTGTTTGGTACTTATAGATCGCACACATCGGAGGAAAAATGTTGTATGTTGCCATATAAAAATATTAATTTTCATACAAATGTATTTTGTGTCGAATATTTTAGATTGTTTGTCCATTGAATGTCAATACAGTGTATGAATCGTTTATTAGTATTAAGGGTTATTATTAGTTTTCAACTAGCTGACCCGGCAAACTTTGCAAATTGATAGGCTATCAATTTCTCCTTCTCCCTCTCCATCGCTTTCCTTCCCCTCTACCTCCACCTTGCCCTCCCTCTCCTCCTCCCTTTCCCTCCCCTCTCCCTACCTCTCCCACTCCCTCTTCAACTTCCATTCGCTACCTCTCTATCTCACCCTCCCTCTCCCCCTCTTACCCTTTCCCCCTCCCTCCCTCTCCCGATCCCTCTTCCGCTATCTTTCCGTCTCCCTCTCTCGCTACCTCTCCGTCTCCCCGTCCCTCTTCCTCCCTCTCCTTCACCCCCTCCCTCTCCCACTCCCTCTGCCTCACCTCCTCCCTCTCATATTCTGTTAATCATGCCGAAAAAATAGACATACCAAAAGTAGTAGTTTGATTTCGCAAACAGACCCCTGAATCGAAAAATAAATTTCAAAGACCAATATTTTTGAAAAAAAAAACTATTTATTTATTTTGTCTTTTGCGAACTTTCTATTCAAAAATATGAAAAGTCGAAGGAGAAACATTTTTAATCAAAAAATTTCACCAAAAAATTTTTAGTGGTCGTCGTAATGACATTTGAACATTTTCATCTAAATTAACTGGCAACACTGGGAGCTAGAATTTTTTTTCCCGTTTTTTCACATTTCGAGTAGCCCAGCCGAAAGTATTGGTGAGGGGTTATAATGATGTATTGAAAAGTTGCTTGACTACTTATGGTCACTATGGGAAAAATCCGACCGTTCGAAAATTCAAGATGGCGGCCGCTCGGCGATTGTCAACTTTTTTATTTATTTGAGCACCTACCCAATATTGGTGTCATTTTCGAATAATTTTGGGACGACTAATACGATAAAATTAGAAAAAATTAAAAAAACAAGATGGCCGCCGAGATATTTTTCTTTAAAGTTTTGAAATTTTAGAGGTGACTTTGTGGAAACGCATCGGGGTGGTTTTTCAACTTTTTTGTAATATTCTTTTTGTTTTCCCTTCAAAGTGTCCTCAATTTTGATATTTTGGGAATAATTTTTTTTTCAACAAGATGGCGGACGCCGTGGCGGCCATTTTGTAAAATGTTCGAAAAATTGCATTTTTTGAAGGAAAAAATTAGTATGTTGGCAACACTTGAGGGGGTTACTTTGTATGGGGCGGTTGTGTAACTTGACCGAAAGTGTTGCCATGTTTGGTTTTTCTTTTCTTCGTTCATACAATTTTTTGGACTTTCTATTCAAAAACATAAAAAGTAGAAGGAAAAATATTTTTAATCAAAATATTTCCCCAAAACATTTCAAGTGGTCGTCGTAATGACATTTGACCATTTTCATCTTAATAAACTGGCAACACTGGAGTCCAGAATTTTTTTCACTTTTCGAGTAATTGAGCCTAAACTATAGATCAGGAGTATAAAAAATTTATGGAAGATATTTCTTAATTAAATCATTCGTTTTGAGAAAATAATAAAATTTCAGTGTTGCCATACAAAAAATAATAATTTTCATACAAATTAATTTTTTGATTGAATATTTCGCTACTATAATGTATGGGGCATTTGTAGGTACTGATATTTTGTGAATTTTGGTGAAAAAAATTTCAGTGTTGCCATACAAAAAATAATAATTTTCATACAAATGTTTTCTTTTTTCAAATATTTGAGGCGGTTGTCTTCATTTGATGGCCTTATAATATATAGGGCGATTGTAGGTTCTAATATTCCGTAAATGATGGTGAAAAAATATTTTAGGGTTGCCATACAAAAAACAAAAGTTTTCATACAAATGTACTTTTTTATGTAATATTTCAGGCTATATCATAAATCTTATGTCATTACAATATATCAGGAAGTTGTTGGTACTTATAGATCGTACACATCGGAGGAAAAATGTTGCAGTGTTGCCATATAAAAATATTAATTTTCATACAAATGTATTTTGTGTCGAATATTTCAGATTGTTTGTCCATTGAATGTCAATACAATGAGGCATTTATTAGTATTAAGGGTTACTATTAGTTATCAACTAGCTGACCCAGCAAACTTTGTACCGCCTATCAATTTCTCCTTCTCCCCCCTTGCCCTCCCTCTCTAGCAAGAGAGGTAGCAACCTCTCCTCCTCCCTTTCCCTCCCCTCTCCCTACCTCTTACCCTTTCGCTCTCCCTCCCTCTCCCGCTACCTTTCCGTCTCCCCCTCCCTCTTCCTCTCTCTCCCTCTCCTTCTCCCTGTTCCTCCCCCTTCTCCCTCTCCCTCTCCATCTTCCTCCCTCTCACTCTTCCTCCCTCTCCTTCTCCCTATTCCTCCCCCTCTCCCTTTCTCTCCCTCTCCATCTTCCTCACCCCCTCCCTCACCCTCTCCCTTTCCCGCCCACTCTCTCTCCGTGTCCCCCTCCCTCTTCCTCTCCTCTCCCTTTCCCTTTCTCTCTTCCTCTCCCACACCCCCTCCCTCACCCTCTACCTCTCATATTCTGTTAATCATGCCGAAAAAATAGACAAACCAAAAGTAGTAGTTAGAAGCCAAACATTTCGCAAACAGACCCCTGAATCGAAAAATAAATTTCCAAGACCAATGACATTTTTGAAAAAAAAAACTATTTATTTATTTTGTCTTTTGCGGAAGAGAAAGGCACGCGCGCTGCTTTAGCAGCGCGCGCCCCACGCGAAAACCTAGTTTATAATATATAATCCTAGACTTACCACTGACTGAACTATACAATTGTTCTCCCAGAAGGAGCAGAGATGGAGTTTTGTTGTCTATGGCGGATATTCTCCTTTCCCTCACCACACCTCGGGAAAAATCTGACATTTCCCATTTTCAAGATGGCGGCCGCGCGGCGATTGTCAACTTTTTTGTTTATGGCTTTTTGCCAAATGTTTTTCGGGTGATTTGTTAAAATTGTGAGAAGAATTACGAAAAAATGAGAAAAAATTTAAAAAACAAGATGGCCGCCGAGTAATTTTGGTTTGAATTTTTTCCATTTTAGAGGTGACTTTGCGGGGTCGCATCGGGGTGGTTTTTCAACTTTTTTCCGATATTTTTTTTGTGTTGTCTTGAAAATATCCTCGATTTTGATATTTTGGGGGTATTTATTTTTTCGACAAGATGGCGGACACGGTGGCGGCCATTTTGAAAAATGTACGAAAAATGACATTTTTTGGGTGCATTTTTCTTCAGGTTGGCAACATTTGAGCGGGTCCCTTTGTTCCGGGCGGTTGTGTAACTTGACCCAAAGTGTTGCCAGGTTTTATTTTTTTTATCTTCGTTCACACATTTTTATGGACTTTCTATTCAAAAACATGAAAAGTAGAAGGAGCAATATTTTTGATAACAATGTCATACAGGAAACCGTGTCGCGGTCGTCGCTATGACATTTGACCATTTTCGTCGATGTCGACTGGCAACACTGACTGCTGGAATTTTTTTTTCGTTTTACGAAAACCCGAATTGATCTCCCAGAAGGAGTGGTGGGGGGTGAGTATTTTGTATGGGAGAATTTTTGGTTCACCCCCGGATCTATGGGAAAAATCCGACTTTTCGAAAATCCAAGATGGCGGCCGAGGTGAAATGACCAACTTTTTTTTTTATTATGCAGCTACCCAAGATTGGTGTCGTTTTCGGCTAATGTTGGGAAAAGTGTTACGAAGAATTTGGAAAAATTTGAAAAAACAAGATGGCCGCCGAGATATTTTGGTTTAAAATTTTTCAATTTTCGAGGCTACTTTACGGGGTCGGATTGCGTTGGGTTTTAAACTTTTTTGCGATTTTTTTTCTTAGTTGCCTTGCATCTATCCCCAATTTTGACGTTTGGGGTATATTTTTTTTTTCGCCAAGATGGCGGACCCCGTGGCGGCCATTTTATAAAATATACGAAAAATTGCATTTTTTGAAGGAAAAAAATTTTAAGTTGGCAACATTTGACGAGGTCACTTTGTATGGGGCGGTTGTAGGTCTTGGTCTAAAGTGTTGCCAGGTTACGTTGATTTTTTTTTCGTTCATACATTTTTGTGAACTTTCTATTCAAAAATATGAAAAGTAGAAGGAGAAACATTTTTAATCAAAAAATTTCACCAAAAAATTTTTAGCGGTCGTCGTAATGACATTTGATGATTTTCATATAAATTAACTGGCAACACTGGGAGCTAGATTTTTTTTTCCCGTTTTTTCACATTTCGAGTAGCCCAGCCGAAAGTATTGGTGGGGGGTTATAATGATGTATGGGAAAGTTGCTTGACTATCTATGGTTACTATGGGAAAAATCCGACCGTTCGAAAATTCAAGATGGCGGCCGCTCGGCGATTGTCAACTTTTTTATTTATGTGAGCACCTACCCAATATTGGTGTCATTTTCGAATAACTTTGGGACGACAAATACGATGAAATTAGAAAAAAATTAAAAAACAAGATGGCCGCCGAGATATTGTTCTTTAAAGTTTTGAAATTTTAGAGGTGACTTTGTGGGCTCGCATCGGGGTAGTTTTTCAACTTTTTTATAATATTCTTTTTGTTTTCCCTTGAAAATGTCCTCAATTTTGATATTTTGGGGATAATTTTTTTTTCGACAAGATGGCGGACCCCATGGTGGCCATTTTGTAAAATATACAAAAAATATGCATTTTTTGAGGGAAAAAATTAGTAGGTTGGCAACACTTGAGGGGGTTACTTTGTATGAGGCGGTTGTGTAACTTGACCGAAAGTGTTGCCATGTTTGGTTTTTCTTTTCTTCGTTCATACAATTTTTTGGACTTTCCATTCAAAAATATGAAAAGTTGAAGGAAAAATATTTTTATCAAAAATATTTTACCAAAACATTTCAAGTGGTCGTCGTAATGACATTTGACCATTTGCATCTTAATAAACTGGCAACACTGGAGTCCAGAATTTTTTTCACTTTTCGAGTAATTGAGCCTAAACTATAGATCTCGAGTATAAGAAATGTATGGGAGATATTTCTTAATTAAATCATTCGTTTTGGAAAAACAATAAAATTTTAGTGTTGCCATACAAAAAATAATAATTTTCATACAAATTTATTTTTGGATTGAATATTTCGCTACTATAATGTATGGGGCATTTGTAGGTACTGATATTTTGTGAATTTTGGTGAAAAAAAATTTCAGTGTTGCTATACAAAAAATAATAATTTTCATACAAATGTTTTCTTTTTTCAAATATTTGAGGTGGTTGT
Source organism: Thymelicus lineola (assembly GCA_963932265.1). Classification (NCBI taxonomy): domain Eukaryota; kingdom Metazoa; phylum Arthropoda; class Insecta; order Lepidoptera; family Hesperiidae; genus Thymelicus; species Thymelicus lineola. The sequence continues at coordinate 10,574,689 of OZ010685.1, forward strand.
CTTCATTTGATGGCCTTATAATGTATGGGGCGATTGTAGACAACAACAGTTTGTAAATGACGGTGAAAAAATATTTTAGGGTTGCCATACAAAAAATAAAAGTTTTCATACAAATGTACTTTTCCGGAGAACGTCGCTTTGTTTCTTCGCGGAAACAAGGGCTTAAGCGCCGTGCAGATCGCGTTACATAGGCGTTTGTTACAACAACTTGCATCGACACTCAAGATCGCTTTAATAAACTTATTTTTAAGTTTATAAATTAAACTGATTAAATAAGGTTTTTTCACTTAGTTTACACAAAAAATTATATTGTAATTAGTTCCTATGTAACCAACAATATATCACAACTTTAAACTTTAAACTAAAAATAAACTCTTCGTTTATAAACTTTATCACAGAAAAATACAGAAGCAAGTAAATAACTGAGTATTATTTAATGTTACTTTCAGCATTTTAGTAAAAATGGAAACAACAACTGAATGCGCTGGGTGTTTATCTGTTTTAAATGATGCTCCAGCCAGTCCTGGATTTATCAATAGGCCGTATAGGCCGCGGCCTAGGGGCGGCAGAGTCCTAGGGGCGGCAAATTTCAGGAGATGATAATATATTATAGATGATTTTGCTATTAAAAAGTGTCGCAAAAAATTGTGATTCTTGTTTTTTTTACGCACTTTCTTAGTGACTAATCAGTGCCTTCCTTACTATGAATGGAAAATTCTTATTTTAGAAAGGTACATGGGCGGCAGAAATAAATTGGTCTATACTCATAAAAAATATAAATCCGGCACTGGCTCCAGCTCAGTCCTGGATTTGTCAATAGGCCGTATAGGCCGCACAGCTTAGGGGCGGCAGCGTCCTAGGGGCGGCAGAATTCAGAATATTTGAGGCTGTTGTCTTCATTTGATGTCCTTATAATGTATGGGGCGATTGTAGGCAACAATAGTTTGTAAATGATGGTCAAAAATATTTTAGTGTTACCATACAAAAAATATATTTTTCATACAAATTTCCTTTTTTTGTGATATTTTAGGCTATTTCATCAATTTTATGTAACTACGATGTATCAGGGGTTTGTTGGTACTTATTGATCGTACACATCAGAGGAAAAATGTTGCAGTGTTGCCATGTAAAAATATTAATTTTCATACAAATGTATTTTGTGTCCAATACTTCAGATTGTTTGTCCATTGAATGTCAATACAATGTATGAGGCGTTTATTAGTATTAAGGGTTATTATTAGTTATCAACTAGCTGACCCGGCAAACTCTGTACCGCCTATCAATTTCTCCTTCTCCCTCTCCATCGCTTTCCTTCCCCTCTACCTCCCCCTATTACCCTTTCCCTCGCCCTTTCTCTCTCCCTCCCTCTCCCGCTCCCTCTCCCGCTATCACGCCGTCTCCCTCTTCCGCTATCTCTCCGTCTCCCTCTCCCGCTATCTCTCCGTCTCCCTCTCCTGCTACCTCTTCGTCTCCCTCTCCTGCTACCTCTCCGTCTCCCCTCCCTCTTCCTCTCTCTCTCTCCCTCTCCTTCTCCATCTTCTTCCCCCTCTCCCTCCCTCTTCCTCTCTCTCTCTCTCTCTTCCTCTCTCTCTCCCTCTCCTTCTCCCTCTTCCTCCCCCTCTCCATCTTCCTCCCTCTCACTCTCCCTCCCTCTCCCGCCCACTCTCTCTACGTCTACCACTTCCTTTCCCTCTCCGTCTCCCTCTCCCTCTTCCTCTTTCTCATCCTCTCCGTCTCCATCTCCCCCTCTCTCTCCGTATGTACATATTTCAGTGCTGCCATACAAAAAAAGACAAAGTGCTTTGAAGCCAAATATGTCGCAAACAGACCCCTGAATCGAAAAATAAATTTCCAAGACCGATGACAATTTTGAAAAAAAACTATTTATTTATTTTGTCTTTTGCGGAAGAGAAAGGCACGCGCGCTGCTTTAGCAGCGCGCGCCCCACGCGAAAACCTAGTACTAATATTATAAAGAGGAAAGATTTCATTGTTTGCATTGAATAGGCTCCGAAACTACCGAACCGATTTGAAAAATTCTTTCACTGTTGGGAAGCTACACTATCCCCGGGTGACATAGGCTATATTATATAAAATTTTTTTTTCACTATTTTTCCCGAAGCGAAGCGAGGGCAATTTCCTAGTAAGTTATATAACTCTATCTGGATCACTGACTTTGTAGATGTACCTGTGGACCATAGATATATGAATTATATAGACGCGGCCTAATTTCATATAGATATTTAGTTATTGAATAGTTTAAAAGACGAAATAATAAACATAATGTCGTCCTTGTCTAACGTATGAAATAAAAACAATCCAACTCTACAACTCTACAACACTTTTGTTTATCATCTCAATCAAGTAAACGAAATAATAAAGCAAATGGACCATTATGATAAGAAACTCTATAATCGTAAGATAAAATATGTTTAAATTATGTAAATAGCAAGTTCTGAGCAAAGATGATATTTTTGAGTTTTGTTTTAGCCTATAAATAGCAAGTTTTAATCAAATTAATTTACAAAATTCCAAAAAAATCATGTCTCGAGAGTTGGATGGAAGATCAAATATGTAAAAAATAATTTGTAACAAATCATACACTCAGTTTCTTCCTGCTAACTCGAGTTGTGTAACTCGAGTTCAATTCGAGTTACCTGAATTTCAACTCGAGTTTACTCGAGTCGTGTTTTTTCCGAGTTGGCACATCACTAACAGGTTCTGCGAGAACCACAGAGTACTTAACTTAATTACTACGTTTGGCGAGAACCATTCACAGAATACACTACCACTATAAAACGTAGTGATTAAGTGCTCTGTGGAATACAGATCACTATAGATCACTGTACGTGACATACTTGTAGCCATGGATATATTACACTATCTGGATTGCTGATCTTGTAAAGTTACCTGAAGCACAGAATAGTTCGATGACGTCATATCTTAAGGACTATTCGACCAATCACAGTCCGGATTGAGGTTTTCCTTCATAATTGTAAGGTACACACTTAGAAAAATTATGTTCTATTTAGATATGGTTCTTTAAAAAATGTTCTATTGGTAATTTTTCTCGTAGTAAAAAAATATGATATTGAAATAAAACATTTTATTAAAATTTCTTCAAAGTTACAGAATTTAAAATATTGTAATTTTATTGTTTTTAATGTGATTTTGTCACTGATAATTGATAACAGTACAACAGCACATTTTAAGCAACAGAAACAAAAATGACGACCACAGTCTTCACAAATCCTCGATGACCGTAATCGCCACTTTGAAAAATTGCATTAACTGTTTGGTGGAGTGTTGCAAACTGCCACACAATAGGGATGGTGACTAAATTTTAGGATTAATTTAATTTTATAGATAGGACCTGTGGATAGGACCTTAATATTCACGAAAAAAATATTATAAAAATAATAATCTTCAATTTAAAAACAAAAATTGATAAGTAAAAATCATTATCACCCACCAAAAACGTCACGTGATGTCACAATCCGTTATTCAATACTATCTGTTTGCTGAAGTTAGTTGAATTTGCATATAAAATACTTTCAATGACGTCATAAGCTCAAAATGGCATTTGAGGTCACGTGACATGTCGCTCATTTGGAGCGACAGTGACACATTTGCAAAAATCACGAAAATGACTTATTAATGCCAAAATATTATGCATAATCATCTGCGTTGGCAGTGAAAACGCCACATCTGTAGGTTCAAAAACCGTCCGATAGAGGGCAAAAAGTCTTTGTAGCATTATTCCGTTTTGGCGCGTGAGTGCGGAGCAACAGCGACCTAAAAGTCAGTTCTGCGGGGTGCCCCCCCAAGAGTGTACGTGTCGGGGAGCTACACGGACGCAAAGGTAAATGTGTCATATTTTTTTTTCAAAAATTCGGAGCAATAATGACTCATTTGTATTTTATGTCGTTCGTGTTTTGTTTCACTTGGAATAGATATCACTTTTGAGGATACAATGACGTTTAATACAATTACGTCGCTGTTGCACCGAACACTTATATTATTATATTGTTATGGCCGTGGTTATGGCTATGACTTAACTGATAATTAAGTCTGTATTATCCCGAAAAGTTAAACATATTTTACAATAATGACTGATTGAAATCAGCTGTTGTGTAATAGCAAATTTAACATAAAGCATTATTTTTAAGCATGTGATAGCCTAGTGGTTAGAACGTTGGTCTCCCGAACGCGGGGGCCCGGGTTCAAATCCTGGCACGCACCTCTAATTTTCAAATATTATGTGCGTATTACAAGTTAATTTATCACTTGCTCCGGTGAAGGAAAACATCGTGAGGAAACCTGCACACCTGAGAGTTCTCCATAATGTTCTCAAAGGTGTGTGAAGTCTACCAATCCGCACTTGGCCAGCGTGGTAGACTATGGCCTGTACGCCTCACATTGTGAGAGGAGACCCCGAGCTCAGCAGTGGGACAATTATGGGTTGTTGCTTGCTTGCTTATTATTTTTATTTTAAGCCGTAAAAATGGGAAGCCGTGCTCGAATGTTGGTGAAGCTTTGTGAGCAGCATGAATGTTCCGCGACTAATAGCATTGGAGGCCAATTGCCGCTTGATTCAAAAACATCTCCAATTAATATAAGTACAAACGGTAAACATAATACTTTGTACATACATCATTTTTTTAACTTAAATCTATCTTTTCTTCTATATTATAAAGGTGAATGGTGAAGAAATTGGGAGTGCTCAATAGAGCTAAGCAGTACTTCACGCCTAAGCACAAGTTGATGCTCTATAAGGCGCAAATTCGACCACACATGGAGTACTGCTCCCACCCAAAGGCCGGAGCCCCAGCTGGTCAAGTGGATCCGTTCAATCGCATTCAACGGCGAGCTATTCGTCTTGTCGACGATCCCAAGCTTACAGACGGACGTGAATCGCTTAAGTTGAGGAGAGATGTAGGTTCTCTCTGTGTATTCTACCGTCTGTACAATGGGGAATGTTCTGAAGAACTGTTTGGTTTAATACCTGCAGTTGATTTTCGTCACCGCACATCACGTACCAGGTTTCACCAACACTACCTGGATACCTGGCGTTCGTCCACAGTCCGGTTCTCACGTCATTTTCTGCCTCGCACGTGTAAACTGTGGAACAAGCTACCTGCATCGGTGTTCCCTCTAAGCTATGACATGGGGTCCTCCCACCGACAGCAGTTCAATGTTAAAATGGCGGCGTCTGCAGTCGAACTGCTGTCGGCGTGCAGTTGGCCTGCTGTCGGCCTGCTGTCGAACTGCTATCGGCCTGCTGTCGAACAGCTGTTACCGCGTCGACTACAAGCGTCGACGTTTACAGTTGGCTCTCTCGAATACGAAGTGCTGCTTGCGTGTAAGAGCGCTAACTGAGAGTCATTTATGTACTTATAACGATAAAAGGCTAAAACTGTTAAAAGTTTTCTTAATTAATTAGGTATAAGCAATAAGGCAATCTAACATTAAGATAATTGTAGTAAATGACTGTGATTTAAACATGCCATATTAGTAACTGATAAGACTGTACTTAGTCTACAAAATGTTGATTAGTTCTTAAATGTAACTTAAGTATAATGTGAGAGGTACATTGTTATTATTGTGTGTTGGTTATTGTCATAAATAAATTCATACTCAGCTATGCAGCATAGCATTTACACATAATTAAGTCATCGAAATCTTTAAATTTTATTATTGACAATAAAAACAGAATATTAATGAAAAAAATTGTTATTTTATTTGAGGACTCAAACGACTTAATTTCTTAAACTGTTTTCGTCGAGGGATACAACGACGCAATTGTAGGTATTAAAACGAAAAAAAAATTTTTTTGACCGTTTTTGGACTAGTTAATAATAAAAAATGGGTATATTTATGAACCAAGGGTTCCAGCTATAATAAAACAATTTAAAAATAATAATTAGCCGTAAGAATGCTTCAGAATCTTTTTTTGAAGTATGAAATAATCTTTATTCTGCTCTGGTGTAAAGTTAACTAATTTGCATTTGTGTCACTGTCGCTCCAAATGAGCGATGTGATATTTAATTTATTGTGATTGATTTCGATAAAATAATCATATTTTAGGCCTTTCAATGTTACCACTAGTATTTTAGTCAAACATTTATAGTAACTTATAATCAGTGTAAACATCCCTATTACGGTACTTATAATATTCATCTTAGATGTTTTTATATCATTATGAAAAATCATAATCGAATGATATATTCGGGGACTATAGAAAACATGGACACAATAGAAAAATGGTCCTTAGGCTATGACGTCATCCATCCTCAGGTATCTCTACAAAATTACTAATCCAGTACCATTGAAGTATAATGACATAGAACAGACATCTCGAACAAAATGTGTGTCCCGAAACCGTGATGACGCGTTCTTTTTTCAAACTCTAGAAGGCGATTTACACACTTGCCATAGAGTAACTTTGTATAAGACACTTGCCGAACCACGACAAACAGTCAACGACTCTAAATCTTTAGCTCTTCCAAATGTTTGATTTAATGTTTAATTTAATTCACTGAGTAATATAATACACATAATTTATTATTTACCAAAGAGAAGGTACTATTAGTCATTCTTATCGGGCTTATTTATTTGTCCATTAACACGCTTACGGCTTGCCAAGTGTGTAAGCCCGACTCATGATTTTTTCAATTCAATTCAATTGACTGACCTGAACTGACTGAACTGACTTGAATTGATTCAAGTCAATTTATTTGCATTTCTTTCAAAATGCCGGGAACATTCCACAATAATTGAAATAAATTCGTTTTAGTTGATTTAAGTTAATATTTTGTTTTCTTACTGATGATAAGTAATACCATTTTCTTTTTTGTATTTTTTTACGTGCAATTGTGACAGGTTCTCATCACGCAAGACGGCATTTTTTCAGTTTGTTACTAAACAATTTTGGCATGCGGCCGCAATGAACGCAGGTGAGTGACAAGCAAGTGAGTGAATGAAGTGAGCCACCCTGGCCACAACGAATGCACCCGACTCAATGTTCGGGGTGTCTGTTCTATACGAAGTAATAGTACTTCAATGTCCAGTACATCCATGCTTGTAGCGAACCATCTATTGTATATTAATTCCACTAATTTCTAATATCTATGGCCAGAACCAAGAAACTGAAACCATAAAGTACAGAGGTAATGAGAGCATTATATATTATGTTCTGTGAGCATAGGAGAGCCATCTCATAATAAATTATGTTCTCATATGGAAAGTTGAAAGTGTCCAGCTGTTTACTGAAAATAGAAGACCTAGTTCCAGTACCTATGACCATCCTACGACAATAGCGCTGAACATATTTAGCTGTTGTAGACGGAGCTGTGGAGTGAATATTGCTAGACTAAGTTGTTTTATTCGTCCGATAGTCGGACGACTAAATTATTCAGATAGTCGAACAGCAAAATTATTTATTCGAGTCCGTTTAGCGCTCTTTAGCGGACAACTCTAAAAACATTTCGATAAAAAATCTGACAATCATAGATTATTTAGGAATAATATACCTGTGGTCTGTGGTTAAAGTTTATGATTGACTGACATCTGACAATTCTGACATCTGGTTCCCTAAAATTGTCAAATGTCAACTTGTCACTTTTTAAAGTTGTATTTACCTTAATAAAAAATCTAAATATTTTATTTTATATACAATACACGGTAATTAATTGGCATAGAATATGGTATAGGCCTATAAATTATACAAATAGAATGGTGCATTTACTATTATTGGGAAAATAAAGTGAACCCAAAAATATAATTGTTATATGGAATCTGTATTTACAATTTATAAAATGTATGGTTAGTTGTATTAAGTTTTTCTATTTTATTGTGAAAACTGGATGTCGTCTTAAAACATGATTTATCAATCATTGTTATCAAAATGCTTACGACTGGGGTTGCTGAGAAGAACATACATTAAACCTGGACAAGTAAATAATTGTAGCCAAAATGAAAACAATTTATTGGACCTGTGCAAATATCTGAATATTAGTAAAAGCAAAGCTCAATATCTTCAAATGAAAAATCGCGGTATACGACGATTGAAATCAAACGAAATAAAAGACTTGGTGGAAACAATCAGTGACTTAGGTTTTCCCAGTAATGTGCTTGTGGACCATCCAACTTTATGTAGCATGTTACCAGTGACTATAAAATTTAGATTCAAGGTGTTAAAAGAATGTGGAGTACTAAATTTATGTCCTAATCATTTAGTATCCTATATGTTGTTAGTCAAACAAAAGACTGTTGGAGAACTGAAGAATTCAGGTATTATTTCTGCATTAATCAACATAGAAAATAAATTAGCCCACTACATGACCCAATGGCCTACATCACTCACCACTCTGGTATATGGTGATGTAGACAACTATACATTATACACATTGCGTTTAAAAATTATTCAGAGGTATCTGGAGCTGGTTTTAGATATAACTGAAGAAGAATTTTTAAGAGGCCTGAAGACATATCCAACTGTAAAACATCGTCCTCTTGAGGTTATAAATGAGACACTATCAATATTACAGACACAGTTCCTTATGCCATCTGTGAAAATTAAGTCAAATTTCTATCTGATTCATGTTGATCCAGAGAATCTGAAGAATATTCTTTTTAAATGCCGATCTATTGGTGGAATTGACATCAAAGAAATAATACGGATGCATCCTAAAATAGCGACAAGAAGTTGTTCTTCTTTATTGGAAACAAAGAAAGTGTTTGAAGAGTTTGGTATTAGTAATGAGGCTCAAAGGAGATGTTTTCAAATTTATACCCTCGGACCGCAAACAGTCAGAGAGCGACTACAAAAAGCTACAAGTATACCAGAATTCAGCACATTCTCAAAACATCCAAGGTTTTTAAAAATGATACACTATAATAATACAGCAATGAGGCGCCTCAGAAATTTGTATGATAACAACAAAAAATGTTTAAGTTTAAACATATTGTCAGGCAGTTCAGCCCATTATGATGTATTCCAGAAAGCACCAGGGGATCGCTTGGGTAAAGGCAAGGATTTAGTTTTTTGCATATCAGAATTCCTGGGAAATAAGTACAGTATGAGTGATATACGGAACAAAGTCAAAAGACATCCATTTTGGATAAACATACCTTTAGTTCAAATTAAATATGTGCATAATAAATTATCTACTGAATTTTCATCAGAAGACATTTATGAAAACTGCCCAATTTTACTATATCCTTGGAATAAAGTTAAAGAAGTGATGCTTCAAATTGATAAAAATATAGAAAATCATCAACAGGTGCATGACTTCCTGGATTTTCAGAATATTAGTAAATCACAAAAATTAAGCATGGCACTGTATTTACTAGAAAGGAAACATTATTTTAGTGGTAATGGAGTATGGAATGATGAGAAAAATAAAAGTATTGATAATGTACCTAATAGTGTTCAACTTAAGTAAATGTTTAAATCTTTGAGTTTAAATATACATATGTATTTTATTTTGATCTGTTCTTGTACATTTCAATTTGTCTTAACCTTTTATGTAGCTAATGAAAATAATTAAGATAAGAATGCCTATCATATTCTCCAAGAAAAAATAATTGTCCTTAGAAACTTCTTGAACATGGAAAAAATCATATTTAAAATGAGCTGAATGTTGATTTAGATTAAAGTGGAAATCAGTTCGGAGCGGAGGACAGACTTCGTTTTAAAAATCGCGGGCATGGATAAAACATTGACAGGTCACGCGCAGTATTGCCAGTCCCAAAAACGCATTTTAGATTTAGAGTTAGATTTTGGGTTTTGTGCTATTAAAACTTGCTCTTTGTGTGCATCAAATTACAGTGGAATGCTCAGTGCTATAATAAAAATTGTTACGGTAGATCGAAACTGAATACGGTATGTGTTGGAGGGTTCTTTTTGATATGTCTGGACTTTGGAGGAGATGGGCTATTCAAAACACACTCACTTCATGTTATTCTATATTGTGAATACTGTATATTTACACTTTATAATAATATTGTTTATAATAACATAACATATTATGTCTACCCCGGTTCGTGTCTCAGATAGAAGTCTCTTGTCACAATAGAACACATTCTATTGTGACACTATTTGAATATATTAATATTCTAAACACCTGACCTATGTGCATGTGTTGCCTGCCAGCACAACACCCCACACAATTAAAACTCCTACACACCCCCTCAACACTTGCACATATTTAACCCCTGTATATAATTTAATACATTATACCAAAACCACCTAAACTAACTTTCATACATTAACATTACCTTCCATACATGCCTAATTATACATTCAAATCTCACAACCACTTACATTCAATTACTTCCACCTAACTCCATTTCAATTCAGCCAACAACTATCAATTCAACCTTTCAAACTGAATACCAACTTTAATGTTACTACTATAAATCCCTTTCTCACTTGTCCAACTCATACTCGACCAAACATGTACTTTCATTCAACTATATAACGTCAAGAACCTTAACTTCTTGACTCGCCACATAAAACATCAATAACTATAATAATCTTAAACTCCTTCTCGACTCCATACATAAAACAAAGTTTATTTAAAATTATCTCCTTCTCGACCACTCAATACATACAAATATCTTATAATAATCTTAAACTCCTTCTCGACTGCTCACTACGTAAACTTCTATAAGTTTATTTAAATACCTCAAACTCCTTCTCGACAACTCACAGCATAAACTTCTATAAGTTTATTTAAATCTCCTTAAACTCCTTCTCGACAACTCACAGCATAAACTTCCATGTTGGAAGGTTCTATTTGATATGTCTGGACTTTGGAGGAGAGGGGCTATTCAAAACACACTCACTTCATGTTATTCTATATTGTGAATACTCTATAATTACACTTTATAATAATATTATTTATAATAACATTACAAATTATGTCTACACCGGTTCGTGTCTCAGATAGAAGTCTTTTTGTCACAATAGAACACATTCTATTGTGACACTGTTTAAATATATTAATATTCTAAAATGTGTGCATGTGTTGCCTGCCAGTGCAACACCCTACACAATTAAAACTCCTACACACCCCCTCAACACTTGCACACATTTAACCCCCTGTATATAATTTAATCCAATATATCAAAACCAAACAACTCACTAAACTGCCTTTCATAAATTAACTTTACCTTCCATACATGCCTAATTATACATTCAGATCTCACAACCACTTACATTCAATTTCTTCCACCTAACTCCATTCCAATTCAGTCAACAACTATCAATTCAACCTTTCAAACAGAATACCAACTTTAATGTTTCTGCTATTAATCCTTTCTCACTTGTCCAACTCACACTCGACCAAACATGTACATTCATTCAACTATATAACGTCAAGAACCTTAACTTCTTGACTCGCCACATAAAACATCAATAACTATAATCATCTTAAACTCCTTCTCGACTCCATACATAAAACAAAAGTTTATTTAAATTATCTCCTTCTCGACCACTCAATACATACAAATATCTTATAATAATCTTAAACTCCTCGACTGCTCACTACATAAACTTCTATAAGTTTATTTAAAACTCCTTAAACTCCTTCTCGACAACTCACATCATAAACTTCCATAAGTTTATTTAAATACCCCTTAAACTCCTTCTCGACAACTCACAATATGAACTTCTATAAGTTCATTTAAAACTCCTCAAACTCCTTCTCGACAACTCACAGCATGAACTCTAAAGTTCACTTAAAACCTACTACTCCAACTACTCAATAATAAGTCAACTTCAAATTAAATAAATAAATAAAACATCAATCCCATCCACTATTGCCATTCATACTCAAACCAGTCAAACTCAACACCCATAAACTACTAAATACAATTCCACACAAATTTAGACTCATCACCCGAATTCGAAAAACACATACAACCTTTCACTATCCCTTACAATCTTTCACTTCCCGAATTTTCTTTCCACTTATATCCAAATATCAACAGAGATTATTTTATTATAAATATCAAAAAACAAAATTAAAACAAAAACAACAATAAAACAAAACTATAAAAGAGACATATATGGATTTTAAAACTCGTGTAATTTCTTTCTATCAAATATTATTGACTTCTTGTGACTATTGTTTTTATGATGTTCAATCAATGAACAATTACATTCACTATTTCACCCCCTTAATTGTTTATTTATTGAAATTACCAACACCCCCTTAATTATTGAATTATCTTTGTCTCTTTTTAGTTATATTTATTGTTGTAAACAACATTTAAATTCCCCTATAAAACTTATATACTAACAAAAAAACAACCCATTTCCCCCGAAACACAATAAGTTCACTTTTGAAATAATTTTCTTATCTACCTTGACTGATGGATGTTGCTCCACCAAAATACTCGGGTAGCTGCAATCTCTCACATTGTTCATATTAAATTTCTGTAGCTATTGACCAGTTTTCCTTGTCTTTTGAATTAATTGCTTCCTCGAATGTCAATAACGAAAATTCTCCATCTTCCATTCCATATCCTCATTACTTCTCGAATTCTCCACCAGATTTCCATTTGTTAATCTGCTATTATTTGTTCCATTTTCATTTGATTCATTGGAATTTATTTCATTTTCATTTGTTCCGCTGTCAATTGCTTCATCTTCATTTGTTTCACCAAATATATCTGTTTCTTGAATATCTACAATTCTTTCTCTTTCTTCTCGATTTTCATTTCTTCCTCTATTATTTCTCCTTATACCAACATCTTCTTGAACTTCATTAATTCCATTTCTATCATTTCTTCCTATATCACCTTCTCGAATTACATTAACTCCATTACTATTATTTCCTCCAATATCACCTTCTCGAACTTCTCTAACTTCATCTTCACGAAGCCCATTATTTACTTCATTATCTTCTAAGTATCCATCACTGGTTGCTATGCTTATTTTTATATAAACAACTGGTATCCAAGGTTATAATGTATGCTATGTAAATCACTGGTTTTTCAATAAATTTTAATCTTTTAATATTCTGGGCCCATAACCTGTTGGAGGGTTCTTTTTGATATGTCTGGACTTTGGAGGAGATGGGCTATTCAAAACACACTCACTTCATGTTATTCTATATTGTGAATACTGTATATTTACACTTTATAATAATATTGTTTATAATAACATAACATATTATGTCTACCCCGGTTCGTGTCTCAGATAGAAGTCTCTTCACTCTTGTCACAATAGAACACATTCTATTGTGACACTATTTGAATATATTAATATTCTAAACACCTGACCTATGTGCATGTGTTGCCTGCCAGCACAACACCCCACACAATTAAAACTCCTACAGTATGCAACACTGCTTCGAAGATATTTTGTACAATTTAATAATTTGAAAATATATAAGGTAGTGAAAAGGTTACAAGAACCAAGAAACCACAGTAAGAAATAGTGGTATTAGTGGTGTACAAAAAGAGTGTTGCTACGTGTTGATATTTGAGTGTCGAGGCTTGATTCACCGAAGTGAGCGATGAAGAAACGTTTTGTTTTGGCGCGCAGTGGAAAACCTTTAGTTACGAGTTAGTTTAAATAGTGTTCAATTAATGTGTTTGTACCTCTTATCTAGTTAAACTATCTCCGTTTAATAATAAACAGTTAAAATAAATTAAGATAGTTGTATTTAATTTAAATAAATTCTGTCACATTTTTATTACGAAAAATGCATTAACATGGGATTAATTTGATTTCAAAAGTCTCGCAAAATATCGATAAAGAACATTTTCATAATGTCGATAAAAACATCAATGCCTATGTCCTGGCAACATTTGTGCATTGAGTTCTTTGTCAAAGTGGTCCGTCGAATTATGGATTCGACCTTATTATAGTCTATGTAGTAGACCACAGACTAAGATATACGTATTAACGTGATGTGACATAGTGACGTTGTCACTGTCGCTATTGTCAGGTTTTTTTCCTTCAAGTCAACAAGTCCAGACAAAAGTCAAATCACATCAGCTGAATTAAAAATTTTATAGCAAAAGTAGGAAGGAAGGAAAGGAAAAATGGCGACTTTACTACCTCGTTCATTTGGTCTTGCAGAAACAGTAATTTTGAAAAATGGAGCAAAGGTAATAAAACCGTTATTTGTAACTAAATGTATTGTATTCAATATTTCTAAGATTTTTTATCACAAGGTTGGAGAGTTATTTATAATTACCATATCGTAACTAAATCAATATTTTACGTATCTACCAAACGTCTTTTTTGTGTTACTGTTCTTTCTTGTTATGTAACCAAAAATTTGCCAAATCCTTGAATTTATTAAATAAATTAGAGCATAATCATAAATTCGACCTTGTCCCTTTCAGTGTAAATTACGTCATCTATGAAATGTTTATGTTTCAAATTACTTCAAATTACTGCATTTTCCTTTGGTAATAATTTGTGTGTAAGCTGATCACTTTCGGTATGTCGAACCTTGATAGTGAACTTAACAGTGACAGTGCGATGTGCGATCGGTTTAGCTTGTAGAAGGTCGGGACCTCGTACGTTATTTTAAGATTGTAAGCTGTGTGTGTGATAGTTGTTGGCAGCTTCCACCGCGTCTAGTTTACCTAGTAAACAGCAAGTGCGCAACCTGAACGTCCATGAGTACGTGAGCTACACGCTGCTGCGGGACCATGGCATCCCTGTGCCTAAATTCAACATCGCCAGGACCACGGACGAGGCAGTCAAGTTCGCCACTGAACTCAACACCAAAGACATAGTACTCAAGGCACAGGTATGACTTTTTTAACCAATTTCAAAAAAGGAGGAGGTATTCAATTCAACTGTTTTTTTCATCAGAACTTTCGACTGGGTGAACCAATTTTGATGGTTCTTTTTTTAATCAAAAGCTGGTGCTTGTCATGGGGTCCCACTTAAATTTTAGCGAGATCTGATGAGTAGTTTTTGAGTTATGATAATTTTGAAGTCAGTTTTTTTGTCAAGAATTATTTTGTTAAGACTTATTGGACTTGTTGTATGTAAGTACAGTCGACAAAAGAATTAGGTATGCAGTGCATGATTCTAATACCTTCTGTAATTATTGATATCACAGAATGTTTGAGTTAATAACAATGTTAAATCATACCTTATGTATGCAAATATCATTCACACAAGGTTTTAGAATCATGCCCTGCATACCTAATTCTTTTGTTGACTGTACATTGTAAAATTCAATATTAATCATGTTGTAGGTACTCGCAGGAGGAAGGGGCAGAGGAGCTTTTAAAAATGGTCTTAAAGGCGGTGTCCGAATGGTTGATACGTGAGTTTCAGTATTATTTAGCATGTTTCATGAAAAATAGCCAAGTCACTTTTTGCAGGGTGCATCACTAGCAGGGAAGATTGGCATGGAGTCATGTTGGATGGGATTTCTTATACTTGTAAATTCCATAGTATTGATATTATTTATTTAAACTATAGAATTAACTATTGAAACTATTGGACCTATTGCTTAAAGCATTTGATATTAAATACTAATAAATGCAAATATTAATTTCATAAATACATATAATGTGGAAACAATTAACCCCTTGGCCTACATAATATCTGCCAATTACGCAGGCTATAGTAAACAAGAAAGTCGTTTGCGCATCGAGTCATTCAACTGTTCAGCCGTATACCCGAATTGACACAAAATAATATACTTATCATGACATGTATTGTATATTTCAATGCAACAAAGGAAATTGTTAAATAATAGACAAAGTTTAGGTACAAATAGTAATTTAAAGATGTCTGGGGTGTAATCATAATCAAATTTTTTACCACGAGTCAGACTCGTGGTTATAGGCCAAGGGGTTAAAACTAAATTGAAGTATCACATGTTAATGATGACTTGTTAAAAGTTTTGGCCAAAATTATATATTAATACAGTAAAACAATTCAGTTTGGTTACAATTTGTTCTGTTTATATATAAAATATTGGTATGAAATATAAATTAAAACTAAAGTAATACAATGTTTGCAACAGGCCACAAGTAGCCGGCGAAATTGTTAGTAAAATGTTGAAGCAGTACTTGGTGACGAAACAAACTGGAGCTGCAGGAAGGATTTGCAATATGGTCATGGTGACCGAGAGGAAATTCCCTCGGAGAGAATTCTACATTGCTATCATGATGGAGCGCAGTTTCAATGTATGTTATACTGTTTAAATCTTACAGCTTAGTTATGAAGTAAAAATTTACATTTGCAACATACTGCTAGTTTTGTAGTAGCAAATCAATTAGATTTTTGTACAAACATTGTGATGAATTTACGACTCATTATCTTGCCAATGATAATATAATTCATATATCAACTTATTTTATCACAATATCATTAATTAACAATACAATTTAATAATTAACTTTTACAATATTATAATTGTTTACTGTGCAATTTAATTATATATAATAACATATTCTTTAGGGTCCAGTTATCATAGCATCCTCCCAGGGTGGTGTCAATATCGAAGATGTAGCTGCAGAAAACCCGGACGCCATTACCTATGAACCCATTGACATTCAAACTGGTATCACCGATGAGCAAGTAAACCGTGTTGTTGAAAAGGTATGATTGCTGTTAATTTATATTTATTTATTTATTTAGCTTATTTTCTACACATTCATCATTAAATGTTTAACATAAAGTTCACAGTCCTAATAATTTATTTTTTGCTAATGTGTAGTCCCTGTTGGGTATAAGCCTCCTCCAACTTACACCATTCTTCCCGATTTGTGGCCACCTTCATCCACCTTTCCCCTGCTATGGTCTTTATATCGTCCACCCATCTTTTTCTTTGTCGGCCTGGACATCTCTTCCCAGATGGACCGTTCCACCTTGTTGCCTGGATTGACCATCTTTTATCCTGGTATCTGCCTATCTGGATATAGTTAATTTATATATTCATGTTAAACATTTTTACCCCCTTTTAAGAATAGTTCATGCACATAAGAGTATGATTTTTTGTATAGTTTAAGTTTACATGGAGAAGAAATACAGAAAGTTAGATTAAATTTTATAGTATACGTCAGAAGTACATTTACACCCCAACGCAGAGTCACAAACAATTACTTTAATCGCTTTTTAGTAAAGAATCACTATACAAATTCTGTACTAAGGAGTAATTTAAGTAACCGTTAGTGACTCTGAGTTGTTGGTGCGTTAGACTAGGTTCATATGACCGCGCGGAACGATCACCGCACGTTTATTTGGTTAGATCTTATACCGCACAGTGAGTTGTACCGCGCGGTCATATGAACCTATATAGCCTTATTAACGAAAATAAAATATGGAATAGTGTCAATCTGAAGTGACTCTTTGACAAATTGAGTTATGGTCCAATTTTGACTGCAGTGTGATTATAAATGATCCATCTGATTTGTACCTGTTTTTTGCAATACTTATACCAAACAACTTCTTTAAATGTGATTGTTCGGGCATAGTTTAATAGCATCACCTATTGAATTTCTATGAATTCATGGTCTCCAAGAAATAAATGTTTAGTGTGTAAATATAACAACTCAACAGTTCTAGTGATAGTATAATATTATTCTTATAATTCAAGTTTATCACAAGAAGGAAGTGCAAAATATTCATGAGTTATTTTGATTAATAAGTGGATCATATCAATGCTTTGCTTTTTTTGTTTATTATTTGTGTCGAGTTATACATACAACTTCAATATGATATGAATAATCACAACATAATAATATTATCTTACCTATTTTGTGTTTCATTGGACTTTGACTATTATGAATTCTTATCAGTAAAGTTTTGTTTGGTTTTCGTAATTATTTAGTACAGCACATGAACTTTGTAATCAGAAAAAGTATCTAAACAAAATATAATAGTTGTAATATGATAATACCTATTATATTGGAATGGCCTTTGTAACTTATAATTTTGTTCTTGAAAGTAATGTATTATGTGAATAGTTTTATTCAAAACTTACATAGTTATTATTTGCAAATTTTGAATTTTATTATTATTCTGAAGAAATTGTTACAATGCAAATAATAGTTAGGGGCCGGTGTTGATATGGGTAAGGAGGCTAAAGTCTAAATAAGAACAGTAGATAGCTAGTTACTCAATTCTATAATGGAAGCACCCATTCATATCTTAACACTTTATAATTTCTCAAGAAGTGAGATGATAATACTTTAGCAATATATTTTTTTATTTTGCAGATTGGTCTGAAAGAGAGGGCTGCTGAGGCCAGTGATGTCATTAAGAAAATGTATGACTTATTCCTGAAAAAGGATGCTTTGCTTATTGAAGTAAATCCATATGCTGAGGATGCTATTTCTGGGAATTGTAAGTGGAATTTAAAGTACATGTACACTATACATACATACCTAATTTTAGTAAAATAATAAAATTTGCTTACTTCTTAATCAGTTACATTATGGAGTTATGTGGTATGTAACAATTTTCAGTCTTCTGCTTGGATGCCAAGTTGAGGTTTGACGATAACGCACACTACAGGCAAAAAGATGTTTTTGCTTTGAGAGACATTAGTCAAGAAGACCCCAAGGAAATTGAAGCTGCTAAATTTGATTTGAACTACATTGCTCTTGATGGTACTGTACTATTTTTTCTTATGTTATATCCAAGTTGTTTAAAGTTTTATCAAAATCAATATATTACTATATAAATAACTCTTAATGATTGATACAGAACAAATATGTATATCTTTCTATATAAGCTGCGCCATTAAACATTAACGCTAAAGACAGGAATAACGTGCGAGTGAGGGGGAATGATAATTTCCGCCATTTTAGATTCGTTTCTTTAATGGCGCGGCTTATACCTAAGAGTATAAAAATTTTCAACTACTGATTTTCAAATCAACAATTTTTGAAATCAACTTCAAAATTGTATTAATTTACATATGAAAGAAAGTATAGTATGTAAATGTAATATAAATAAAAATTTCAATTTTGCACCTATTACCATTCAAGAGATACAGCACAGACAGAGAGAAGGACACCGAAGTCTTAAATAGTGTCCCTTTGTATATGGAACCTTAAATATTATGTTTCTATAATATTTTTCTGTGTGTACAGGAAACATTGGTTGCATGGTGAACGGGGCAGGTCTGGCCATGGCCACCATGGACATTATCAAGCTGTACGGCGGCGACCCGGCCAACTTCCTCGACGTCGGCGGCGGCGCCACTGCCCAGGCTGTTGCGGTCAGTACAATATATCTTTAGCGATGACGACCCGTGTGGCACAATGGTTACCAAGCCGGATTGCCGCGCCAAGGGTCCTGGGTTCGATTCCCAGCGAGGCAGAAATTTGAATGATGAGTTTGAATTTCTGTTCTCGGTCTGGGTGTGTCCTTGTCTTGTGTGTTGTCCATGGCACCCACGACACAGGGAATCCTAGTGTGGGGCTATGAGTGTGAAGCGTTATTTATTATTTATTTAATTATTCTAACATTATTATGTTCCTACAGTACGGCCGACGTATCTTGGCGCGTCTGAACTTCGCGCAGTAGGCAGTAACATAATTCGGCAATGCTCGGTACGCGGCGTATTATGTCTCAATCACACGTTAGCATGTTCGTGTCGCTATCTCTGTCTTACATGAGCTAAAGTTCGCAAAGGCTATGTTCAGACGCGCTAAGATACATCGGCCGGACTGTACATGGAGTGATTAAGTTGATAACTCAAATAAGCATACTTTTCAGGGCAGTCGTCTTGTATTTGTTGGTTTTCTGTTAATATAAATATAACACAATTGATACTTGTTAATTTCTGTTTATTTATCAAATGTAATAATCATTAATTTTAAATTGGGAGTTTATTAAAAATACTTTCAATTATATCATCACAGACTCAATTTTTAATAAAGGAAATTGAAAAGTGAAGCAATATAATTTGTATACAACTATCTATGTGAATATTTACTATCCATGTCTAATGACATCATATAACTTATAATATGTGCTGAGGAGTTACTTCCCTGTTTCTTCTTATTGACAAAGCACCTTTCCAAATGTCGTAGAAGCAAATAAAGTACATAATTAATTTATAATTTAATCATTTTAGATTTTGAATTAGAAAGTCTGAAAGATCAGTAGCCTTTGGTGGTGACCCTGAACGCTAAAGTAATGGACCGCAAGTTCGATACCCGGCGGCTGACATTAATTGACAGGTCACGGCTCTTGCTTGTCAGTTGTCAGTGATATTAATAATTGTATATGGTCATGGATCTGTGTGTATAATAACAAGAAAATATTAACTTATTATTATTAGGCTCCTGCACAATCCAACTATTCTCGGTTGGTTAATAAAAAATCAAGTAATAACACAATACCATGTTGTGTAATTTGTTAAGATATGTTTGTTAATTATGTATATGTATTATATATTATGTATTTGTTAAGATATGATAACAATGTATTTAATCAATGTAAATTGAGGTAAAAATCACATGTTACAGATATGAAAATGATGTATGCAAACAATTTTTCATTTTTATCAATTTCACTGCCCCGATAAATGGCATTGACAAGTAATAATTGATTTGTATGGTCTATTTCAGGAAGCATTCAAGATTATCTTGTCCGATCCTAAAGTGTCCGCCATATTGGTAAACATTTTTGGAGGTATTATGAGGTGTGACGTCATCGCCGAGGGTATCATCAACGCGGCCAAGAATTTGAACATTCAAATTCCTGTCATTGTGCGACTTCAGGTATATTTTCTTTTGCTGTTTGAGATTATAAATAAAAGTAGATACAGTAAGCCTATTAAAAAATTAAATAACGTATGTTTTGCAATGTTTCCTCAAAGATAAAAAATAGTTACTTTGGTTACTGATGATCCAAATGTTACTTTTCTTTGTCTATAAAACTTTGGAACTGAAACGAAATCATGATTGAAACGAGGTTACATTGAAATTTAATTAGTTTGTAAACAGGTTAATAATAAAATTGCTTTGTAAGATAAATGATCACTTCCGACAGGAAAATATTGTTTGTTTCGTTATGTTCTTCGCACGTTTTGAATGAAACGTGAATATGAGATTCCTTAACGATTCTACTTGCTTGACTTGAAGTGATATTTAACGCTCGGCTAAATATCTAAATATACATTTTGGTTTCAAACATAGTCAACTGGATTACGATTATTACATAAAACGACAGACCCATTAAAATTAACGTTTGTTTGAAATTTGCGAGATTAGAGAAATATGGTAGTCTATCACAAATTTCTAACATGCTAAGTAGGTGATAATTTTATTATGAATTTGCAAGTTTTAAACCAAGAATTAGTATTTATATTGTGCGATTCTTTATTTTTATTAATTTTAATCTAAATGTGTAAAATTAATTTAACACTATTATACACTATTTATCAAATTATGAATAATTAATTATGTTTGTACCTAAAACTTGACAATATTTGTATGCCTAATACAGGCTAAGTGCCTTAATGCACTTAAAACAAATAAATGAATTAAATTCAAGAAAGTATGCTCTGTCTCTGTCTAACGTGCGTTTTTACAGGGCACAAAAGTGAACGAAGCGAGAAAGCTGATCGCGGACTCTGGTCTCCGCATCGTGCCCCGCGACGACCTGGACGAGGCCGCCAAGCTCGTGGTGCAGCTGTCGGAGATCGTCACCCTCGCCAAGAAGGCTGGAGTCGAGGTCAAGTTCGATATACCCAAATACATGCTCGAAAAGTAAAAACAGTATTGTTATCCATAGACGAAACATCTTCATTAGTAATGTAATCATAATCTCGTTTAGTCTTTGCGAATATTAATAACACGATATTATTATTCTGTTATTAGTTTGAATTCAACTATGTTGTTATAGATGTTGTGACTATATTTCTTTGACATTATTTATTAATGTGAATGTAAACTCATGTATGTAACGATCGTATCGTTATGATGATATCCCATTGCTGCAATCAAGTATTGTTTTAATATAATATAATGCTTAGATCATTTATGTCTGCACTGTGTGTGTGTTGTTCAAATATTACTAGATGTAATTTAAAAGTAACTTTGCCATAGTTTGAGTTTTGAATTGTTGTACCAGCCTAAATCAAATGTTCCCAACAAATAGAATATACTTTGATAATAAATATTATTTATTGAATTTTAATAAGTAGAATAAGCGATTTATTTAATGTTATGTAGTTAATCATCTCTTTAAATATATTAACTATTGGGTAAGTTTGCACTTTGGTATTTCTTGTAACATCAACAAAAATTATTCATTGATTAGTATGATTTGAGTCTCAATATCGTTGTATTTAATTTATTAGAAAACTATGTCAGTTTAATTTATGTAAATAACTCCTACTTTGAGTTAAAAAGTATAGTTGTTTATTTTATTTAACACTATTAGCATTACATAATAATGTGTCTGCAATATCAGAGTATTTTGTATAAGCCGCGCCATTAAAGAAACGAATCTAAAATGGCGGAAATTATCATTCCCCCTCACTCGCACGTTATTCCTGTCTTTAGCGTGAGAGTGAGGGGGAATGATAATTTCCGCCATTTTAGATTAGTTTCTTTAATGGCGCGGCTTATACATTATGTACTGTTCCTTTGTATATAGTGTAATATTCGCATTAAGTTGGTGTTTGTTTAAAGTATTTGTATGAAATGTTAACGTAATGTCAAAGTACAACATGAAGAACAGTACCCAAGTGATATTTATTTGTCGCCTGTCGAACGGCCGCGCTGTATTAAATCAGTTTGATTTATATGTTATGTAGTTTTATTACGTTCATTCTACAATAATACAACTTAAAATATTAGTTTCATCCTTCCTATTGTTTAATCATACTGTAGCCCATTTGGTAGTTAGCCTGCCTGCCGAGAAGTCACAGCAAATCCTTCTACAGGCGTGTGAGTGTATGAGAATCATACATATAAAATACAAAATACCCATTTCAAAAAAGAAAAGATAAAATCATACATTTTGATTCCTTTCTAAGATTCAGATCAGTGCATTAATTTATAATCATACCTATCAATAAACTGTTAATACAACCGTTTGTTATTGAAGGCATTCATTGACCAATTAACCAATTGAACATTGGACTACATAAATGACTGGCAATTGCTTCGATGGCAGTCTATTGGTCGTGCCCCTATTTTATGCTTATTTACTAATTATGTGGTAGACTTTGACCAACTATCGCATAGCAAGTAAAAATAGTTGGCAGTTTAACTAGGTACTATACATTTTAAAGACGCTTTTAGAAACATTTATAAGATCTTGTAATCCAGTGAGAAATTATCACAGAGTATATTTTGGTAATTAATTACGCTGGCTCCTCACTTCAAGGTACCGAGTTCGATGCACGTCCAAGTTAGATTTATAATTAGGCCATGTGAAGTGTTGTCTTTTTATTTAATACCTTTAAACGAACGAGCAATTATTACTTCTACGAGTAAATAAAATTGGAGTGTCTGTTTGTAATATTAAAATAACCGCTTTTTACTAAGTGCATTTGGATGTATACACGGTACATATACCAAAACAACATTTTTTACAATTTTTGTGTCTGTTTCGGCTAATCTCTGAAATAGCTGGACCGATTTTGACGGAACTTTCACTGGCAGATAGCTGATGTAACAAGGAGTAACTTAGGCTACTTTT
The DNA here is from genome assembly GCA_963932265.1 of Thymelicus lineola. Classification (NCBI taxonomy): domain Eukaryota; kingdom Metazoa; phylum Arthropoda; class Insecta; order Lepidoptera; family Hesperiidae; genus Thymelicus; species Thymelicus lineola. The sequence goes on from OZ010685.1 coordinate 10,598,350, forward strand.
ATTTTAGAAAAAAAGCGCGATACGAAGTTCGTCGGGTCAGCTAGTATATACATATATTTTCTGAATCTCGTTAGGTACAAATGATATATTATTTATATCTGCCCGCGTTTTCCTCGATAATAAGTGCCCTATTCCTTATTCAAGGTCATGGTCTACCTGTGTGCTAAATTTCATGAAAATCCGTTCAGTACTTTTGCGTGAGACTGAAAGAGTAACAAAAATTCATACAAACTTTCCCATTTATAATATTAGTAGGATGGAGTACTCGTAATGTTTATAGATGTTCTGATCGTATAGGTATCAATAAGTTACAAGAAGGGCGCCGAGAGAGGCGGCGGCGGGGGCGGCGGCCCGTGCCCCTCGTGCGGGTACCTCCACGGCCGCCGGAAACGAAGACCGTGGTTTGCACAAAAAGTATAAAACGCCTGTTTTGCTTATCATATTTTACACTATTTGCTATACTTTGAACTTTGTTATACAGATATTATTAAAGAAATCTTATTAAACTTCCTGGACTACTTTTAAAATCTTTCTTCTTATTATATGTATATCCCATTCCCAGCCCATCTTATTTTGTCAAATAGTGTATAATAATATAGAACCCCGAAACAATAAATCCGAAATATAAAATTATCGCTATTTATTGTCATTTTTACTGAAACACACTGTTTCCGTAAAAATGACAATAAAGCAACTACTATGTATACCTAACTGTTAAGTAACACAGTAGTGAAGTACACACTAATAAGTGTATAGTAGCGTTGTATTCACCCTTTTTTTGAAGATATTCACGTCATAGGCCAATCTCCTTTGGTTTGCCAAATTTTAGTTACGCCCCAAATCAGTCTAATAGTTACTTAAATCGCTCCTTAGTACAGAATTACAAAACAAATTCTATACTAAGGAGCGATTTAAGTAACCATTAATAATAATAATAAATAATAATTTTAATTTGGATAAATTCCATATTTAGGGTTAGTAAGGATTGACCTTATTATTAATGACTCTTGAGTTGGGGCATTAGTGCTTTGCAGGGCACAATACGTTTCGATGACATTACACAGCAGTTCGTTATACCATGTCAAAAGTCTGACGGAGCACACAAGGTGCTTGGTGGAGTTTGTCCTAGGATTGTTTTATTAATTATGAGGCGATGTTGTGTTGTCTCTGAGACTCTGAAGCCAACTTACAAGGTCATTCTGTCGGTATTATCTTACCTGGATAATTAAAATAAAAAACTGTGTGCATAAATCTCAAATATCTTTCATAAAACTGTACATAATTATACATATATATTTCTTTTAATCTATAATGATAGAAATATATTGTTTTAAATGGACATGTTTCGCTTTTGAGAAAGAAAAACAATGTCTAAATATACCGGGTGTTAGTTACGCCTTTCGGAACACGGTAAATACAGTCGTCGAAGTGAGATATAACAGAGTCAAAAACACATTTCGTGTAACATATTATGTATAATTACAATATAATTGTTAATGTTTTTATCACGTTAGTACGTTTGTTGACGTACGTTAGTAACTATTCCTCACTTGGACACCTTGGCTTCCATAGAAAATTTTCTGATAAAAATGAGTATTCATAGTTTCGGTGCAGGTATAATTCTTTACCCCCCCGGGGGTTGCCCGCCTTGTCGTGGCGGGGGGGCTTAGTAACCGTGGACTGGTCACCCACGGTGAACCAAGAGGCAACCAGGGCCGGCCTGTCTGGGCTGCCGGCTGGCCCGAGGAGGGCGCTCCCAGCGGGCTGAATAAGTCCGCTGCGGACGCGCTTGGAGGTGGGACCGTGGAAGATAGGGTGCACCGTTCTCCCTATCTTCTGCGGCCGTGGAGGGATCGCAGGGGGAGAGGCGTGTTGGTATTACGGTGCGCCACTCTCCCTACCCCCTGCGAGCTGGCGGGGCCGTTCCGCCGAAACGGCATTGGTGGGGCCGCAGAGGAAGAGGCATGTCGGTATTACGGTGCGCCGCTTGCCCTATCCTCTGCGGCCGAGATGTGGTCGGTGGAGGAACCACAGACCTGATCCTCCACCGGGTACCAGTTATCTGGTATCCATGGCCTCCTAGTAGCAGACTCAGGGGGAGTTTGCTACAGTACTGGTGGAGGCCGAGGAGGGAGGCGCACCTTACCATCTGGTGCGCCCATCGTGGAGGGCCTTCGGGCTTTCGCGATGGAGCCGCTTGTGGGTGGCTGCCGTTGGCGGGGTCGCGGATGTGTGCGAAAGCGTTCCCGTAACCCCGTCACAAGGCGGCGAGGCGGAAGATGGGGGGGTTTTTAGTGGGTATACCGTGGGTCTCATTAGCCTATACGGGAGTCCCACATAACCACTCGGGTACCCCCTGCGCCCGGGTGGTATGCGTAACGCATTTTCCCCCCGGAAAAAAAAAAAAAAAAAAAAAAAAAAAAAAAAAAGGTATAATTCTTTAAATGTATGGTTTATTCACTGATTATTATGATTCATATCGACGCTTGAAAGGAAACATTGACTAAGCGACATTGAGCTAACTTTACAAGAGAGCAGTTTAAAGTTGGAATTTTTCAGAGACCTTTTTTTTCATTTACCAGAGACGATAACTTTTTCTAAATGACGTCAGTAACACCCAGTATATTATATTTATGTATAGCTAACTTAAAACTAATTGTTCAGATAAACAATTGCACAGAGACAGCGTGTGACAGGAATCAGAGTAATTGCAAATAATATATTCGTCCACTATATAACTTCCTTGCTTGGAGTAGAAATTCCTAAGGCTTCTTCATATCCAGTTTTCTTTTCATGTTTGTCTGGAACAATTTATAAATAAATACGTTATTAAGTACGCTACGGCCGACGTATCTTCGCACGTCTGAACATAGGCTTTGCGAACTTGTAAGACAGAGATAGCGACACGAACATGCTAACGTGTGACTGAGACATAATACGCCAACATTGCCAAATTATGTTACTGCGCAGCCTTCTGCGTGAAGTTCAAACACGCCAAGATACGTCGGCCGTACTGTATAATATATACAGAAATATTTAAGTTAGGTTAGATTGTTAGATCCTGTCATGAGCTTGTCTGCCGAGCGAGCAGTGCCGGGTTTAATTCCCTATATAAATATTTGATCACGGTCTTGAGTGTTTGTAATATCTCATTTATATGTTAACGGCAGAACTGAATCGAATGTAGCCAACATTCAACGTTTGAACTGCTACTACAATGTAATAATGATAAAATAAAATTTTAGTATAAGCACAGAAGAAATAGTAGTACTTATAATAAGTATTACCTTTTTTGGATGATTTCTTCTTCTTCAAATCTGTCTTCTTAGTTTCCTTCTTGGTCTTTTTATGTTTCTCAGTCTTATTTTTAGCATGATCATTATTATCATTAGATGTTTCGTCAACGGCCGTGATGTTATCTTGCGATGGAGATTGTTCTTGCCCATTATCTAAATCATTGATGAGCAGCCCTTCGACAGCGTCGTTCTTTTCTGCTTTAGTTGATATTAAATCCGGATTTTTAATACGATTGACTTTCTTTTCTTTCTTCTTGCTGGATGATTTTTCGGTGGATTTCTTTTCCGATTTCTTTTTAGATTCTTTCGTCTTAATTAGCAACCCACTTTCGGGTGCGGGATAGTGAGATATTCTAGAAGTTAACAACTCGTCTTCACGTAATGGCCTGTAATTAAATAAAAAAAAAAACAGTATTAAAAATATACAAACGATCTACCAAATCCTATAATAGTTCAACCCTATCATTTATTTTGTCATCATATCTTTTTATGATTTGCAATATCTTTAAATGATACTATATGAACAATATATTGAATTATTTGGTGGTCTAGTATTTTAAAAACAAAAAAATTGTAAATAGACAACATTACAATATTACTTTCAGCATTAAATGTATACTTAAATTCTTTTCGTTTTATCAGCCTTCCTATAAATTTCTCATGGGATTCGCCTGGATAGCTACCACCCTCGAGCATGAGTCAGCCGCAAAACGACTCGTGTTTCGGCTGGGGGCTTCAGAGCCAGTTCTTTCTTTCTTTTTCTTCTTTCTATCTTGGCCGGCACCGCATCAGTGATGCTTTTGGTGTTGCTGATGTTCGTGGGCGGCGGTAGCCACTAACCATCCGGTGGATCGTCGGCTCGTTTGCCGGCTATTTCCATAAAAAAAAATTGCTTTGGTGCCTTCACTTTCGTGTACTGCGCGCTCTATCTACCACAGTATAGTGTGTGCGATAGTGTAGTGTAAAGGTGTGTACTGGCCGATCTACACGCGACTAACGGGCGTACTGAAAATCAGAGGACGTAGAAAGTACATGCTACCTTCTACGTCGTATTCTGAGTGCGACCCTTTTCCGACATATTGTTGGCTGCAACTCCGAATACAATTAATAATTTTATTGTTGTATAAGAAACCACCGATTTTTAAACACTGTTGCAGTGCTTATGCTTTATGTCGAATTAAATGTTTCTTTCTTTCTTTTTCTTTACTGTGTAGAGGTGTGTAGTGTAGAGGTGTGTGTAGTGTACGTACAGGTCGAGGTCGAGGTCGAGCGCGCGGTGCGGGTCGTCGCGCGGCGCGGTCGGCTCCTCGTCGGACGCGGCCGCGCCGTCCGGCAGCTCGCCGCCCAGCGCCACCGCCGGCCGAGACACCTCCTCTGTACACACACACTACTTGCTATAGATACACTTAATAATCGACACACACACATACACATAAGTCATAAGTACTTTAATGCATCATGCTTACAATAGAATAGGTCTTAAAATAGGTATATAGTGAGCATGAACCCTGCTAGGGCGTGGCATATTAACAATTTAACAATATTCTAGATATAGAATATTGTTAAATTAAACTACAATATCCTAATTATTTAATTATCCATTATTTCAATATTCAATATATAAATAGTAACAATTATTATTAATTTAAAAATCATACAATTTTAATACATAATTTAACAGTTATTTGTCATAATAATTTTACACGTAAATAGGTATATCTATAATATGTCAGTCCATGAATTCTTTTAGGGTATAATAGCATTTATTGATTAGGAAGATTTTTAAATTATCTATAAATTTTGCCAAGGATTCTATCTGTTGATTCTCTTCTGGTATTTTAATATATCATATACACAATATAATATATCACACACACATGCATGCACGCACACACTCACAATTTTTGTATGATTGGTCACTTTTCCATTTTCTACTTGTATATTTTTTTTTGTTTTATTTATAACGAGAGGTTTGAACCTAGTTTCACACAACACAAGGAATTCTAGTGCGGGAGCTAGTAATCAAAATAATATGTAACAAAGGATACACAATAAATATTTTTTCATTTTTCATTTTCATAGACAATGATTTCAAACGAAACGATAGACCCACGGAATACACAAGGATAGATCCGTCGACTCTTTTCGTAAAGACGTCATTTCGAGCGTTGTCTTCCAACGTAGAGTCGTTGTTCTGGTTTGCTCGTGACAAAATGAGTGGGCTGGAATATGAACTTTATAAATATGTATAATTTTTTTGTTGAACATATCCAACCAGTGACATACAGCGGCTGTGATAATATATCACAGTCATTCCTATGCAAAGTTTGATGGCAACTGGGAATTGGTCCAACAGCAGCGTATCTTGAATCATCTGGCCTTAATATATTCGCGTTGCATCGCGTCTCAGTGTGAATGCTCCCTAACTCGTAAATTACAAAACCTTAAAGAACATGTGAGGGTTAATTTTGTAAGCTTAAATATATTTTACCTTCGCTTTCAGATTCAGTGGACTGCTTTTCAGTCTTGTTCTTCCTCTTCTTTGTAGCCCTCTTTTCTTTCTTAGGCTTTTTATTTTCTCTTGTCATTAAGTACTTGTCAGATCTCTTAGCTGTAAAATTACGAAAATATTTATGTATTAAAAAAATTACAATGATCAAATTTTCTCATATTCATTTCTATTACATCAACAAATAGTACGGTTATGGTGAATGCACATATATCCGCATCGTATGCGCCGAACGCACCGCAAATGTATAAAATCATGTGAGAGCCCGATGCGGATGACATAAGCGGCCGCACCATTAGAACCCTTCCTTCAAAAGACAAATATGAAATGTTTTGTTTCCATTTTATTGTTGCAAAGACAGGAAAATCAACGTGGGTAATGAACTTGGTTATAGGGCATATTAGTGATGTTGATCATTAACAAACATAATAATATGCATTGGTAAATTAAATAAATAAAAAAACTCGCTTGTAAGGACAGGCATCTTTAAAGGAAAATTGGGGAATTTCCCTTTAAATTTCTCCTCCTCCTCCCAAGTAAAGTAAAAGTAGTTTTTACGTTATTGTACGTTTCGGTTTTATTGATATTTATTTGCACTTTTACGAAGACTCCCTGGAATTATCGGTGGACATAAAAATACAACTGAATTGAGAACCTTTTCCATTTTTAACCCCCGACGAAAGAAAGGTGTTATAAGTTTAAGGTGAAATAATAAAGGTGTAATAATGTAATAAAGGTGAAAAGGGTGTTATAAGTTTAATGTGTCTTTGTATCTGTATTTCTGTGTGTCTATGTATCTGTTTGTCTGTCTCTGGCATCGTAGCTCCCAAACTGATGAACCTAATCGGTTCTAGTTTCTATTGATCTAGTTTTTTTTTGACTGAAAGGTGACTTAATCGTACAGTTTAGTGTAAATAAAACTTTCGGGAATTTTTTGAATTTAAATTTAGTATTATTGTAAGTAGGTTGTAAACGTGACTCACTTTGTATTTGCAGGGGCACCTCGAGCGCGATCTCCGCGATGGGCACGTCGTCCTGGTAGGAGCGCGGCGAGTCGTCTTTTAGGTAGTGCGGGTTGTTGGCCTGCTCCTGCCGCCGCGCTTCACGCAACTGTTCAACATGCGATAATAAAACGAACTTCCTACATCGGTGTTCCCTCCGAACTATGACATGGGGTCCTTCAAAAAGCGGGTCTATTGTTTTCTTCCAGGCCGGCAACGCATAGGTGACGCTCCCAGTGTTGCTAATGGGCAGCGGTGATCACTTACCATCAGGTGACCCGTCTGCTCTTTTGCCTGCTCAAGGCATAAAAAAAAATACACGCTTACACACTCATACCCATTTACGTAGTACTGCTGTGAGAAAATGTTTCTTTAAAATTTATCCTAGCACGACGCGTTTTTACGGACACTTTTTCATAACAGAGATGACTCTCCTTGCCTCTATCCTCCGTAGCCGGCTCTCCTTGCCTCTACACTCCATAGCCGGCAGATAGTACACTGTACAAACCATCTGCAGCTCGTCAGCGGTGAGATGCGTGACGGGGCGCGGCTCGGGCGCGGGCGCCGTGAACTGCGCGCCCGCAGCCTCGTCCTCCGAGCTCGAGCTCTCCGACGACCAGTGCGAGCGGGACAGCCACTGGTCTAGCTCCAGGCTGGAACATTTGGGATGTTGACTAATTTTAGGATTCAATTTTATTTCATAGATAGAACCTTAGTATTCACGAAAAAAATATTATAAAAATAATAATCTTCAATTTAAAAACAAAAATTGATAAACAAAAATCAATATCGAATTTCCCACCAAAAACGTCACGTGACGTCACTAACCAATATTCAATATTAGCGGTCTATTGAAGTTCGTTGAATTTGCTTATAAAATAAGGCCAATGACGTCATATCTTCAAAGTGGCGTTTGAGGTCACTTGACAGGGAGTACTACTTTTAACATTTTAAATTAATGATATTTAATTTATTGTCATTAATTTCGATTAAAGAATAATATTTTAGGTGTTTAAATGTTACCATTAATACTTTAAACATAATTTATATTAATTTACAGTTAGTGTCAACATTGCTATTATATCACAAACTTAAAAAAAAAATTGTGTGTGTCAGCTCCGACGCACGACTTGAGTTTAACGCCATCTTGTTTGCAATCGTCAATTCAAAATCTTGATGGCGTTGTTGCAAAACTAACGTATAACGTAACGGAGAAAGTTTGATTTTACTCCTCATAAATTTCCATATCCCGGGCTTAAATATGAAAATCGATTCTAAAGGAGTTAAACTCCAAAAATTCAATCTCACTTAATCATGTGGGTAGTTTTTCGATATACTTATGAACGTAATTTTTTTATGTAACACATTTTTGTTCTAAAGAAGAAAAGGCGAAAATCATTCACAATTTATAAGACAAGTCTGGACCCACCTCCTTTTCTTAGAATATGAGGGTTCATTCAAACATTCAAACCTGGTTGGCTAACACTACTTACAACATTACATTGTGGGGTAGTTTGTATAACCAGCAGACTAATCATATTACGACAATTTAGGTGTTATCTTACTACTTCTAGTGCAGCTACAGGCAATTAATAAAAACATTGCAGTGGAGTGTTATAAGTAGGAATATACTTTTTAATGGTTGAGTACTAGTTGAGAATTGGCAGTAACATAAAAAATAGTCAAAACTTACTCGGCAGGCATAGGCACTTTCTTCTGGGCTTTAGAAGCCACTGGCTTCAGTTCTCCATCAAAGAGGCTGGCAAGCTCCTCGATCAGACCGTTACTGAAACTCTTAGGAGTCTCTTCGCCGTTCACGATGTCATCTTCACTTGGGACCGTCTCTAAACCATTGCTGCAAGTGAATTGATACAAATAAATCATACACCGCATCTATTTTAGTATATTACAAAATAATTATTGCTAATTGTTTTTGTTTGTATTATTACATATTATTATAAATATGTACATTTGTGAGAAAATACAATACGTTATCTCTCTGTCTTTCTTACGAACTAACTGAGTATTTAATGGTCTCTGATTTGGTATACCTACCAAAGCTATAAGAGTTAAAAGTAACAACAAAGTACATTCAATGATTATTAGGCGATACGAAGTTCGCCGGATCAGCTAGTAAATAATAAACAAACGCTTACACACTTATACCCCCGCAATAGGTTTTTACCTGTGTCGCGGGTGGCATGGACGACACATATAACACATCACAATAACACCTATGACCCGACCCGAGCACAAATATTTATCTGTCAAATAAATATATGCCCTGGCTCAGAATCGAACCCGGAACCCCTCGCTTCGCAGGCAGGGTCACTACCAACTAAGCTACAGGATCGTCTAGGCTGCAAGGTGGTATACCTATTATATTACTATCCAATTAATTAAAGCAATACCTTATAAATAAGTGTTATTATAACCTCAAAGATTATTTACAAAAATGACATTAATATGAATATAAAATAGATCGGTCTGCTCCCACTACATTGCAATACCCTAATTAGGGTTCATATGTGGCTCTAAAATATGTAATCACTAACACCTATGTATCCACTATATGATTGCAATAAAAATTTGAGTATTGAGTACCTCTGTTGATGGTCGACGAGGTTGTCAGTCACGGTGTCACCGGGGCTGATCTGTTGCAGCACGAGCGAGAGCAGCGCGGTGGCGTTGTGCGCGCGCTCCTGCACCTCCATGTCCTCACTGCACAACAACGGCTTCATACCCGATAGCGTCTCGTTCACTACCTGCGTACCATTTAAGATTCGTCATTTATTATGCGTACTCAGAAGCAATGGATTTGACCCAGTGTTTTATTTTGATCATAATGTGGATGTCTTCAAGACAAGAGGTTTTTGATAAGGTAGTGCGTTTACCGTCCAAGACTACATCGCCACTTAACAGATGGAATTGTAGTCAATGCATAATTAATTAAAAAAGTTGAAGAAACACACATACCATGTATAAACAGAGAAGCTTTAAATAATACGCTAGAAGGTCCGGCGTGAAATCTCACTTATAATTATATCGAGATGTCTAGATACAAATTGAAAATAATACAATAAAAACTAATTAATTTAATTTGAAGTGTGTGCACGAAAAATGATATAAGCATAGAACCTTATCTATTTATGAGATAGACAACTCACAGATATCGCAGCATTAAGGTCGCCTCTCTGTTCGAACTTGAGCAGCAGCTTAGCGCACAACTTCAATGCGGCGTGCACGCACACAGCGCGCGCTCGCATGTGCGCCCCGCCCACACCCGCGCACAGCATCAGCGGTGATATAGACTCGCGCATTAGGTCTTCCTCGCTGTTAATGTAAATAGATATAATAATAACGCTTCACACTCATAGCCCTGTGTCATGGGTGCCATGGACAACACACTAGATAAGGAAACTTACACCCAGACCGAGAACAGAAGTTCAAACTCATCATTCAAATTTCCGCCTCGCTGGGAATCGATAAGGATCCTTGGCACGGCGATCCGGCATGGTAACCATTGCGCCACGCGGGTCGTCAAATGGTAGTACAGTACTAATGTATAGTACTAATAATTAAATGTCACTCACGTGCAGTACTCAGCGAGCACGTACGCGGCGGCGTAGAGCACCTCGCGCGACGCGGGCCCGGGCGGCGCGGCGGCGGCTCGCGAGCACAGCGCCGCGCACTCCAGCGCCGCGAACGAGCGCACGTCCGCCACGCGCGCGCCCACCTCCGTCAGCTGCGCCGCTATTATCACACCTGCGCATGCGCGTTACAATAACTTAGTCTCTAGAGTCTAGACAAAACTCTCTTCTATAAACGCTCACGCAAAACGCTGCCTTCAAAATGTATGGGAATAATTAAGTGCGAAAAAAATTTGTACATGACTTTTTTGCTCTCTCCGAGCTCATCAGTCCTACTGCTATGTCCGTTAACGTATTAGAAGTTAATATACGAGTTCTGTACGTAAGTTATTACTTATTTTGTATAGTTAAAATGTTAATAACGCGTTATGCCGAAGACTTGGCATATAAAATACTATTTAACTTTCTCGCACAAAATAATGCGACATACCCACATCCATTCATATTATCTTCAAATACAAAAGTCCCTCACCATGCTTAGCGCTGGTCTCCATCTCGGTGAGTTCAGCCAGCACGGTGACGTACCACTCGAAGTCGACGACGTGCTGGTAGTTGTTCTGCGCGCAGATCTCGATCATGCGCGTGAGCAGCTCGTCGCGGTACAGCGTGCCCTCCGCCCGCTCCATGTGAACCATCAGCTTCTTCACTATCTCCATCAGGTTCTTTTTCGACACCTGTTCGAACGATACACGTTAATAGTCCCCGGCGCCCGACGCAAAAAAGTGTTTGACGTTTTTAAAGTGTGTGTAAGGTATATTATGTATGTAATATTGTACGCAATCTGCGAACCTGAGACCGTAATGACATAATTATGACAAACTAATAATAATAGAGAATACAGCTCTAAAATTATATTAACTTTAAGTCTTTGACAAGTAATTTATGGTACAAATTAGGAAGATACTAATACACTAACGCCCCAACTCAGAGTCACTAACGGTTACTAGTAAAGAATCACCATACAAATTCTGTACTAAGGAGCGATTTCAGTAACCGTTAGTGACTCTGATTTGGGGCGTAAGTTAACTTCCGCTCAGTGTTGGTAGCACGAATATTTGCGAAAAAGTATTCGTAGCATGGCATTTTGCAAAAGCGCCCCGTGTCGTGCGTAAATGGTACTAAAATCGGCAGCACGAATACTTTCGTCACAACTGCGTATAGCCGCGTAACGCTACGTAAGAATTTTGTATGGAAATCGGTAGCACGAATATTTTTTGACATACGGACGATAGCTGGCTATTCTATGAGAAAACTTTCGTATCACTTTTTAGGGAGTAAATTTCAGTTTTTTTATTGTTTTTAAAACTATATTGAAGTAAAGTATAAAGTATCACATTTTATTATTACCTATTATTTTTTTATTATCACACAGATTAATGGAATATAGTTTCTAAGGAAAAAAATATTTGTTTGTTGAAAATAAGCTTAATATTGTGACTAGACCAATAAGTAAAATAATAATAATAAAGCCAGCAGGGCAGCTTGTGGTGAGCTGTGGTGAGTAGAGACACCATGGACTCAAGTGCTCCCGGGGGTTCGACCTTTTCTTATCTTCAAGTCAGGATCGAGGAACAGGCCCCCACCTCTGTGCTTGCTTTTTATGTGGAGAAAAAGTTCAATACCTAAGAGGCAGTACAAAACGCTTTCGCTAACTTCATTGCCTCCCGTCCGGCAGATTTCTACAGTAAAGGGATAAACAAACTGCCATCAAAATGGCAAATGGCTACTAGTCCTTTGATTAGCTAAATTAAAAAATTACCAAAATTTTTATATTTTGAAGTTTTCATACAAATCTCCATTTTTATAGGCACGGTACTTTTACTATTAAGTCTTCTCTTCTGTAACGGTACTAGAAAGAGTACCATTTCAAAAAAATATATAAAGAATGTATGTCCAATTCACGCCACGCTCTTCATCGCGTAGAAATATAGTCTACAAGAAGTCTCAACAGCGTGTTTCAGGGTTCATTAATTTATTAGCGTCATCTATCGGCACGGCGTGGCAGTCAACTAACTTTGTCTGTACACTTACGTCAATGAATGAAGGCACAGAGTACTTAAACACTACATTGAATGAAAGCATAATTAGAAATCTGTATAATCCGGTAAAAATACCTAGGCAATGAATAGAATATCTAACGTTCAGGGAACAAATGGAATATTATTCATTTAATACTATGCCTAGACATTCTATACAATACCCAATGCGTAGCTGGTAATGTGTGGATAAGAAAATGTTGGAGTTTCTCAGGGATCCGTTCTCTCCGCCACTCTGTTCTTGGGGGTCTATCCAACAAACTAATATACTAAAGTACATTCGTTCACTGAGCCTATCCCACTAGTCCCGTTGAGTCGTCACATGACGAGACAACTAGCAATGTTTAGCACGTCTGAGTCTCACATGTCCCGTGGGGCTAGCGGGACTCATATTTTTATTATTTTTAGTGCCAGTAGTCCCGTTGTCAAAACCTTAGTTTTCACCCTAGCAAGCTTATTATTATTTCTCTTATATAAAGAATAGAGTAAGTAGAGTTGTCTCTTTACTTTTTTCTTCTTTCAATGCTTAAAGTAATCTCACCATGCCGTATAGTAGTCCCAAAGCCCTGAGTCGGATGGACTCGTCCTTGTCGTCGAGGCAGGCTAGCACGAGATCCTTGTGAGCCTGCACAGACTTCGGGTGCGACTTGAGTATTCGCGACATCGCCAGAAGTCCCAGGTATTTCACTGAAAACAAAACAATACTTATTTGAGTATTTTACATTTTTAGTAATTTTATAAAATGAAATAAAATAAGATTACACTATTATTATATTAAAATAAGATAACGCAAGTATTTGAGTAAATGATTCTAATATAAAGCGATATTTTAAGTTTTTAACCGACTTCAAAAAAAGGAGGAGATTCTCAATTCGACTGTATTTTTTTTATGTTTGTTACCTCAGAACTTTGGACTGGGTGAACCGATTGAGATGATTCTTTTTTTAATCGAAAGCTGGTGCTTGTCGTGTAGTCCCACATAAATTTGAACGAGATCTGACAATGGCATCCATGTCAAAATCATATAAGTCTTAAATTTGCATTAAGTATGTGCGCGATAAATGGAAGAATAACTCAATATCGCGCCAACCGATTTCGATGATTCTTTATTTGAGCGAGATCTGACAATGTTCTCCATGTCAAAAGTACAATGTACATACTTCATTTAAAGTCGGTTATTTTTTTTGTTAAAATGTTAGATTATTATAGTTCTTATCATCAAATATATTATATTAACGCATATCAGAAAAAACTACTCAAATGCATTTTGTTTTACTGATATATGAAGGCATTGCATTATCTACACGGTTATCTACCGGTTGAAACATTGGATCTATCCCCTATCTCTGGTAAATTAATTAATTTATTTGTTATAGTATGTAAATATCCAACAAACATGTCCGCAATATTAAGTGGTGGTACTCTCCATGGACACCATGGACCTCCGATGCATTGTCAGAACGAAGAAAAAGGCAATAAAGTACAAATTTTAACTACTTTCCAAGCATTACGAATACACAGAATATTGGGATCGGACATAAATTAACTACAATAAAATTAGTAGTGATAATAGTAATAGTAGTGGTAGTATTAGTAGTACTAACGGTTCTGATCGCTGTCTTCGATGAGTATCCTCAGTTTCTGCACACAGAGCTGGACGGAGGCGGCGTGGCCGGGCATCCCGCTGCTGATGCTGATCAGCACCGCGATCACCGTGTTGATGCACTCGTACAGCAGCGACATCGCCGACGTGCTACAACGTTCACAGACGTTACTTACATATGTGGTTTTAATGTGAGCATTAAATATATGTGCTTTGCCTACTGTATGTACCTATACATCAAGGATGTTGCGGATGCGGATTTGGATGCGGATGCGGATGTTTAAGATTTTATATGTCGGATCACCGAAGGCCGAGACGTTGTGATTAATCCTTTGACAGTGTGTCCGACATTATTTGGTTTTATGTCACAATGTCGGACACACTGTCAAAGAATTAATCACAACGTCTCTGGCCTCGGCGATCCAACATATAAGATCTTAAACATCCGCATCCACATCCGCAACATCCCCAACCTTTGGTTTGATATTAAAAATCTACATGTCTCACAATATAGCACAGACGACGAGCCATGGCTAGTGGTGGTTATATATTAATATTAATAATGGACACCACTGCCTGTGGACATAATCATGTAACATCATAAGATCTTGTTACTGGTTAAAAAAAACTCAAGTTGTTTCCACTATTCATAGGACTACCACTTATTAGGAGTAAAATTTTTGATGACTCTGAAACAGGTTAGGCTGTCTCAAGTTTTAGCTAGTGTAAAGGATGTTGCTGTTGACACTTATTAGATCTCTTCAGTTCTTAGATCTCATGTTAAATAAAGCATCTTTTAAAACTACTTTTCTATTTATTCACCTACCTTATCTGTAAGCTGTTGTTACAGTACCTACCAGATTTACTGAATACCCATTTGGTATTTCCATTATAATAAAATAACACACAAGTGATCCTGTGACTACCTTCAAACATAAGTGCTATAAGCAAACTTTAAAAACAAAAAACTCAAACTCTGTGAAAAGTAATTAAGCTAAAACATAATAATTAAATGAAACTTAAATCCAAACAAAGCACCAGTTGGAGAAGCGGTGAAAGCTTAGTTCAGGTACGCACACATGTATTAGCGTTATATATTGGTGTTCCTGCGATGACTTTGTGTGTCATGTCACGCTAAATTCCCTTTACCCCATAGAGTCCTAGGAAGTAGGAGCTATTTAATAAAATCCAAGGGTCATCGCGTGGCCGACTCACCTATGTATTAAATTAGTTAATGGTTCTATCAGTTTCTTGCCAAGTCGGGGCTCTAATGGGGTTAAGGCACCAAACTGGAACAAATACAATGAAACTACATAAGACTAGCTTATGCGAATGATTAGGCGCTCAGTCACGATGGAAGGTTCAATTTCATCTTCTACATCTGTACGGTCAATATTGTTCATAACTGAATTATATTTAGTTAATATTTTAATTTTAAAACATTAAGTTTAAATTGATTTGCTTGCAGCAAAAATAACAAAAAAATGTGTGACATGCCAATTTTGTGTCTGTTTTGTGTTATTTATATCCAATTTAATGGCATTATTACAAAATTTGCAATGCCTGATTTTTTATTGCGTAAATATATAAAACTGTTGAAAATGTATGAAGTATGCATGTGACAACATAACCTATTCGCTATTTCATTTATGTTGCAAATAAATGATCTATTTCAGCACTTGCAAATTATGAATAAGCCAGTCCTTTGGTAGTGGTTATATTCATTCTTAAATTAATATTTTATGGTGGGGTGTAGTGAATGATTCTAGCGGCTGGTAAACTCTCTTCGTAAAGTGTCGCAATTGGTACCTGCAAATTAGATCAATGAGGCTTTGACTTATTTTTCTTCCGATATCAGGTTCATACTGAGTCATTAAACCAAACTGTGGAAAGTCACAACATCAGTAAGATTAAAACAAATAAAAAACTGTGTTCAAATTGCCAGCCTGTTAAAATGTCATGAAATATACTTGTTATTAAATTAAAAAGTTAAGAGAAACATTTGAAAACATAATTATACATAATCACCTCAATGATGCAAGATAAGTTCATCAGCAATATTTAAGTCTAAATAAGTGTCAGTCTTCACAAAGTTATTTTATATCATTCACAACAACAGATTAAACAATAAACACACACAAAGAACAATGAGTACATACCAGTTTAATGATTTTAATCAACATCCAGTTGTTTGTAGATGTTGTCATTAACTTAAAGAAGACAGGAGCTAGAGATAAGTAATTCTTAGGATTCTTTCTTGCCAATTCACATACTACATTCACGGCTGCTGACTGCACACCTATAAGTCAACGAAAAATTATTCAGTAAATGTTGACATTCATATTACATGCTTCTTGCCCTAAACAATAATCTTAATATGATTTTGTCACGGCAAGAAGCAAGACTTTTAATTTTTGTTTTATTCAGCAAGAAGCAATATTTGATTGACCGAAAAGCTGGTAGATAAAAAAATGATGACGTGCATAAGTGTATCAGTGATACCTATATGAATAAAATATATTGACTTTGACTTTGATTATAATATTTTCGAAAGCCCCTAAAACACTTGGGATAATACTTTACCTGGGTCCGGATCTTCCAGCTTTTCTTTTAACTTTGGAAAAGCTGGCCTTAACGCCTCTGGATATCTTAAAAATACCTTGTACATCATTAGAACTGCTTTCATCCTAAGATAAGGTTTAGTAGAACTCATCTGAAAAATGTATATATATATACATTTATATGTGTATATGTAAGAACACAGTAGATTAATTTAAACTAGGTCTGTAATGGCATAATGTATAAAATGTGAATGTATGTTCTACTATTTGAGCATATAAAACATGTGTTTATTTTTACATAATTATCACATTTTACATCT
Source organism: Thymelicus lineola (assembly GCA_963932265.1). Lineage (NCBI taxonomy): Eukaryota > Metazoa > Arthropoda > Insecta > Lepidoptera > Hesperiidae > Thymelicus > Thymelicus lineola. The sequence goes on from OZ010685.1 coordinate 10,615,326, forward strand.
CAGTATAAACAATTCACTTAGTTGGTTGTCAGGTAGATTTGCACACACTTGCATTCATCAGATGTTGATAATTTGATTAACTAAATACACTCGGGTGCAATGAAATCGCACATTTGATTTTTTCTGCAAAATACAAATTATTTTTTTTTCTGAAAGATACATATATATTTTTTTAATATGGAATTAAAGCTGGTTTCATTACCTATCCAACGATACCATACAAGCCGTTATTACTTTATCCTACTGCCAAAAAAAAACACCAATTACAAATTCATCCTTTATTAAAAGAAGTTTCCTTGACAAAACTGTGTGGGAAATGAAGGCTTAAAAAAAAACACCCTTTTCTTACAAAAATACCTTTATTAATACGAAGTGTTACCCCCTCTTACTTGAATTACCGCTCGACACCGGTTTCCCATCGACTCTATCAAGTGATTGATAGAGTCTTGTGGGATAGCGTCCCATTCCTCCTTGAGCGCAGTTTGCAGCTCCTGGAGATTAGCTGGAGCAATATTTCGGTCTCTTATTTTCCTTTTTAAATTGTCCCAGACGTGTTCGATCGGATTAAGGTCCGGACTCCGAGCTGGCCACACCATTGTTTTGATATTCACCTCTTGAAGGTACTGCGTTACAATTTGAGCGGTATGGGGTCTTGCATTGTCATGCATAAAGAGAAAGTTCTCTCCAATGAAACCGCTAAATGGTACGACATGTTCCTGGAGAACTTCTTCGACGTACCTCCGAGCAGTTAGTCCCCTTGTTGGACGCCTTATATTGGCCCCAGTGAGGAAGACAAGCTCAGTTTTGGCTTCCAAAGAGATTCCACCCCAGAACATACACGAACCACCGCCATATGCAACGCGTTCCGTGATGCAACACGGGGCAAATCTCTCTGTAGGCCTTCTATAGACCCGCCCTCGTCCATCATTGCCATGGAGACACATCCTAGACTCGTCTGAGAACAGAACTGTTCGCCATTGGTCGACTGTCCAGTTCACATGTTCCTGTGCAAATCGAAGACGGGCTTGGCGGTGAGCTGGCGCCAATTTAGGGCCGTTTGCTGGCCTATGCGCTGTTAGGCCGCCTTCAGCAAGTCTCCTTCTGACCGTCCACCGACTGACTTCCACTTCACGCACCTCTTGGAGATGATGTGCAAGATCAACGGTTGTCAGGCGACGATTTCGCAAAGCCGTCGTTACGAGAAATCGGTTGTCGCGCTGAGTTGTAGCTCTAGCTCGACCAGATCCTCGTCGTCGTTCATAGCCACCAGTCTCCCGATAGCGCTGGTATACACGACGAACTGAATATCGACTGATATTCAGCTGTCGAGCTACAGCACTCTGGTTCTGGCCTGCTTCAATTAGAGCAACGACTTGAGCGGCTTTTTCTGGCGTAGTATCCATTTTCTTCGATAATTATTGCAGCTGTAGTCACTGGACGTCCTTTCAGTTTGAGCGTTGAAATGCAACTGATGACATTTTACTCAAAACATGCCTTTTTATACCTGCATTAGTCTGGCAAACTACGGTAACCTAAGGGAGTTAATTTTAGGGTTTTTTTGTTGTCATTAATTCTTGGCCGTAGGGTAAAGTAATAACGGCTTGTATGGTATCGTTGGATAGGTAATGAAACCAGCTTTAATTCCATATTAAAAAAATATATATGTATCTTTCAGAAAAAAAAATAATTTGTATTTTGCAGAAAAAAATCAAATGTGCGATTTCATTGCACCCGAGTGTATTTTAAGTACCTTTGCAACCAAACTTAGCTTATGGGCTTTTTTGCTTGAAAATAATATTGAGAAAATGATTTTCCCAGATATGAGTACAACTAAATTGATTATTTGCCCCTGTGAACCTCCATGTTGCAACTTTCATGGCAATAATTTGGGTGGTTTTCAAGAATGTGGGTGCAAATATATTAAACAAAATACAAATATTGCTCATTTTATAGTGTAGGATAAACTAACTTGGTAAATTTAGACCAGTTATTTATTTGGGAGATAATAAAAATTAAAAGCTCAGTTTTATTGTAAATTGGATGATTATGTTGAGTGAACTCACACTCTTATCATTAGCATTTGCTATAACTATGTTTGTAACACAATGAATATTATATAAATAAAAACTGATAATACAAACCAGTGTCATGATATCATTAGCTAAGTCTCTTGCCAGATCATGAGATATGAAACAGCTGAGTCCACTGAGAGCCAGTCCTGCTTCATATTGATTTTGAGCATTCAGATCTTTCCTTATCATATTAGTTGTAAGCATAAGTAGTTCCGAGTCTGCATGGAATGATTGACTAGCTGCTAAGTAACCAATTCTTTTAAAAGTAAATTTGTTCGAACTCATCACTTCTATTATATTAAATATGGCCCATGATATATCGTATCCCAACATTTGCAGCTGAAATGAAAAATTAACACAAGTGAGTTATTTGTATTAGTCAAACATCCCTAATTTAAATAAAGGTTTTGTAGAAAGTTAGAAATATCCCATGATTTAAATCTTCGTAGTCTATTATATAAACTGATATGCAATTATTTTTTAAATATATCTTACTTTTTTAACCTCATTAATTCATTGCTGCATAGTTGCTATCAAAAACTTAACCATTATGGTTACCCAGTATCGTATTTTTTTACTACTAACTAGTACCATGATAGTACCATCGTACTGAACATTGGTCTACTACTATCGTACTGAACATCGCTTAGTGATGTCATGTGACATTTTTGTGGGAAATTTGATAGTGATTTTTATTTATCCATTTTTGTTTTTAAATTGAAGATCATTATTTTTACAATATTTTTTCGTGAATATTAAGGTTCTATCTATAAAATAAAATTGAATCCTAAAATTAATCAACATCCCTATTTAAGAAGTCTAATGAATTAAAAGGTACTTAACCTGTATATTTAATTAAAATTGAAGGTCATGCAGGGACCTATAACTTTGATTACTCTACATTACAATTTTTTATACAATGTATGGGTAAAACTATTTTCAAGCTGTAATAACATAAGTATAATATTAAATATGAGAATTTCTTTTAACACTTGATTTAAATTATAATTATGCATACAACTGTACATATTTTAAAGATGTACACATTTTTATATTTTATATCATATTGTATATTTTTTACACAACTCATACTGGTATGTTCATGAATATCAACAATTTCATTCATGGAATATAATGAAGATTTTTTTAATGGAGTGACTATTGATATGTAAAACCACAGACATGTATTGTGAAACGGATGAATATTATACAATGATTGTCTGACTATCCGAAACAAAGTACTCAAACTAAGTGAGAATAACTAAGAAATAACTGAGACTTATTAGGACGGAGTACCTGCGTAAGGGTACTCCTTGAAAAAGTCACGTGACCAAAATCAAAAAACAGATAGGTTAGTTACGTTCTTATTTTTATTTACGGAAAAAAGGGACTCTGCGTATCGGGGTTTCGAGAAATCTGTGACGGAGCTCTATCATCATGACTTTAATTGTATGGGTGAAGCCTTGTAAAAATCACTTAACGATAATAATTTTACGGACAACTTAAGTTATTTTATTCGTCCGTATTCCGAACGAATAGCTTCAGCCTTTTTTTAAACATACTACAATAACTGACGGATATACAATGAAGCCTATGTAGGGCACAGCCTCACTAACTGAATTAATCAATCAATAAGCTAATAGGTACTTCAAAGTTTACACTATTTGAACTGTATCAAACCAAATGTAATAGAATACTCACATATGTTAATTTCGCGACCGCATTGGCTTTCACTCCAATATTATCTTGTCGCAATTCCACTTTTATTTCTTCCATACATTGTGCTATGTATTTCGCCTAAAATGTCAACTCATTGTTAGTGCTACAAGCTTTTTGCGTAGGAATCAAATAATGTCAGCATTATTTAGAATTATTATAGATTTCTCTCTTAAACAGCAAGTTAAATACCTCATTATCTTTGTTATTCCTGATTCCACGAACCAAATCTGTTAAATTTTTGTCAAACATTCTTTCAAAGTTTCCTTTCACTTTTTTCAAAGCCATGTTGTTAGATTTAAGGCTAGGCTTTCAATCATAACTTAATTATATTGTTAATTTCTTTGAATTTCAAGAAACATGAAGATTTATTGATGAATAAAACTTAGTGGTCGTGTCAAATCAAATCAAAGAGAAAGAATATTTCACAAAATGTTAAAAATGACATAACAATGACAGAACCAGACAATCCTTTTTTTTCCTACTAAAAAGCAACAGCATTCATATATACAGCCACATAAAGACTGAAAAAGTACGATAGTCTATGACCACAGAGAAGATTATATTAGAAATAATTTGTTATCTGTAATTGATTGTCAAGTTGACAATGTCAAGAATTTATGAAAGAGAAACGTCAACGGTCAAATGTGTCACTGTCAACTGTCATATGAAAAAAATTTATTCTGGGAATTTACAATTTTATTTTATTTTGTACTTTATTTGAGTTTTGTACGATAACAATAAATGTGTTCGGTCATGGCATTTAAATTCAATGATTTGAAATATAATAATGTATAAATTTCAGAGAACTCATTGAGATAAACAACAAGGAGGAATCATCAAATATTATCAACATTAAAACGACTCGCCGGTCGCTGCGTTACTGATAAATGTTTATTTCTCAGATTAAAGAATAAAAAGGATTTATTTGCAATGATTATTTTTCTGAGTGAGCTGCAAAAACAGCATTTGAGTCTGCTGCATCAGCACTCTGCACAGGGTATTTTGAATGACGGTTTTTGTTGTTTTGCTTATTGTTGTTTACCTACTAAACAATAATCTTTGCTATATATATTTTATTAGGGATCGTTGTTTAATTTCTTATTTTTGATTACATTAATTTAACCCTGCTATTAAATGATTACTACTAATAGAATGTTTTTTTGTATTCCAGTGCTGGTGGATTTTTGTAAACTCACTCTCGATTATTTAAATAATGGGATTAACCATAAGAAGAATAATATTGCAGCAGGTGAGAACAGCTTTTCTGGAATGAAATAATGAATATAAATTAGATAAGATATTTATTTTGATAACTTGATTTAGAATTTTATTTGTTTCTACAGAAAAGTTGGGTATATCAGTTGTTTGTGTTCAAGATTTGATACATGCTTTGGCTCACCTTATTATTGAAGGATGTAGACATAATGTAAGTATCTTAATGTGTATTGTACTTATTAATGCATTATATATTTAATTAATAATTTTATTATAATACCCAAGGGCCTATGTATACCCCACTCTGGGATTTCAAGTAATGCTGGTGAATTGAAGTTAAAGAAATCTGATATTCACATAACATACAATCGAAAACAAAAACAGTTGTCATATAAATTTCAAATCACTACAACCTGCTTTAGACCTTTAGACCTGACCTGACCTGATTATTGATCCAGTGCTAAAGCATCTACTGTGGCCCCAAAGCAACTATAACTAACCTCTATTAAAAAATGAAATTCTATTATTTGAAGTTACTTTGTGATGCTTTTAACTCAAAAGGAATAGTTATCATCATGTTTTTAGTATTAGTAAACTGCCTGATTTCTGGCTGGTGGCTGATTGTCAGTCACATAATAGATAAATCTTATTCATCTGAATCTAGTTTTTTTGTTATTATTGTTATAGTGGTGTACCCATTTAATCAGCAACAGTGCAAGCGTGGAAATAAATAAATTTACATTCACTTATTTGTCAGTGGTCTATATTTCTATTGTATTTTTTTTTTTACTTAAAATAAGTTAATGCTTGACCACAATCCCACCTGATGGTAAGTGGAGATGTGGTCCAGGGTGGTGAGCGCACTAACTTAATAGAAGCCTATTCACTTTTCTTTCTATTTAATTTGTTTTTGTAGCTTTCAGAATCAAATTTCAAATCTTCACTGGCACTAGCTGGTTTCTCACCAGAGCAGCAGACTGTCCTTGTCAAATTGTATAATTCTAAAAAAACGGAGTTATCTAGTGCCTTGTATGTGCTGCAGAATAAAGATCCAAGTTACCAAGATCTTACTTGGAGATTTGAAGTGCAGGTATATTTGCATTTTATAATATGTACTTCTAATTCTCTTGAGAAACAAGTTGTTTTATGTAAAGTTGTAGTCTACAAGTATTCATAGCACAAATGAGCATAGTGGCAAGGGCTTATACCTGCTGATGACTACAACACTGCTTTGTATGGCAACTGCAATGTTTTTATCATATTTTAGTTTCATTAGTCCTCAGTAACAGTCAGTTAGGCTTCAACCCATTGATGGCCCACTACTGAGCACGATTGAAGAGGCTTAGAGCACCACTCCATTACGCTGCTCCAAAGTGGATTGGTGGAAGGCTTAGTGGGCAATGCAAGTGTTGGAACTTTGCATGCCGCCCAAAATCCTCCAACATGGCTTAACAATTGCAATTATTGTTATCATGCTATAACAACAGGGACCAACAATACTACAACATCAAATCTTATTGTTACAGTTGGCATCACAATCCTGTCAAGAAGAAATAAAACCAATGGTTACATTAAATTTCGTAATAGCTGCTCCTAAGGCTTTGGGCCAAAATGAAGATTTTCAAAGCTCCAAAATTATGAAAAAGGATGATAATGTATCATCAATGTATATTAATTCTAGCATTCACGATGCTAAAGCTGCCAGTCAGTGCCAGAATGTGATACATCACATATTGCTGCAGTGTGACTTACCTAATCTACTACACCTGACAAATAGACTGGAAGAAGCTTTAAAGGAATCAAAAAGTCAGCATGTACGGAAAGTGCAGAGATCTTTATAGTTTGTTAGTATAAAAAATCTTTATTATGAACAATATCTGTATATTTATGTAATACATTCTTGGATAATCATTTCTATTTATTCATTTGTAGTATCATGGTAATAAAATTATAATTATGTAGATGTAGATTGGATATTGAATTTCCTGTAGCATTTATAGTATTTAGCAAAGGTATGGTTAATAAAATGAAATTAATATGGGATAGTGTTGCTGAAATATGTATGTATAGTAATCTCCAAACTTATTGGCCGGGCTGAAGTTACGCTCGAGTCGATGTGCAGAACGTAAAATAATGTATCAGGGGGCATCTATACGATCACCCGCGCGCTCACATCGTCCAGCTTTCAAATAGAGGCAGTAATATAATATAAGTCAATGATAATAATATAGTTAATTTTATTTGTAGTAAATTTAAATTAATTATTGTTTTAAACATGAAATTTCTATATCAATATGGAGATGAAAAAATACACAACTTTTCCCCCCAAACCTCACAAGATAGAAAGTAGAGATAGAAAATATAAATAATAAAAGTTCAAATAATGTGCTTTAGGTAGGTAGATATTATATTTAATCCTAAAATAAAATTTTAGGCGCACTTGAAACCTTTTCACTTGAAACCTTTGTATGAGATCAAATCCTAATCAATGCGGCTTATCCCGTCATAAAACCATTCAATCTTATCTATGATCTCTTAATATTATCTCACCTTATCTATTAAATTTAAAAGAAAATATTTCAAATTTTCATTTTGCAAGTAACATTGCGAACATGGTAAAACATAATTTTCAGCAATAAGTCTATTCTAAAAAATAAGAACAGTTTTTGACATGGCTTTAAAGGTTACCTAAATAAAAATGGTCTACACGTGCCTGTAATGTTTTTAAACTACCTAACCAATGATACCCCAGACGTAGAAGACAGAAAAAAATCTAGACACTTGGTAGCGTGTCAAGCCATGTTCAAGCTAACAGAACTGCCGAGCAGCACCATATTGTGTAATATTACACGAACCATTTGGAGCCACTTTTGACCCCCTCATAACTCGAAAACTATTCGCCATAAACCTGTTAAACTTGGCTCATTTATTGAGACTTGCGAAATACATATGTGCTCCAAATTTAATAAATGTACCTCAAACGTGTATTTAGATATTAACGTCCAAATCGTAATTTTTATCACTGACTGACCTATAGATCAAAACTTTAACCAGATGACCTAGAAAGCCCTTAAAATTTGGCATCCAATTAGATAGTTGGGTGAATACAAAGGAATAAATCAGAAACTAGTATTTTTTTAATTACAATGTGCATAACCAAGTCAAATATGTAGAGCTTGAAATACATGTTCTTGTGACTAAAATCTTAGGATTTTCTACATAGAACTTGGCACCTGTTTAGATCTCAGTTCTTTTTTGAACCTGGCTCTCATTTCACATGTACATATGTTTTTGGAAATTCCACTTTACGTGTAGGGGAAGTACTACAATTTTTAACAGACTTCAAGAAAGGAGCAGTTTTTATGTTAACTGTTTTTTTATGTATGTACAGCGATTACTCAAAGACGGTTCAACCGATTTGAATGATTCAAACGCTATTGAACAAGGGATTGCTTCAGGGTGGTCCCATTAACAACATGGTGAGGATCGGATGGTGGGTTCCGGAGATATATAGTGGATCTCCTCAACGGTTAGGAGTAATCGAATGGTGTTTACAGATATCTGATGTTTATAACATTTATATTGCACAGCCAATTCCTCGTTGACCATCTCAGGGTCTAATAATGTGACTTGGAGACGAAATATTTCAACGAATTGGAATAATTGAACCGTGTTTAAAGATATTTGTTGTTGGTAATATTAAAATACCAAAACCAACATTGACCATCCCAGGGTTTGATGATATGCCTTGTAGATAAGATGTGTAACTCTTGAACGGATAGGAATAATGGAACCGTGTTTTAAAAAAATTGTTGCCAATAACATTATCTTTGTAAAACCAGTACATCACTGACTATCTCAGGGTCTGATGATGTGACTTGGAGACATAAGTGTAACTCCTCAACCGATTGGAATAACCAAACCGTGTTTATTAAAATTAACTTTGCAAAACATTGCAATCATGAACAATTTCAAGCTTTGAATTTTGGAAAAACTAGATATTTAAATAAAAAATTGAACCGCATTCAAAATTAAAGTAAAATTACTTGAAAAAGTCAAAATAATTTAATGTATAATACTTTAAAATGTAGTCTCTAAAAGAAAATGAAATCCTTTGATAAAAATAAGTTGTAAAGCTTTTTCAATTTCAGTTAAGTACTATTCCGCAATTTACTGTCTAAGCCAGGTCTGAGCTTAGGATTCTTAATTAGAATCTGGTGTGACCACGACTATTATATTATACTAGGAAATCGCCCTCGCTTCGCTTCGGGAAAAATTGTAAAAAAATATATAATATAGCCTATGTCACCCGGGGATAGCGTAGCTTCCCAAAAGTGAAAGAAATTTTCAAATCGGTTCAGTAGTTTCGGAGCCTATTCAATGCAAACAAACAATTCTTTCCTCTTTATAATATTAGTATAGATTACTATTATTGATAATTATCAATAAATTCAACAATATGTATTATATTTATAATTGCTTATCGCGGTATCGTTGTATTAATTATGATGATACGTATAGCTTGTTGCGAGACTGGCGAGCGACGAATGTGCGAAAGAAATATGTGGGAGGCACAGATCTATAAATAATTATTTATTTAATAAATAATAATTATTTATTGATCTGTGTGATCTATAAATAATTATTTATTTAATAAATAATAATTATTTATTGATCTGTGGTGGGAGGTTTGATTTCCAATTTAAGTAGTCATATACCGCTACGACGCATCCACGAACCGTTCAGTTTCACACCGTTTCACAGCTTCGTTTCGCTTCGCTTCGCTTTTTTCCTCGTAACTGGTACGCTGGTTTTTACCCTGCTTCGCTTAATAGCATTTCCTATTTTTGCTTGTATTTGTATATGTAAAGAAAATATCTATTTATCTTCCTATTTATCAAAATTACAATTATAATTATAAATTATAATTGAGCACTGTACACCATTACCCAGAAGCAGAAGGTAAGCAATTTAAACTAACGATACCGTCTTTTTCTGGCTAAAGAAATCTTAAGTACTTGCTAAAATCTATTGTGTAAGAAATACCCCAATAATATTTTCTTTTTCAAATATGTTCCATAGACCTACCTACATATATCGATCAGATACAGTTTTATTATATTATCTACATAATTATGTAATAATGCATTTAGAATTTTAATCGGAAGAAAACCCCAATTTTCGAGTTAAAATTATTAACCCTTGTAATGAAGAATATCTACTTACATACAAAATACATTAATGACCAAAATAAGCTAGTCGTTACAAAATCCTCGTTACTAGAATAGAATCCTCCCTCTTGAAATCTGTTTGTGGATGCATTACTAGAAGTTAGTAACAGATTCGGTTATAAATGGCCCGGAAACACGAAAATAACACGTTAACCGGAGTTATACTGCAGTGTTAACGTGAAACGAGAAGGAAGCCAAAATTCTAACGGCAATCTAGGGATACGGTTTGACATGATTATAGTGCGGGGCTTCGTCGAATAGCCCATTTAATAAACGATGAATCTTTTATACTGTTTTTATGTAGGTAGCAACAGCGGGCGCGGTCAGTAGTTGGATGGGTGACCGCTAGTGGCAAAAAATTCTTGAGTGTTTCCGTGCTTCGGAGGGCACGTAAAGCCGTCGGTCCTGGTTGTTATCACATGATAACAGTCGTTAGTCAGGTGGATCGTCGGCTCGTTTGTTACCTATTTCCATAAACAATAGTAAAAACCTAAACTTCAACTCCAACTTACAATTAGGGTTTCAAACCCTCCCAGACTAATGCTTCCTAGCCCCTTTGGTCCTATGATTTTTTTCGGTTTTTCCGTTAGATGCGTCTCAAAAGCATCTTAAGGCTTTTTAAGGAATTGGCAGTTCCCGAACGCAACCCATCCGAGTTGGATTCTACAAGTTACTTCTTTCTCGAAGTTGGACTTACCCATTTGGATTATTTGTCCCAGGTAAATGTATTCATCTACAACTTCGAAAGCAGCGCCGTCTACACCAACCGGTACGGTACATCTCACACCCAGATGGACATTCGACATGATTTTCGTCTTGCCCATTTTCATCTTAAGACCCACTCGTTGTGAGGCGCTGTTCAAGTTCCTGAGTATTGTACCAAGATCTTCCAGGGATCCCGCCAGGATGACTATACAGGGTGGTCCAAAAGTATGGAAACCCCTGAATAACTCCTCAGGAATGCATTTTGGAGAAAAATGTTTCGTACAAAAGTTTTTTGATTTTTCCTCGACTAACCGATGATGAGCTTGAATTTGACCTTGACCGTGGCTTTGAAGGTCAAATCAAGGTCGACTTCATTTTTTCAAATTGTAACCCCTATTTTTTATTCCGGATTCGGAAAGGGCAGAAAATTTTACGCAAAAAATGACCTTGACCCTAATCTTGCCCATGACCTTGAATGCTTAATTAATGTCATTTTTCGAACGGGAGACTCCCATTTTTATTTCGGATCTGGGAAGTACAACCGTAAATACAACCGTCCGTAGTATCTCTCAGTTTCTCTCCGAACTTCGGGTTTCGACGAAATTATAGTACCGGATTCGGTCTTCAACCTCGTAAGCTGACTTTGCCCAATAGAAAAATATCTGATGAATACTTCGGAGCGCTGGTTTCGCTCTATTATGTTTTTTACACGATTTGCGTTGTGTTTGCACAAATCGCGTTGCCTGCACGTGGAGATCTGTTCATTGAGCCGTCGGTACTCCGCCGTAGAGGTTGGAGATTGCACACATAGTTCTCGTCGATCCCTCATAAGACCGAAAGTTTGTTCTGAGAGAACTTGAGATCTACCACTGAGGTGGGTCTTGAAATACTTCACACCTACCCGGTTAGTCCACCGACGTGCACAATTCTAGGCACGCAAAACAGTTCTGTAGCTCAAGTTGAAAGTTTTCGGATCCCTGGATTTGGACAGGTGTTCGGCGAAGCCTAGACCTCATCAGGCGTGACCGTTAGAGTTTCACGTCGATATTTAATGTGCCTCTTACAAGACAGTGACCGCTTCCAGTTTTGAACCTGCTAATCACAGAGACATCATTAAATGTGCCGTTTGTCTGCCAGAATGAAGTCTATCTCGCTTTTGTGGAACCATTTGGACTTATCCAAGTCCACTTGCGTTGAGGCTTTTTTCTGAAGAATGAGTTCATCATAAAAAGATCTTCCTTCTCCAAAAAGTTAGCCAGCTAGTGTCCTCGGTGGTTCCGTCGTCCAATTCCGAAGAGACCCACTTTCCTCTCGGCACCATTTTGCGTGGCCAGTCTCGTGTTACAGTCCCCCATCACAATTGTGAAATGACCTTTATGTATGGCTCTACTGATATCCTCATACATAACAACCTCATCGTCGGGATGTGTCGAAGTCTTATCTTATAATTCGTTCTTACACTATCAAAGATCTATTTTTGTTCAAGATATGAGTATCGGAGAGATTTGCAAATCATATAGATATGAGCATGACCTCAAATATCGACTTTGTAAGAAAATGTCTAACGATGATAAGAAATTCGGCCAGCGATAGCCATATGATATTTACAAATCTCGTATCATCATGATGATTCGTTATCATAATGACGTATTAATTTATTACGACTACCTATATTGGAATGACTGACCAAAGCAACCCGAGCAGAGTAAAAAATTACGAAACATGACCTCACATCAAGCATGACTTGTAAAACATAACACATTATTTATCGTCCTATACACAAGTAAAGTCGATCTTGTTTAACTACCCTTTTTCCTGTTTTTTCTTATCATCAGTGGAAATAAGATCCAAAATCAAAAGCATAATAAAGGCTATACTGTGATAATTCCATTCCAAATATGCTTAGGTCTTTGAAAAAGAAGTGTTTTCAAGCTTCGTATCGTACAGTATCGTATCCAAAATTCCAACCAACATTCCAATAAACCTGCCTTGGAGCAATAAATAATCTTGTTGTACAGAATAGGTACTATGATTATATAGTACCCACCCACCCTTTGTTTTGTGATTGTTACAAATTCTGTCTGCCTCTGAGCTTGTCTCTAGAAGAAAAATAGGAATCTTTCATTTAATAGGCGCAAAAAGCTGATAGTCATTAACTGAAGATAATGGAAAAAAATATTCACAGTAATTGCCAATGTTAGGTACTTCATTTAATGATGGGAATTTCTAATGCTCCGTTTTTTTCGGGGTAGGTAGTTACTGCACTAGGGATAAAAAAGGTAAAAAGGCGGTAGAATTAATTGTTAAAGATGCTGGCTTGTTAGGTTTTGGTCGCATTGCAGGCGAATAAGTCGCCGATGCTGACTCAACACCTTTTTTTTTTTTTTTTTTTTGTCGCTGGAAAATCCTCATGGATACCCGACAGGCGCGGGGGGGCGCTGTCGGGTTATGCCGGACTCTTACCGGCTAAAAACCAGCGGTGTTCCTCCTCACCGTCTTCCGGCGGAGCTGCGGGGACGCATTCGCACACTTCCGCTGCTCCGCCGACGGTTGCCCGGGGCTCGGGCCCATCTTGTGGGGCGCCCAGCTGTGGTGCCACTCACCATTCAAACTGGCGTGCCGGAACACGGGACACGCCAGCCGCCTCGGGGGTCTCCTCCAACTGGGCGATGGTACCCCCCGGTTCCACCGCCCGGAGACCCCGGTTATGGGGGAAGACGGCGCTCGTGCGCCAGGCGCCTCCGCCCAACTCTCTTCCGGCGGATTGGGTTACAGAGAGGGTCGTCCTCCCTCGCCCGCTCCGCCGCCTCCTTTTGCGCCATGACGCATTCACAAAACCGGAGCGCCGCCTTCCACGCTCTGTCGCTGCCGACCATGGCTCTCACGACGCCCGGCAGCGACAGGTCGCCCCCAATAACCGCCGCGAGGCTCGCCCGCGGCTCCGCCCACTCCGGGCACTCCGCCAGCGTGTGCTCCGCTGTGTCCTCCGGACACCCACAAGCGTGGCACACGCTGGTCGGCTCTCGACCCGCCACGTTGCACAGGTACCTGCCGAAGCAACCGTGCCCCGTAAGGACCTGCACAGCGCGGAAGGTGAGGGCCCCGTGTCGGCGATCGACCCACCTTTCCAGGACGGGCCGAATCGCCTCCACCGTTCTTCTGCCGGCGGTCGGCTCTGCCAGCTTTTCCTTCCATTTCCGGAGGAGGACCTGGCGGTCGAGTCGCCCCTGCCGCCCGGCCTCCTCCGGCTCCGGTTCCACCACATCGGCTCGTGCTGCTGCGCTGCGGCGCCAGTACGCTGCCGAGAGCACCTCCGCGTCCAGGTCCCACGGTGGGGTCCCGGCCAGGACGCATGCCGCCTCGCACGAGATGGTGCGATATCCTCTCACCACCCTGATCGCCATGACCCGTTGCGCTTGGCGCAGGAGGGTCCTGTTCTGGGCGATCAAGGTGTCCGCCCAGATCGGGGCCCCGTAGAGGGCCATCGACCGCACCACCCCGGCGTACAGCCGCCGGCATGCAACCGACGGTCCGCCCAGGTTCGGCAGCAGCCAGCTCAATGCTCCAGCCGCGCGCAACAACCTGGGGACCAACCGTCGGAAGTGCTCTCGGAAGTTCCATCGACTGTCGAGGACGACGCCCAGGTACCGCATCGTCGACTCGACAGCGATGGAGACGCTGCCGACCACCAGCCGGGATCCTGCGGGAGGGGCGCGTCGGGCTCCGTGGAAACACAGAGCCTCCGACTTCTCCAGCGCCACCTCCAGCCACAGCCGGCGGATTCGGGCCACCACTTGGGCCACTCCGGCTGTCGCCAATAGGGCCGCCTCCCGGTACGTGGCGCCGCAGGACGTGACGAGGGTGTCGTCGGCGTAACAAGTTACGTCGACCCCCCGTAGATTAGCGCCTCGCAGCACCCAGTCGTAGCCGATGTTCCACAGCAACGGCCCAAGAACCGAACCCTGTGGAACACCGCACGTCATGACCCGGCGGCCCCACCCGTCGCGCGTCGGGTACACCACTTCCCTCTCGGAGAAGTAGTCAGAGAGGAGACGACGCAGGTAGTCGGGCACGCGATGATAGCCCAGCGCCGTCTCGATACAGCCCCAGGGGAGGGTGTTAAAGGCATTGGCGATGTCTAGAGACACCGCCAAGACGACCTTTCCCCGTGACACCGCCTCCTCCGAGAGGTCCCTCACACGCGCGATGGCGTCGACCGTCGAGCGGCCTCGGCGGAAACCGAACTGCCGGTCGCTCAGCCCCGGCCCGACCCGTTCAAGGTGCTCAACGAGGCGCGCGGAGATAATCCGCTCGAAGAGCTTGCTCACCTCGTCGAGCAGCACTATGGGCCGGTATGCCGACGGCGAGTCCGCCGGGCGACCCTCCTTGCGCAGCAGCACGAGCCTGCCGACCTTCCACTTCCTCGGAAAGCGGCCACGCCGCATACAGGAGTCGAAGAGCGCGACGACCCTGGGCCCGAGGGCCTCCAGGGCTAGCGCCCACACCCTACCGGGTACCCCGTTGGGGCCCGGTGCTGTGCTCTTGGCGCGGAGCCGCTCCACCGCAGCCTCCAGCTCCGCCCGAGACACCTCGGGCACCGGGGCGCTCGAGCTCTCCGACGATGCAGCCGCCACGGGCGGCGGCGCCGAGTCGGCCCTCTCTGGGAAGAGAGTGGCAACGATGCTATCCACCACCTCTGGTTGGAGACTCTGGGTCAGCGGAGGGGCCCAGGGGCGCAGCTGGCCACGCACCGTCTTGTACGGGCGCCCCCAGGGATCCCTATTCAGGGTCTCCAACCACTCTCCCCACGACTCGGCCTTTGCCTCCCGTATGGCGATCTGCAGAGAGATGCATCTCTCCCTGTACGCGGCGTAGAGGCGGCTTTCCTCGGCGTCCACCCGCCTTCGCCGCCTTCTGTAATGGGTGTACTGGCGTCTGGCCGCTACGCACGCTTCCCGAAGCCGGCGCAGGTCCGCCGACCACCAGTACACCCATCTGCGGGGCGGGAGCGGTCTGGCGCGCGACATACCGGCGTCGCACACCTGCGCCATCGACTCGCTCAACCGCTCCGCTCGCCCGTCCACGTCGGCCGCCGGGCCCTCCGGCGCCGGTAGCCAAGCCTGGACGATGGACGCCTCGATGATGACGTCACCGTCGATGGTCTTGAGGGCCCAGCGCGGTCCGTCCCCACGCGGGGGCCGGCTCTGGGGAGCTCCAGGGTCGGCGGCGACCTCGTACCGGATATACCGGTGGTCCGAGAGCGTCTCCGCCTCCCCGAGCACCCTCCAGTTTCGGACACGGCGCGCAAGACACGGGGTCGCGAACGTTAGGTCCACGATGGAGCCCCCGTTGTGCCGCACGCACGTGTCTACCGACCCCCGGTTTAGAAGAACTAAGCCCGACGTGGCAGCCCACTCCTCCAGTACCTCGCCCCGCGCATCAGTGACCGGGGAACCCCAAGCCGTCGACTTGGCGTTGAAGTCCCCGGCGACCAGCACCGGGATTGGGTAACTCTGGCCGACCAGAGCACCGACCTCGAGCAGGAATTGCTCGAATGCGGCCAGGCTCCGGTTCGGCGAGAAGTACACGCCGACGATCGTCACGCCCATAAGGGTGACCGCGACGCATCCATGGCCCTTCGCTGATTTGTCGAAGGGCGGGGAGCCGGCGGCCGTCTGCGCGACGATCGCCACCGTGTCCTCCCGGTCACCAACCCAGTTGTCCCTGGTGGGGACGAGGTAAGGCTCCGCCACCACCGCCGCCTGGATCGACCACTCGGCCAGGCTCTGGTACAAAAGGTCCTGAGCTCTGGCCGAGTGGTTGAGGTTCGCCTGAAGGAGAGACATGGCCATACTTAATCTACGACCATGTCTGCGACCCTCTCGGCGCGCTCCGCGTCAGCGGCGGACGGGCGGGCCGGCCGGGGGTGGGCTGTTGGGCCTTTCCCGGCGGGCTTTTCCTTCTTTTTCCGCTTTCCGGATTTGGCGGACTTGGCGGGGGCGGAAGCGGCACATGCTCCGCTACCCGCTCTGTGGTCCGCCGGCTTCTGCCTCGCCTCGCACAGCGGGCAGCGTGGGGCAGCGGAACAGCCAGCCGCCTTGTGGCCCGGTTGACCGCAGCGATAGCAGACATCGCTGCGGTCCACCTCGGCGGTGCATTTGTTCTGTACGTGCCCCGAATCGAGGCACCGGTGCTGACTCAACACCTACACTGACCGCCATCAACTATAAATAATGTATAATATTTTTTTATAAAATATCTAAAAATCTATCAACACTATAAATATATTTTTTACATCATATTATAGAAGCTGAATTCATATATGTATGTACATATAATTATTTTATTATTTGTTTAAACTCGTAAACAAAATAAAAACTTTGACATTGTCTTGCAAACGTATTATAGTTATAGCATTGCATAACATTGCGTAACACTGCATGGCATTAAATAACATTGCGTAGGTAACATTGGCAAATTTTTTTTTTGGAAATAAAACAATGGCAGGTATACAGGGTGGATTTTTGAGACGGGTCAGTAAGGGCAGGTACCTTAACCGTTATAGTTACAGGAAAACGTTCCTAGGAGACTATCCATAACTTTTTAAGATATTCTGAACTGCATTCACAGATTTTTGAGAAAATGTACGGTCAGCGAAAAAAGTGCTAAAATCCAAAAAAAAATATTTTTATGCCTATCGACCCTACTTCGTATGGGGATCAAAATACTCTATGGGACCATTTAAGGTATGAGTACTAGAAATGTCAGAAAACGCTAAAACATTTTCCATACATTTTGTACTGAAAAACGATAAATCAACCCGTAATATTCTTTATTGCCAAACAATCCTATTTCTTACTACGATTAAAATATTCTTTAAGGCCTATTGAAATTTAAATACAAAAACCACGGTAAGACACAACATATCACACAAACTTAAAGATAGGTTATCTACGAAATAAATTGTTCAAAATGACCGCCGTTTTCACGAATACATAAGTTCACTCGTTTTTGAACTGAGCAAGTAACAGCGGAAAGTTTTCTTTGATGGTTATTATTTAAAATCCTCGTTAATGCCTCTTTCAGCTCCTGAACACTGTCGTACTTACTTTTGTAGACTTCATTTTTTAGGTGGCCCCACAAAAAAATCGAGAGGCTAACGCTTCTGGGCTGCGAGATGGCCACTTAATTGGACCATGTGTTCCTATGCAATGTGTCCCGAATTGTTTGTTCAAGTTAGAACGCGTAAGACGGCTGTTATGTGGCGGTGCGCCATCTTGTGGAAAATAAACTTTTCGCAATTCCGTCAGGGGCCATTCATCCAACTGGTTTTGAAGATTCAAAATTCAAAATTTACTTTCAAACTTCTTTTTTATAATTTTTTTTACTTATTTTTTTTAGGAACAAATAAGGTTGTTTGGCGATAAAGAATATTACGAGTTGATTTATCGTTTTTCAGTACAAAATGTATGGAAAATGTTTTTAGCGATTTCTGACATTTCTAGTACTCATAACTTAAATGGTCCCATAGAGTATTTTGATCCCCATACGAAGTAGGGTCGATAGGCATAAAAATATTTTTTTTTGGATTTTAGCACTTTTTTCGCTGACCGTACATTTTCTCAAAAATCTGTGAATGCAGTTCAGAATATTTTAAAAAGTTATGGATAGTCTCTTAGGAACGTTTTCATGTAACTATAACGGTCAAGGTACCTGCCCTTACTGACCCGTCTCAAAAATCCACCCTGTATATTTTAATGCAGTAAGTACTAACCATAACTGTTAATTTCTATGGTTTAGTTGTTCAGTATTACTTTTAACAACATTCTAAACTACTGGGCTTATTTTGTTCTTTTTATTTTTTTTACGCAGTCGGTTTTTTTTTATTATTTTTTTATTATAAAAAATCATTTAGCGTTCTTGCTGTTAGTCTCTGGAATTCTTTTTTATACCACTGAATGAATTTCTATACCACTAACAATAAGAAGGCCTCCAATTCTTCTCCTTTAAGAGACAACTTATCGAGCACTACATGTCCCTTACATTGCAGGCTTACTTTCGTTCATCTGTCTTTACTTAATATTCTTTTGTTTCTAAAATCTGTTTTTCTGTAAAAACAGTATTTTGCCAAATAAACATGAAAATTAATCATGTTTTTTCAAGGTGACCCACACACACACACACACATACACACACAAGCACGCACACATATACATACATGACCACACATATACACACCAGCACGCACTAGCGTAAGCACTTTCATACTGTAAGCCATGGCTGTAAACACTTACGTACATACCTACATCTGGACTCTTTCGTTAACACACTCTCGCCCGGAAGTCTCAGAACATAAAGCTGTAATAGCGTTGCACGCGTTGGGAAGAAGTAGTAAACATAAAATATATATATATTAATAAAACAAACTATACATTATATTTCTTATGTTACTTACCTGGCCTACTTAAGCACCTTAATTTTATTAGTTTAAATTCTTAATTTGTATATTCTATTTTGTTTTAATACGTTAAGTACATAGTTTCATCTAGTACGTGTGTATGAACATGTTAATGTTAAGTACGGCATTGTAAATCACCGCATGTTGATGCCAATTGACCGAACTACACGACAGAAACAGGGCACACTGAAAACCAGCGGTTGGGGCATTCCGCCACAACTAATGCTGAGTGTGTTCCTTTTTCGTCGTGTTTCGCAACAAACTTTAGCTCCTCATATTTTGTTTTTAATAGCATGCATTTTTTGTTATTTTGGTTTGATTTGTTGTGTAAACTGGCGAATTAAAGTTATTCTATTCTATTCTATTCTAAAATTAAATAATCGGGTATTATGCCTATGATATTCGTTATCCTTAATAGGAGAGACCCGTGCCCAGTAGTGGGCCATTCCATAAATGGTCGAACCACCCTCAAGCTATCTGCCATCTACGGTTGATCCACTACTTACGGGACACCCTGTCTATAGATGAGTATCTTCTGCTTCCATTTTTTCATCGTGCATTTTTTTATACGATTCATGTTTATTTTCGTACATCTTTGGTCGATACGCTATCTTTTTTAAAAACAAAGTGACGTTAAATTAAACCATAACATAGCTTCAAATTCCAAAAAATGCGTTTTAAATGAGACTGGTTAATCCCTTCTACAAGATTTCGGTACCGATACTTTGGTTCGATACCGTTCACGACATTCACGGCTTCTAAAACTTAGGGCGGATTCCACCAAAGTTCTATAAGTACACATTGCAAGTTATCCTGAAAAAAGTATTTTTTTTATTGTCATAGTAGGCTTCGTTTGAACGTTGTGATGGTAACGACAGTGGGCATCACTATAATCCGGTGAAAGCAAGAGCATAAATATTGTACTTTAGTTAGTTGCTTATAGTTATTATTATTTTGTTCATCCATCATCTAGTTGGTATTCATTCATTATTTGAGGAATACTTACTATGATTTAACATGGTAGGGGAAGGGGGGGCATAACGGGGACGTTAAGGGAAATAGCCAATAACAGTTTAAACAAAATATATTAAGTAATTATTATAATCATAACACTTTGGTTACATATTAGGGTTATCATTTGGCATAGAATTTGGCGAAGTAACTAATCAAATAATGCTTAAATTTTAATTAACGAAATCCTCATGAAAACCCCATTGTGCCCCGTGGTAGGGGCAGTATGGGGTACATGGTTATTTTATTCACAATATGTGCAGATGTGAATTTCTTCTGGGTTCTCGTCGTCAACACGAGCACAGGCTGTATGACAACATCGTCTGCATAGCTGGCAGGCCACCCAACCCTCCGCAGACTTTAAATAATTGTATGTTTCTCATCAAGGCAATACAGGCATAAAGTATCCTCGTCTACGTTTTGTATAATGTATGTATTGCCTCTCGAAGTTTTCTTTTTGTACGTTCGTACCATATGTAATACCTAAAACAAAATTAAAATTCCAATATCAAATATTCACATCATTCCTTTAGGCTACCTTACATAATGGGGTACCCCGTCATGCCCCATAGCCATGACCCCGTCATGCCCCCACTGGTAACATTATTTGAAATAATTGACAAAAAAAACGAATCGATAGTTAGAGTGATTTTGTTTAAAACATATCAATAAATAATATCTCTACAAAAACACAACAAATAAACAATAATAGTAATGAAAACACTTACCTTTTTACATGTGTTTCCATATTCACTCAAAATTAGATGAAATCACATCAAAAAATATTTATTTTCGTAAAAATCAAACGACTGCAGACTAGTCGCCGGTCACTGTCGGATTAAATACTGATACAAAATGGCCATCTATTAGTGAAAACAACAAACGTCTAGTGTGCATCGTTACTAGTTTGTTTGGGTGACCCCGTCGTGCCCCGTGACCCCGTTATGCCCCCCCTTCCCCTATTTGGTCTAAACCGCCACTCAAAGGTAGAACTGAAAATGAAATCCGGATATGTTTTGATGTTCTTCGATTAATTATACCTGCTCATTAAGAATGGTGTACAAAATAAATCTTCATGGTCTGCAGTAAATTTTTAGTTTTCAACCATAATCGCTACTGGCTGCAAGAAGTATGATTTATCTTGTCACTTTTGTCATGCAATAACTAATTTAAGTTTCTGATTACAATGAAAAGTAGTGATTATGTTATTTGTGACTTTGTGAATGAAACTCATAATTTTGAGTCGTAGACAGTTTTGCATACTAAATACTAATTAATCATTTATATTAAACCGACAAGTAGTATAAAATGACGTTATAGTAAGCGACTGTGCATAGCAATCGTGGTTAATTTTATTGATTTATCATTATTAAACACTAGCTGTTGCCCGCAGCTTCGCATACGGAAATGGAAATTATGTTTTACCTTAGTTGCAAACTTGAAGCAAATCGGTTGATGTTTTAAAAATATTCCATACTTTTCATCCAATTTCCCAGGGAAACCTTTTAATTTTCTGGGATAAAAATTTACCTAAAATATGACCCGGCGTATTAGTAACAACTTTACCAATTTTCATCGAAATCCGATGTGATGCCCGGACAGACAAACAGACAATTGAGTTCTATTATAGTATAAATTTATGTTAAAGTGACCATCTTTGAATAAGTTGGTGAGTGACTCAGCGTTTTATGTAACGGTAATATGCCGGCGCACAGTCGATACATGAGACGAGTAATCAGTAAAGTGAACTGTGAACTGCGTGAGCGAGTGAAAAGCAAAGCTGTGCAGTGTGCTTCTCGTTTAGTTCAGTCAGACAGTCAGTGTTCGCTTCGTTTCGTATCGTATCAGTGGCGGCGTGGCGCGGCCATAGAGCAAAATTTTATATATACAGGCGAGGCGATTGTTGTCGGGCAGGCCGCAGGCGACAGCAAGCGTAATCGGCGGCACTTGTGCTTCGCAGTTCGCACGCGTGTTCTGTGATTACCATTCCGTCTGTGATAAATATTATTAATATTCTTAAAAAGTTTATATTTAAGTCGCTTTAAAATATTATTCAGCTAGCTCTAATAAAATTATCGTGGTTCACGTGATACAATTTAGTGTACTTAATTTGTGGTCTGTTGGTTACGCGTTTCTACGAAAAGCTACATAAAAATAGCCCTTCACTGTGGTGCAATAGATCATCAACTTAAATTTCCCAACTGATAGGCAAGTACTTAAAAAAGCACACGATCTTGGCAGTGAGATAATATTTCAAAGTGTAGATACGAAACTATGAGCTAATAGTGTGCTAATGTTAAGTGCAAGTGCTTAAAAAAGTTTAATATAGAAAAGTAAACATGGACTCAAAAGTAATATTGAAGGAGAAAAATCCCCATGAACAGGCTAATCCAATATCAAAATTGTTCTTATGGTGAGTATTTGAGTAGTATATACTGAATAGTATTGGTCACATTACTTTGATTGGACGTCGGACGACGATTGAATTGCTTTGTTTTCAGTTCTTATTAGCTTTGCAAGGTGTCCCGGTTTGGCCGGTTTACGCGGGACGTCCTAATTTTCTAACTCCTATATTTCATAGTTTTTAACTAACAAATTAATGCTTTCCCCAGATAATTTTAAGACGCAAAACATTTTGTGAAAGCCGTTAATAAGTTTTAATTTCTTCACGTTTAAACGTTTTTTCTTATCTAATTATATATATACCTACTTAAATATTAATATTTCTTGTAGCTGGCTGTTATTTAGTTAATTTTGACATGCAAAACGTAATGTTGTTTGAACTTTTTAAAATATAAAAATAGTTGCCTTTTATCTTTTACGTTATGATCTATCTATACGATTTCATTAAATTATTTTTGTACCACTTCTGATATGCTAATCAATTTCCCGATTATATTCATTGTCCGTCCTGAATTATGACATATTGCTCTTGGCAACCCTAGTTCCCATTGTATGTCAAAGTTAAACAATTAATTTCTGATTCTTGAAAATTAGCAGATACAAAATGAATATTTTAGTTGCAAGTTTAGCTGTTACCGTCCTGTAGTTTGAGTATGAAAGCATTGAAGGGGCTAATTATAAACAATGTTATTTATATTTCTTGTCGTCCCTCGTCATGTCACTACCAGGGAGGGACATTCCCTGTAGTTTTAATAAGACTTGAAAAAAATTTCAAGCGTCGATAACAGCTTAAAAAGACAATTCAATAGACTTGCAACTGAATAGGTCAGTAAAAAAATCATTTGGCCACATTTTTTCCTGAATTAAACCTGAATGATCTAAGTAGGTACGTGACAACGGTTGTTGCTAAATGAAATAGACACGAAGACTCCAAGAGCCGTTGCATGCATTTCACACAGGCCTCACAAATAGATATTTAAATCTTATGTCGTCGGAAAACATTCTGGACCAAGTCTCAAAATTTTTTTATTGATTACAGTACACAAGTGCAATCTGTTATTGTGTTGAACGCGCTAGCCTTTGTAAAACGACCTACTCGAATTGACACGATAACGTTTTTGCGGTATCGCTAATAAATCATTTGTCATGCTCACATGCGTTCTGAGAGTTAACGTCTCTATCTGAACTGATCTGATCGATGAATGTGAAAAGGTGGTATCTGGATATTAAACAGAAGCATTTATAAGTTAGGGCGACATAGCATCATCTTAATCCATTTGACTTGACGATGATAGTAAATTTAAATCGCTATTGTTTCAGATTTTTGCGATCAAAATATCGGTCGCTAAAAATCTGATTCTAATAAAACTTCCATGTGAGGTGACCTGATTTACTTTGACGTGAATCAATGTCACATGAAATTCAAATATTTGTTATGTAAGGTTTCACGCGTATTTTAAGGTGTCACCATCGAAACAGCAATAACAGTCCTTTATACTATAAACTTTTCTAAATCCTTTATATCCACGTACGTCACAAGGAATGTCCAACTCTCAGAATACAGATACAGTGTTGAGTGTTCTGTATTCTGACGTCCAACTGTCAATGCCAAAAATTTTTACGTTCAGAAGTGGGTGAGGTTTTCTGATTTGTTTTAAAGTGTTCTTTTCCTATTCCTGTCCAGTTTCAGAGAATCATAAATATTTTGATAATATTGGTCATAACATAGATAGTGTTAGGTTTGATCATTCGCTGTATGGCTTTACGGAAAATCCTTTTTCCAGCACTCTCTGAATGTCAATAACTTTAGTTTTTTATGTTTCTTAACTTTTGCTAAAATTATATTTGTATCTGAAACTTATTAACTGTTATGTATTAGTTCTTTCCACCCAGGGTTGACTGGTGTACAATGCCATTGAGCATTAAGTTTGCCTTTGTTTATCCTTTTTGTATAAGGTGACATAAATTTTTAATAATTAAATAATTTACATACTTAGTTACTTAAAGTTATTAACTTCTTGCTTTGCACCTGCACTATTTTATAACTTTAAAAAAATATTGACTGTTGTTTTTATTTCATTAATTCAAGTCGCAAAGCCAATACCAACGCACCAAGTCAGCTACTTCAACCTTAGACATCAAGTTTTTTGACAAGAAATTTTCTAAAACTGGTAGTTCCAGTTTAGTTTACCTAATGTAATTAAAATGTTACTTTTTAATTTTTTTATTCTTGTAATTAAGGACTTCATTATAAGAATAAAAATTTCAAGATACTTAATTTTTATTTTTTGTTTTAATTTTTATGTTTATTAAAACCATCTTCGAATATACTTAGAAAATAACAGAGACAAGTACCTAGCCGATACTCGAAGGCCGACGAGTCGTGACGTTTTAGTTTTTGTCACCATTAGAATTGATGTGCCGTTTGGCGACTACATTTAATTGACTTGCCTCCACTTAGACGAACTAATTTTACGCAACATACCAACCTAGCTGGAATCCATATTAATTGATCCTACATAACATATAACTACCTAGTGCGGCACACGCCGCACGTCTTAGCTAGGATCACTGAACCAGAATTAGTATTTAGCGGCGTTTATAAATTGTTGTATTTAAATCCTCTAGATTTTATTCGTCACTATTGCGAGGGTGTAGATCCTCCACAAGTATCAGGTATTAAGACTCACTCTCAGGGCAGGGTAGGTAGGTATAGTTATTGAGACACAACTTCGATTCTCCATTATATTGCAACTACCTATTTGATACATAACACCACCGACATAGATAGTAAACATAACACAATTACTATGCAAATTAAAAACTGTTTATAAAAGTAATATAAAAATAATAACGTTCTTATAAATTTTCAAGCTCCCATTATCAAGTGATGGAAGCCCAGCTGACAGATGCCTTTTTTGTAAAAAACCAGTTGTCAAAATTTGAAAAATTAAAAGAAAATGCATCTGCCAACCAAGGAATATTGAACGAGGTATTATTACACCTCGTTACACTATTAAAAAAATCTATAATTAAATTATTGACTTCATTAAATGTTATCTTTTGATCTTTAATTTACGAAACCTAGTTTACGAAACTGGAAATAGGTACTATTACATCTAAGTCGAACAAAAAAGAGATGCCTTTATATTTTGGTAAAACTGGAAGTTTCAGAAATTTTGTTTAACTATGCAAATTCAAATCTTTGCGTTTTTACGGTTTAAGACATTTTTTAGTTTCTGTTAATACTCGAGTTACACGCAAACTGTCCCTCAAAATAACTTTTATACTAACTGGCGCCCAAACGTTACCCTCGTAACGTGGAAAAGACTGTCAGACAGTTTTGGCTGATTCATTTGCGCTTTTTTATTTATTTCTCGAAACTTGAAACCAGCGATGCAAACCGCGGTATAGGTTATCTATTGGTGATGTAACCTCTACCATAATACCTCTACCTAATATGGTTTATCTTACGATAGATCACTTCATATTATGCGTCTTTACGCAGATAAAAAAACATGTGTGTCCGCAGTGTAATCTCAATTGAGTGCACAAAATCGTGACTATTTTTATGCGGAAAATCTGTATGTACGTAATAGGTATTAGGTTATTTCCATAAAAAAATTATACGTTATACTATACTCTTATACTCATAAAATGACGTCAAAGCAAGTTTATTTTATAGTGTACGTTATTTGACAATATTTGCAAGATCTTCACGCTTATAAGTACATTATGTATTACACATCCGAGACATTAATTGCATGATAAACACTAACTATACTCGGGGCACATTCGGTTTGGACTTTACGCACAGAAGAAATAATAAGTAGTGCAATATAATAGTAGGTACTTTATGGTAACATTGTGTTGCCTAGCAACCACAAACAACGACATGACAACGACTAATATTGGGCGCGTTCCACTTGACGTTCACAACGATCACGCTCACGACCGCGGTTTTTCCCGTTCCACTTGCTTGTGCACCGTCCACTTCGACCATTTCGACTCACCTGAAGGGGTGGGTTATGAGTTTGGTGTGAGCGAAATTAATGACGTCATCACTGACGTTTTCGCCGCGACTATGACGACCGTGGTCGCTAAGTGGAACGACAAATGGGTCATTTTGATCGTTGTGAAACTTGTGAACAATGATATTATACCTAGTCTGGCCATAAATACTGTTACATAAAAACTTTTCTTTTTTTCAGCTTTTTAATTATTTTGAATTAGGAACACGTATATTAATTAAATTTTAAATTAAATTAAAAACTTCTTTCGATTTCGCGCCAATTCACATACTTTTTCGTGTTCATTATCAAATTACAATATCGAATGGGGTGTTAAAGAAAATAGGATTGCAGTGATCGCCTTGCACAAAGTGGGTATGGAGCCGTCGGTCATATTCCAGACACTTCAAAAGCTTGGTATCAGCCGTATGTTCGTATATCGTACAATCAACAGATACAACAACACTTCGTCTGTCGAAGACCAGAAAAGATCGGGGCGGCCGCGTGCTGTTAGAACTACAAAGGCTGTTAATGCTGTTAAAGCCAGAATTCGTCGAAACCCCATTAGGAAGCAAAAAATCTTATCGCGAGAAATGAAGATTCCCGCTAGGACTCTGTTGCGTATTATAAAACAAGACCTGAAGCTCGGTGCTTATCGTCGATATACAGGACATGCCCTAAATCAATCTTTACAATTAAAGAGAGTGGATCGATCAAAACGCCTTCTGTCGCGATACGCAGGTGAAAGGCACAGAAATATCCTCTTTACCGATGAAAAAATTTTCACGATTGAAGAACACTACAATAAGCAAAATGATAAAGTGTACGCTCACAGTTCTAAAGAAGCTGCTCAAGTGGTCGGGAAGGTACAACGTGGTCATCATCCTGCGTCAGTGATGGTTTGGTGGGGCGTGTCTTATCAAGGAGTCACAGAAGGAGTGAAAACTTCAGCCAAAGTGTATCAAGATACAGTCTTGGATCATGTTGTGAAACCTCTCAGCAATACTCTTTTTAAAAATATACCGTGGACTTTCCAACAGGACTTTGCACCTGGTCACAAGGCACGAACTACCCAAGCCTGGCTTGAAACCAATGTTCCGGACTTTATAAGAGCTGAAGACTGGCCCTCATCTAGGCCAGACCTCAACCCTTTAGACTTCAAATTATGGTCAGTTTTAGAGGACATGGCCTGCTCTAAACGACACGGCGACATTGAGTCTCTTAAAAAATATTTGGAGCAAGCAGTGGCGAAATTTCCCTTGGAAACAGTGCGTAAATCCATAGATTCGTGGCCAAACAGATTAAAGGCCTGTATAAAAGCCAAAGGTGGCCATTTCGAATAGAATATTTTTTTTATTTTTTGCTGAGACTTTAATAAATATTTAGGTATAAATTTTATTAATATTACATTACTTCATTTAAAAAAAAGCATTTTCATTTGTAACAGAACTTATGGCTGGACTAGTTATATTAAAAAGAGGCAGATATGTCATAAGCGCGCGTTGTGTGACTCAAAAAGCCAAACGAAGCGCGAGGGCACTACCTACCTTTTCCCGAAGCGCTTCGTCGTTTGTTTGAATCCTCATAACTTGAGTCTGGATTATATAAGACCAGTCATTGATTCCTCGTTAGTAAATAAATAAAATAAAAAAGAAAATGTGTGCAATTCACACGTGGTAGAAGTGAAACTTTCCAAAATTTTGGTTTCAAGATAATGAGATGAAAAAGCAATAAATCGAATCTTCTACCTTGTTCCTCGCGCCATCTATGAATACAACTTAGCACTTTTTAAAAATCTATCTAGCAATAAAACGAATCTTCTATCTTACTCCTCACGCTATCTATGAATACAACTTAGCACTTTTTAAAAATCTATCTAGCAATAAAACGAATCTTCTATCTTATTCCTCGCGCCATCTATGAACACAACTTAGCATTTTTACTGTCTGTATAATCGGTCGGTCGATCGACAGATATTAAACCACGAAAATGAAATTCTTATTTTTTGTTGATAAATTCTTTGAAAATATTTAAAAGAGCATTTGAAAGTATTTAAAAACAGTATAAAAATAAAACTAAAAAAAAGAAAATGTGTGCAATTCACACGTGGTAGAAGTGAAACTTTCCAAAATTTTGGTTTCAAGATAATGATATGAAAAAGCAATAAATCGAATCTTAAAGCAATAAATCGAAGCGCCATCTATGAATACAACTTAGCACTTTTTAAAAATCTATCTAGCAATAAAACGAATGTTCTATCTTACTCCTCACGCCATCTATGAATACAACTTAGTATTTTTACTGTCTGTATAATCGGCTGGTCGATCGACAGAATGAAAGAATGAAATTCTTATTTTTTGTTGATAAATTCTTTGAAAATATTTAAAAGAGCATTTGAAAGTATTTAAAAACAGTATAAAAATAAAACTAAAAAAAAAATAAAACTAAAAAAAAAGAAGAATTGTGAGACGCGAACCTGCGCATCAGGTATTGTGAATCTACGTCCTGACCATTGAACCACGGACAAGTTAAATTGAATGATGAAATTAGCGGTTATATTATCTTACCTGTCGTTGCATCCGGTTTCAAATCACTAACGATTCTAAAGAAGTTTCACTTCAAAAAAAACAGTATAAAAATATAACTAAAAAAAAAGTAATACTGAGAGACGCGAACCTGCGCATCAGGTATTGTGTATCTACGTCCTGACCATTGAGCTACGGAGAAGTTAAATTCTAAGACGAAATTAGCGGTTATATTATCTTACCTGTCGTTTTTCCGTTGCATCCGGTTTGAAATCACTAACGATTCTAAAGAAGTTTCACTTCAACAATTGAAATGTGTGCTGGGACACATAGAAGAATTGAAACTTCAACGGACAAGTAGAAAAACGAATGGCAACGGACAAGTGGAAAAACGAATAGGAAAGAACAAGTAGAAAAACGAATCGGAACGGACAAGTGGAAAAACGAATCGGAACGGACAAGTGGAAAAACGAATCGCAACGAACAAGTAGAAAAACGAATCGGAACGGACAAGTGGAAAACGAATCGTAACGGACAAGTGGCAAAACGAATCGCAACATTTTAACTTGAAGTTATACTATTATATTGCAGCACATAACTAGGTGCTCGTAGGAAACAAATGTGTCGATAAAGCGATAAAAAAAAACAAAGAAATAATTTAAAAAAAATTTCAGACGTATCCGAAATACTTCTTTAATTTTCATATCAATTAAGTAAAAATACAACCGAATGCATAAAATAAATTGAAAATCATTAAAATTAAAAAAATTGTAAACATAAAAGAGCACACCTTTATTTTGCATAGTTATAATTTACAAATATTGCTTATAATAAAATTATAACTTATCAATAATAATAATTATTATAATTACGTTAAAAAATTATAGCAGGATTTTATCTGGTTAGCTAGTCTAATATTTATATATATAAATAGTGATAATATTTTTAACACTGTTCTACCCTACCAAAAATTTTGAAAAAAAAAAATATGTTATAGAGCGTAGTAATTAACAAAAAACAAACAAACAAAATTAAAAAAAATCGTGCTAGTGTCTCTTAAAATACGTGAAATTGTTATGTTTCAAAATTTTTAATTTGCGATATTTCATTATGTAAGTCACCGTGTAGACTTAAAAATATCTTGCATAATTCCTCTTTAGCGTATCTGACGTTTGCAAAAAGATCAAAAAATATTTTGTTGTAAGAGAATTATTTTTTTTCAAAATTCAATTGATTATTTTATTTGAAATACTAATGTACACAGAGATCTAATAACTTACGGAAATGTTTCTCTTAAGAAGGTGATTTCATGGTAAAAACATCAACATAACTTTTCCGAGGGGCATCTGACCCATACTTATCCTGCCATACTCTTTTAAGACATATATGGTTTTCTCATGGATGCTATTGTCAGATCTCGCTCTAATTTAAGTGAAACCACATGACGTTACGTTTTACTTTAATTTGTGGATTGTGTTTAGATGGCAGGTATACTCAAACAACAATTTAGGACCTCACAAACCATAAATAAATGTAACTGGGACCTTTATAAGTCAAAATCTGCTTTATAACATTGAAGTATTATTACTTGCGTATAGAGCCGACACCGCGAACACCATGTACATATTATGTCCCAAACTCCCAATGCATTGGCGCCACGTGGCTTCAATCTTCAATGGATTCGTTCGATTTTGAAAGGAGAACCGGGGCTCAATTTTGAAAATCGAACCTCCCGGGCGGTACACACATTTTGTTCGAGATGTCTGTTCTATGACATTATACTTCAATGCTTTATAACTCATTGGTTGGAGGAAAATAGCCTTTACTATAAGCAACTATTTTAATGGCAGAAATTTTCAGCCTGAAACCAACTTTTTTTAAGAAGATAATTTTTTTTAATACTACACGAACATAGGTTCTGGATTAGGTATTATAAAAGGCTGTGTTTACAACTAACGATTGCCAAGAAAAAAGAGGATGATTCTGATGACGGTTAGAAGAGCTTTGGATGCTAAAGCACCGTCACCACAAATAACTCGATCTATTCCACCAACAGGAACAAGATGTACCACTGCTCGTCTATGCTGCATTTCTCCAAAAAAATAATTAAAAGCGTTAAAATGACTGCCTGAAGCCAATTTGTCTTCAATGCTCTAATCGCCATTTACAATAATCTATCTCTAATATCTGGATAATTTAGTAATTGAAGTTATACTGTTATTTAGTATTAAATTATTTTGACAGTTGCTAAACAACGTATTTGAGGATACTTAATGAAATGAAATGTCTCTTATGCACGTAATTTTTTTTAATCTACCAGCTTTTCGGAAAGGTGCTTTGTCATGGAGGAGAAGAAAAGCCGTTAAGAAACTCCCTAATGCCTAGATAGAACATTGGCTGAGTCACTTTGTAAAAGCTGCTAAAAAAATTGGTTGTCTGTAAAGTCGGTTTACGGACGATAGTTTTACGTGATAACGTCATAAAGTAACATTGAAGAAAAAATTGCATACTTTTATGAATTGAATTGAATTATTTATTATTATCACTGAGTCTGTATCTGTGTCTTCTGAATCCAGTTGATACTCGCCACAGACTTTGGTATGTGGTCTGTGATACTCGCTATCTTTTTAGCTCGTCAGTGCAATTTCGTCCTATGCTTCTTTATCCGACACGCGGGCTCATTTCGAGGATCTTTCAATTCGTCCCCAACGTTTATCGGTCCGTCGAATCATGTGACCCATTAACACTCCAGATAGCTTATTCTGCCGTATCTGTTATCCTCGTTCCTCTTCAAATAATAATAAATATTGATTAAGGCACACGCGTCGCCGCACCGGCCGGCCGGGTGGCCTTTCGCTGCCGTGGTAGTCGCGACTCGCGGTACGCCCGTCTCGTGTGGTTCATGGTCATCCGGACGTACCTAACCTAACATAACTTACGTAACTAAGTAAGACCGATGCTCTGTCTCAGATTTGAATAAAAATTAAAACATCAAAATTGTACAGTAATTATTTCAATAAATTTATAAAATCGATAAAATCAATCAAATTCTTATTTCAAAAATATCTTTGAAATGGAGCCTTATCAAGAGACACAATCGTGTCTAAGCACCAAAGTACACTTACAACATTATTGTTGTATTGACACAAGTCTCTATTTTCCCGAAACCTAGTTAACATATACCAACACAACAACTCACCAAATTTTTAATTCCATATATTTAATTATTAGCGAAACTTCAACACTTTTACATTCTCTTATCATTTTGTTTATTAATTGTTTCCATAAAACACTAAAAATTATTTCCATCTTTCAATTATTTAATTCTTTTCAGCGACCAAAATTTTTGCAAATTTTTGCTACCTCCGTTTTGGGATTCCTGAGAAATATTTTTACTAATTTTGGATGAATTTTTTCTACAAGGTTGGTCTTAAATATTTCGATATTATAGTCCCCACGAACTAAGAATGCATATTTGTCGTTTGTCATCGCAGTGACACTATAGATGTACAAAAAAATCGATTCACGAAAGAACCAATTTTTGCAACAAATCGATTCAAAATTGTAAGACTTTCTAATCGATTCAATAATTAAATTGTAAATTCAAAAAACCGAAACATTTAGATATCCACAAGTAACTGGAATGATACTGCCTCCATTGAGCTACTTAAGTTACTTTACCATACCTATACGCTCAATAATTATGTATTTACGACTATAATAAAATATTTTTTCCTAAAAAACTCACTGTTAATTCGTCCGCGCCGCATCCAGCGTATGAAATTTGGGTTTCGGTTGAATAATGAATATTCTAACCGTATTTTAATCAGTTCAAATGGCTGCGGTTAGAGATTATCGTAATAAACACCTTTGGTCATGTTCTAATAGAAGAGAAGAAATTAAATTGTTTAATTGTTAAACACAAAGAAAGAAATAAAATAAATTCATTTTTATTTTAAGTTTCGATTATAGTAATGTATCGATTATTATGGTTTTATAAGTGGCTTCATGCCGTCACATCACTTAACGTCAGTGTAGATTTTGTCATCTTCATTTAACATTGATTCGACGCCTTATTTTTTTATTCAATTTTGCATAAATTATGATGTGATGGGATTTTTACTAGATTATAACGTTTAATATGATTTATAAATAACGTCAATACGAATACGATACAATACGAATAGATTTTTAACAAATT
This sequence comes from Thymelicus lineola, assembly GCA_963932265.1. NCBI lineage: Eukaryota > Metazoa > Arthropoda > Insecta > Lepidoptera > Hesperiidae > Thymelicus > Thymelicus lineola. The sequence continues at coordinate 10,648,876 of OZ010685.1, forward strand.
TTGGCAAAATTCTTTGTTCGCAAGTAACCAACTATTCATGTCAATTAAATAATTATTCCATTTTGCTCAAAGACGTACGTACAAGGTTGGTTCATATTAATAAATGGCAGCTGTCATTAATGCGTTCTTAGATAATTTTGAGTATAGTATGGTTGTGACCACAGATATGCTTAATAAGTAGATAGCGTATACAGATTATATACTGAATGCTTGTATTCATGGATAAAGTAGTGGAACTGGATCACAAATTCACAATCATGGATATTACTCTAACTGGATACATAACTTCGTAAAGGAACTTGAAAACGGATGACGTTTGAAGGGTGGGGGGAGAGGGGGTAATTATGAAGAAGGGGATGAATTTATTGAATTACGCGAGCATACCCATGTGGGATATCAAATGAAAGGGCTTGATTTGTGTATTAAAAATTGGCTGATTGAAGGGTGGAGGGGGGGTAGTTATGAGGAAGGGGATGAATTTATTAAATAACGCGAGCATACCCGTGTGGGATGTCAAATGAAAGGGCTTGATTTGTGTATTAAAAATTTGCTGTTTGAAGTGGGGGGGGGGGGGGGGGGTAGTTATGGAGAAGGAGATGAATTGATTGTATTACACGAACATACCCGAGTGGGATATCTAGTGAAAAGGCTTGACTTGTGTATTAAAAAATTGGCTGTTTGAAGGGTGGGGAGGAGGGGTAGTTATGGGGAAGGGGATGAATTTATTGAATTACGCAAACATACCCGAGTGGGATATCAAATGAAATGGTTTGACTTGTGTATTAAAAATTGGCTGTTTGAAGGGGGGGCGGGTAGTTATGGGGAAGGGGATGAATTTATTGAATTACGCGAGCATACCCGAGTGGGATATCAAATGAAAGGGCTTGATTTGTGTATTAAAACATTGGCTGTTTGAAGGGCGGGGGGGGGGGGGGGGTAGTTATGGAGAAGGTGATGAATTTATTGTATTACACGAACATACCCGAGTGGGATATCTAGTGAAAAGGCTTGACTTGTGTATTAAAAAATTGGCCGTTTGAAGGGTGGGGAGGAGGGGTAGTTATGGGGAAGGGGATGAATTTATTGAATTACGCGAGCATACCCGAGTGGGATATGAAATGAAAGGGCTTGATTTGTGTATTAAAATTGTCTGCTTCAAGGGTGGGACTGGGAGGGTAGTTATGGGGAAGGGGATGAATTTATTGAATTACGCGAACATACCCGAGTGGGATATCAAACGAAAGGGCTTGATTTGTGTATTAAAAAATTGGCTCTTTGAAGGGGGGGCGGTAGTTATGGAATTCCGCAAACATACCCGAGTGGGGTACCAAATTAAAGGGTTTGATTTGTGTACTACAAAATTGACTGTTTAAAGGGGGGTGGTTATGGGGAAGGGAATGAATTTACTGAATTCCGCAAACATACCCGAGTGGGTTATCAAATTAAAGGGTTTGATTTGTGTATTACAAAATTGGCTGTTTAAGGGTGGGGGGTGGGGGGTTGTTATGGGGATGGGGATGAATTTACTGAATTCCGCGAACATACCCGAGTGGAGTATCAAATGAAAGGGTTTGATTTGTGTATTACAAAATTGGCCGTTTGAAGGGGTGATAGTTATTGGGAAGGGGATGAATTTACTGAATCCTGCGAACACACTGCGTACAAAAAGATATGAAATCCGAACAAAAACAGCTTCACTGTAAAAAAACCGCACCAAGTACACTTCAAATTATAGTTACAAAAATGATAATTAAATTTTTACAAAAAATTATGAAATCAAAAAAACCCAAGTACATCATCGTTTTAGATTAGAAAAAAAATTTTGCTGGAAAAAGTTAAAAAAATGGTGTACTTGGTGTGCATTATACTTTATAGTACGCGCTTTTTTCAAATAATCTTAAATTAATTAAAAATTTAAAAAATCCCCGACAGTTTTATTAACACTAAACATAGCTAAGAACACTCGAATAAGTCACCTTTCAGACAAAAAAAGACGAATACAAAATTGGTTCATCCGTTTGGAAGCTACAATATCACAGACAGACATACAGATACATAGATACACAGACACACAGACACACAGTTACACCGATACACAGACACGTCAAACTTATGACACTCTCTGTTTTCGTCGGGGGTTAAAAAGTTATAACAAATATTATTATCTTCCAATAAGTCAGATGATCGAAAATCTTAATTATGCACACCAAGTACACCATTTTTTTAACTTTTTCCAGCAAAATTTTTTTTCTAATCTAAAACGATGATGTACTTGGGTTTTTTTGATTTCATAATTTTTTGTAAAAATTTAATTATCATTTTTGTAACTATAATTTGAAGTGTACTTGGTGCGGTTTTTTTACAGTGAAGCTGTTTTTGTTCGGATAATTTTATGCTTGTGCCGTTGGGCACTGACAATGATATTATATGATAAGAAGATAGTTTAATATCATTGGGCACTGAAGATATTTTTGGTATGGATGGAAGCATTTACTCGTCTGGAGCTGACTCTGAGCGTAGTTTCCGTTTCTGAGAGTAGTCACAAAAATATATCTCCGAAAAATAAGAGGAACTAGTTCTTTAGTTCAGCTTGTTTGAACTTGCTTGAAAAAGTCAAGTTAAATAAATGCTTATACAAATTACTTTATTACTGAACAATACGCCTATTTTTAAAAGAGATACTAATAGAGCAATTAATCTGTTTCACTTTACCTCTGATAGTTATTATGAAAGCTCCGACCAAAAGCTTTTGGAACCATCTGTGATTTTCTTCTGAGGATTGCATTAGTGAAGAAGCTTCGTATGAAAAATTCGCAATCTAAACTACTAAATATTTGTTTGCTTTCACTTGATTTGCGGTTTAAGTTTTCCAATTCATAAATGTAGAAATGAAATGAAATTGGTTTAATTTGGGTTAAAATTTCTTAATCTGCAATGACCTGAGAAATTGCTCATCCTGAATAATTTTTTTGTTACAGGTGGAGTTTTTCACTTTTCAAAAGAGGTTATAGAAAGGGGCTTACAATAGATGATTTATGGAGCGCTCGAAGTCAAGATCACTCAGGTAGACTAGGTGATCGCCTGGAAGAAGCGTGGGAGAGAGAATTAGAACAAGCCAATAGAAATGGCACCAAACCTTCACTAACCAAAGCAATAGTTAGGTCATTCTGGTTAGAATACATGGTATGCGGGATACTGGTCGGTCTTCTATTTATTATTCTTTGGTAAGTTAATTTATTGACTTTGATCTTAAGAATCATCAGCTATGTCTATATAATGGTAATTTAATTATTTCATTTGCAGGCCTCTTATTCCATATACGCTAGCGTTATTTATCGGTTATTTTTCTGGAGAAAAAACACCAGAAACATACAAACACGCACATATTTACAATTTTTTATTGAATTTCCTAAGTGTGGCAACGTCGTTGATGTTTAACCACACCCAGTTAAAACAAGGATGCGTTGGAATGAGAATTAGAATAGCTAGTTGTTCACTACTTTATAGAAAGGTAAGAAAAGTTTTTATATTACATGAGTAGAGTAGAATTATTATTGTACACGTCACTACGGACACTCCGTCCTTCCATCAATACAAAATAATGTAGCAAAATAAATAATTAAGGACGAATGTAGTTATAAAGTAAACAGAGCAATGTGCTCTTACGAGTAGGTCGTGTCACGGTCATATGAGATTTTTTTACAGTTTTTTGATAATATTGGATGTTTTTATGTGCAGTATTGGATAAGTAATTAATCCGTGTCTTTTGAAATATTCAGTGTTTGATGACAATCCTAATACTAATTTGAATTTCAAAATTTAGATAGGTACCTTAAAAAATAAGTTTCATATTCCATTGAAAAAATATGTTAGGTATTTAGGTACCTACTAACATCTATGTATATTGCAAAATACTTATTTCAGATTCTACGACTGAATAGACTCGGTATAAGTAAGACTGAGGCCGGACAAGTGATAAATCTAATGTCCAATGATGTCCAGCGGTTTGACCTGGCACCGCTCTTTCTGCATTACCTGTGGGTGATGCCCTTAGTGGTACCTGTGGTGTCATACCTGGTATGGCAACATATAGGTTGGGCAACTTTCGCCGCCCTAGCTGTCATATTTGTACAAACTGTAGTTATACAAGGTAAGTCATTATGGAAATATCACAATCAAATGTAAACAGTACTTCCTCAGTATAAACCATTATGGTCGCCTTTGATTTTCTCAAATGCTTTTAGAGATTCGCGTTTTTCCCTGCATCCTCCGCACGTTTGATATTTCTAGAGCAGTTTAAAAAATTAACACAAAAATTAACAATATCGGGGGCCTGGTTTTCAAGTTTTTACTACGGTCGTTTTGCGGCCAACTTTATGAAAATTAAAGGTGAGACCAGGGACTACCGAAATTGTCTTTCAGCGAACTTTTAACGCCCTTTCACTTTTCAAATACGATGCCTTCTAAAAATAGCTGAATGCGGGCAGGATTGCTATAATAGTATCGCAGGTCGGAGATGCACCGCGAGCCATAGTTTACCATCCCTGGTCAAGAGTCTAGACTAGACTACTCAATTTTTGTTGATAGTATTAATAGGTATTTAATATAATGTTTACAGAAATCTATGATATCATAACAACGCATATTGTATGCGTAGGTAATTCATCATCACTGTCAATAGGGTATTCTACTATGTTTGAAAAAGTACTTCAAAATATTGAATTTCCTTATAAAAAGCCACAAAAAATTTATTTGGGCAAAATTAACACGCTTTCTTGCCACAAAATTAAATTAAATTTTAAACCTTTTTTATTCCCGCGAAAACGCTGTCATCATTTTGGTGACGTAATATTGCTAAAAACAACAATCGTGTATGTACAACCGGCACACGTAGCATAGCTGTCATTAGCTGTTTACACTGAACTGACAGTCACAGAGTACTTACTACTAGACATATGACGTCACACCGTGGTGGCTCGTGTTTTAGGTCACGTGATATAAAGGTTAAAAATGACGACTTTTAATTTTAATATAATAAAATAATAATGTGCTTTTATGATTCAAAATTAAAATATTTAAGTATATTTCTACATAAATTTTAATTTTTATCAAATTTTATAGTTTATTTTATCAAATTTTATATTAACTAACGAAAGTACTCTATTTGGTATTTGACTAATTTCAACTAGTAGGTATAGATTTAAAAAATTAAAAAATAACCCGCCTGCTAAAATAAAGCTAAGTATCATGATATATTTTTAAATCCTTAGTAATAATACTTCAATGATCCACGCGGCGCTCTCTATTTTTCTACTCTGTTACGCATAGCTTCTAATCATTTATTGTCATGTAGAATGACGCCTTACCTTGAGTTATATTTGATTGATTTTGTGAACAGTAAGCATCCAACCAGACTTTCAGGAGACTAGTAGTAGTAGCTAGCAGACACGGCGACACAGCGAGGTCGTTGCATTGCTTAGCGCATCGCATGCATTATTTAATATTTTATCAGACTGCAAATACCGAGTACGATGTTGATAAGCTTCAAAAGCATAATTGTCTGGTTAAATAATTTACTTTAAATGTCATATTTTTTAACATACTTAGTCAATAAATCTTATTCCTCGTTAAGTATCTAATATTCGACAGAGATGCGGATTTACAGTTGTAATCACTAGCTTATCGACCCATCCAACGTCGCGTGTGGAACATAGCGAGATTATAAGTTTTTTTTCAACACCCTTGCTCATAAATTGGTTTTTATCACATGGCTTTTACACTCATAAACCATGGTATTAAACACTTGTGCTTTTTTTGTTGACCGCACTAGTGTTTTATTTTATATTCCATCGATTGCATTCGATTTGCTCTTAGCTTAGCCTGGTTATAGTTTTATTTTTAAATTTCGGAAAAAAGTTTTGACTATGATACGTTTCGTTTCAACATAAGATTAAAAATAATACTATTTTTGTAAAAAAAAAGACGTGTAAGTACCACCTTGAATATGATAAATTTTCAACAACTTATTTACTTTAATGAATAATTCAACGTGAAACCAATTCATAAATACATAAATATTAGATTTTTTACATTTTGCGTTTTGGCTGTTTAGCGTAATTGTTCGTGCCTACGCTCCAATCTGCGCGCGCATAGCTAACACAAAATATCAGCGCGGAGCGCGCCATTTTTAACAAACTTTCCGTCTGGTCTGTGCGCATTGTTTATTTGAGTACGAATAATTTGTTTTTTTACTCGTGTGTTGAAAAACGTCGTATGACACACGTGAGGTTTGGTCATTACACTCTCGGTATTCTTGCAGCACTCGCCTTCCGCTCGCGCTGTGCAATATCACCTCGAGTGTAATGACCAACATACCACACTTGTATCATAATGTACTATTTTGTCATTTACCTTTGGAAATTTAAAAAATTAAAACTATACCTAACCACTACGACATGCATACTAATAACATTTTAACAAAAAAATAACCGACTTCAAATGAAGTACACTGTACTTTTGACATGGATACCATTGTCAGATCTCGCTCAAATTTATGTGGGACTACACGCTACACGACAAGCACCAGCTTTCAATTAAAAATAATAATAAATTCGTTTGATTTTTTAGCCTACTTAAGTAATAAACAAGGAGTTCTAAGAGGGAAGATTGCCAAAAGAACAGACCAAAGGGTGAAGGTGATGAGTGAACTAGTAAATGGGGTCCAAGTGATCAAAATGTACGCGTGGGAGAAGCCCTTTGAAAAGCTTGTGGATAAACTCCGGAAGTAAGTATAGATTAATTTATAGATTATTTTAAATAATCAACATAATAATATTTGTGTCGTCTACATTCAGGGTGAATTTTTCAAGTGTGCGTGGATGGCCTAATTTTAAACTATGAGAAATAGCGAAAAGTGGTCAAAGGAGTCTCGGAGCCGGTTGTGATTAAAACTAAAACTGCATCATTAAATTTTTGAAAAATTAAAAACCCTGGCTAGGAATCGAACTTGATTTTGAAAAAAACACATCCTGTATTATTAAACCATTCGATAGTGTCGCTAACACATATTGAATTCTGATATGTAATGAAATACATAAAATTTGTATTTGAAGCCAGGAATCGAACCCGTTGATTTTGAAAAAAAAAATTACAGTATTCGATAGTGTTGCTAACAAGGATCATAATACGAAGTAATGGCAAACTTAAGGAAAGAGCACATATTATTTAACAAAAAAAAAATTAAAACTTTTAAAATGCAGTTTCTTAAATTCAACATTTTCCTTAAGTTTGCCATTACTTGTAAATATGTCATTACTACCCAGAATTTGATCATTTTTGAGAAATTCATCCCCTGAGGGGTAAACCTAAGGGGTTGTAATTTCTACGCACATTTGTTATTTTCGAACTAAGAAATATGCAAATTAATATGTAAACCTATACTTATGTAGAAAAACAAAAATTAATTACCTAACAGTTTTTTTTTGGAAATTCATCCCCTGAGGGGAAAACCTAAGGGGTTGTATGTTTGCACGCACCTTCGACATTTTCCAGCTTAGAAATTACATAAGCTTACAATATAAGCTCATAGTCCAAAACAAACATTTTCTTAAAAAAGATTTTTTAAAAATTCAGAGGGAGAGGGAATTTAATGATCTCTGATTTGTTAAACCTACCAAGACCATAAAAGTTATGTCAAAAGTAACACTACACTCATTGATTGTTTGGCGATACGAAGTTCGCCGGGTCAGCTATTAAATCATAAATAAGTAACTGTTCAAAATTAATAATTAGTATAATACTTATTTGTAATTATTATTTATATTAACTACGAGTCAACTGTACGAGTCAGAATCATGTTATCCAATGATCATAAACGTTCATTTAGCCGAGTTTATAAAAACATGATGATTGCATAAGATTATAATGTTTGCAGCATTTATCGCAGTTTAACGCTTTTGCTAAATATTAGACGCTATCTCTTTAATACAAGAAGATCCTGTTATCCTAATATGGCGATCTATGTAAGATAGCAGTATATGCTTAGATTATGATAGTGTTATCACTATCATGATATTATTATCACTATCATAATCTAAACTTATATTACTATCTTACATAGATCGCCATACTAGGATAAGGACCTTCAAAATATATGTATTTAGGTTTGAGACATTTATTATATCTATTAAAAATTTCTCGTCCAGGTACGAAGTGAAATTTATCATGCGGACGTCCATGATCAAAGGATTTTCGACAGCACTTAGCGTATTCACCGAGCGATTTATCTTGTATGCGGCTGTGGTGGCATTCGTGGTCATGGGTGGAGATATAAGATCAGAAATTACTTTCTCTTTAGTCCAGTACTTCAATCTGTTACAACTCGCCTGCAATATTTTCTTCCCGTTGGCTTTGGCATTTCTAGCCGAAACAAAAGTTTCGGTTCGGCGTATAGAGGTAAAAAACTATTTAAAATGTATCTATAATATTTATTTATGTCCTGGCTACTTTTTAAATGCACTTATTCGAGTGAACGTTCGAACGTTCAAAGTTCGTTGTCGTTCGTTGAACTTTCAAAATTCTATGAATGTCGAATATTAGAACTAATGGCGGAAATTTCCTGCAAGCGACGTCACAGCGACGGTATCTATGCTGCGAAATTTTTGCGTTGACAACGCGTCGCATTGTGGTGGTAGATCAATATAGCCAGTAGCCTCACTGTTAGAAGTTCATTGTTTTACTAATGGTTATGTTATTAATAGTAGTCAATCAATATCAGTTAATGAGTAGAAAATAGAATCAATGTATAATGTACATTGAGTAATTTAATAAAGATCAGTTAATTATATTTTACACTCGACAACAATTATAATCTGTTGCTTTACATGTATGTCTTGTGGAAATTTATCTAGTAGGGAAAGCCTCGCTACCTCGCACATCTTTAGTGGAATTTCAGGTGAAGGCTACGCCTTCCTTTTACTGCTTATATAATATTATCATTTATTATCGTTCCGTTTTGGTGCTTACTGGAAATCGAATATGTATAGTCTCTACTATAAAAATACTATAAAAAATTACATGAATATTCTATGATTTTACAGGAATTTTTATCCCTGGAAGAGTTAGAATCACAGAAATATTCTGAAGCTAAATCGATTTTGATGAATGGTCTCGGTAAAAATGGCGTAGAAAAAGAAAAGCCTATAGACAGGGTAAAACCAACTGGCTTGGTGCTCGCCGGAGTCAGTGCAAGCTGGAATCCTGATCCCATCGTCCATACTCTGAGGAACATCTCATTTACCGCGAAGCCAGGGGAATTCGTAGGAATCGCCGGTCTCGTAGGATCTGGAAAGGTAATAGAGTTCATTTACCCACTATTCTTAAGGTGACTCGATCACCGCTTATCTAATCTTTATTATGACTTGAAGATCTGTGTGACTTATATCTTTAATACAATGACAATGTGTTACGGAACAGCTGGCGTGCTCGTATTGTTTGTATGAAAAATTAAAATGGTTTGTCGAGTAGTTTATTCACGACGAATAATACTTATATTATTATGAGGACAATGCTTACAAACTATAGTAGATCATCCTTGTAATTGTTTATTAAGTAGTTAGTTATCTATACTAATATTATAAAGAGGAAAGATTTGATTGTTTGTTTGCATTGAATAGGCTCCCAAACTACCGAACCGATTTGAAAAATTCTTTCTCTGTTGGGAAGCTACACTATCCCCGGGTAACATAGGCTATATTTTTTTTTACTATTTTTCCCGAAGCGAAGCGAGGGAGATTTCCTAGTATAAATATATAGATGCTAGAAATGGAAAATCATAAACATTATTTAACAGTTACTTGTTTGGCTAAAAGTATTGTTTCTTTTTTTATAACATTTTTGAGTAGCTTATTTCATCACTTTAATTAAGAAAAATAGGAAATGCAGTAATATTAACATAAGACCTCTGTGTTTATTTATTTATTTATTTATTTATTCTTTTTGTAACACCTATGAACAGGTTATACATGGGCGGACTTAATGCCTAGTGGCATTCTCTACCAGTCAACCCAGGGTGATGGCGAGAAATTTGTGGCAGGTGGCAAGAAAGAGAACAAGAAGACTAAAATATATACATATAAATACAAGTTAATAATATAAATATATTATTCATGATATATATAAAATTTCTATAATATATGTATATATATATATACAGTAATATTATTATACAAATATTATATATAATATATATATACCTAAATATATACATACACACAATACCTACATACTCAATACATACACATAGATACACAATATTTCTGATGTAGAATATCAATAAAATGATTATACAATAATTTGATTATGTGTGCTATTATATTAATAAATATACAAAACGAAGAAATTTAAAATTACACTGAAGATTTCAGAAGATGTTCGCGAACTAATTTCTTGAAAACATTTTTGGAGGAAGCTTCTCTGATATTTACTGGTAGGGCGTTCCAGAGTATCTAGTGTTGCCTGAAGAGTAAAGGAATATTTATAGAAACAGGTGTTGAATGATGGAATATCCAATTTAAGATTTGCAGAAGATCTGGGTACTCTATCGTGGATAGGGCAGCGATAATGAAATTTCTCTTTTAGGTAGGAAGGAGAGGTAGGATCATTTAAGATAGAGTAAAGTAGCAGGAGAATTCTAGAATCACGCCTTTGACGTATAGAAAGCCATTTTAGCTTGTGACGGTAATCGGATACATGGTCATATGGTGTTTACTAACCGTGAAGATAATAACTTCACTAAAATAACTTAACTCTTAATGAAAAATGTTTAATGTGGATAAATAAAGTGATTATGAGAGGATACGCAGTACGCTGGAACGGAAACACTAAACGTTTCGTAATGTATCTAATTGTTGTTTTCACCTTCGCTTATCCTTAAGTAGTTAAAATAAAATAAAATTTTGATAGTATTTAGAAGCTTTTTGAAGTGAAAACTTCTTCAGGCGCGTTGAACTTTTTTGAGATGGGAAAAACCATTGAGCTCGGGACCTATAACCGACACCATTGTATAATTTAATAATTGTTAGCGCCATCACCGCATAACACCGTGTCCTACGTGGGCGACTCAATGCGAACGCGATTGCGAAGCGATCCGGTGCGATTTCAGTGCGATGCGGTGCGATGCGGCGGCTCTGTCCTACGTGCGCGCGAATCGTCCCTTCACCGCCACTGACATCCGCCGCGCCGCTGAAGTTCGCGCGAAAATATCAAACCAACTGATCGCGTTCGCGTCAAATCGCGCCGCGCCGCAACGCACTCTGTGTGCGTTTTGTAACGTAGGACACTTCAACACATTTCAACTGTTTGTTGTTTTCGCATCGCGCCGCGTCGCTTCGCGTTCGCGTTGAGTCGCCCACGTAGGACACGGCGTAATCGCTTTATGCGGTTTGGAACGGTCAACGTCACAAAATTTCCACGAAGGACGCAGTTCTCAGCAGTAAGGACAGATGGCCGTTTAGTAAATAGCTGCGAACGCCTCTTCTGTATTATATTTTATTTTATACTAGGAAATCGCCCTCACTTCGCTTCAGGAAAAATAGTAAAAAAAATATAGCCTATGTCACCCGGGGATATTATAGCTTCCCAACAGTGAAAGAATTTTTCAAATCGGTTTGGTAGTTTCGGAGCCTATTCAATGCAAACAATCAAATCTTTCCTCTTTATAATATTAGTATAGATTATTACATACAGTATCTATTCAGTTTGCATGTATTTTAATGATTTTTTATATTTATCCATGCCGCCATATCGTTGTGCTCGAACTGCCTGAAGGTTGACTGGCAGGGAATGCTTTAAGCATTAAGTCCACTTTTGTTGGCTGTACTTATGTATGGGGCATAAAGTTTTAAATAAATAAATAAAATATTTGCTGATGATTCAAAAAATACACACGTAATAGGGATGTTGACACTAATTATAAATTAATATAAATTTATGTCTAAAATATTAGTGGTAACATTTAAAGGCGTAAAATATTATTCTTTTATTGAAATCAATCACAGTAAATTAAATATCATTAATTTAAAATGTTAATAATTGCACTCACTGTCACGTGACCTCAAATGCCATTTTGAGAATATGACGTCATTGGAACAATTCTATATGGAAATTCAACAAACTTAGCAGACAGATAGTATTGAATATCGTTTAGTGACGTCACGTGACGTTTTTGGTGGGAAATTTGATAATGATTTTTATTTATCAATTTTTGTTTTTAAAATTGAAGATAATTATTTTTATAATATTTTTTTCGTGAACATTGAGGTTCTATCTATAAAATAAAATTGAATCCTAAAATTAGTCAACATCCCTATTGTCAAGTTTTCACTTCTGTCGGCACTCCCGGAGTGCCACTGTTTTTTTGTATACTTTTCTAGTTAACCATTATTATTAAGTTTTATTTGTTGACAGTCATCTCTGCTGCAAGTTATATTGGGAGAACTGGAGGCAACGCAGGGCTCGGTGTCGCTAGGTGGCGCTCGCGTCGCTTACGCCAGCCAGGAACCTTGGTTGTTCGTCGCGTCTGTCCGGCAGAATATACTCTTCGGCCTTCCTTACGACAAGATAAAATATAAAAAGGTAAATATGTTATTCTTCGGTGATGACAAGAGGCTTTATGATATCTAAGTAGGTTAACAATATGCGAACATACTTGTCAATTTTTTTACCTCAGTTACGAGTCTACATAAAGGGAGTTCGGAGCTTAGTAAAAAATTAGAAAAATAAAATGAAGTGTTGCAATTGATACATAGGTCCGTACTATTTTGACATAAAAAGAATACAAACTTTGTCTATGTCCTCATTTAATTTTGTTCCTTAGTTATAGTAGTAGTTGATAGTAAATTATACCTATTCATCCATGTTGTTTTTAATTAATCTTCATAATTTCATACATTAAAAGGTTGGAAGTTAGCAAGTAAAACAATTCTACCACTATTCACGGGTCCAATCGAAATAAGATTTGACCGCTTCGTTATCTCCACTTATTGATAGCAAGAAAAGTGGCTGTAACTATAACCTGTGCCATTAAAGAAAGGAATCTGAAATTGCGGCTTGTACTTAAAATGATAGGTAGGACGGTCAGCAAAACAGATTTGCTAGATAGATGGTATTTTTTAATAGACCTTTGTTATTTGAAAATAAATATTAGCAAGATGTTTAAAAACCCGAACAAGTGCTGATTGGAATCGCGCACCGCAGGTTCCGTATTTTCGTATAACGTATAAAAACTAACGCCTAATTAAGTTTTAAAATAGAATATTTTAATAGAATATTATATTGAATACTGGTTTAAATCCTTTGGGAGAGATAACATTTTAACAATGAATTTAGAAAGAACGGAGCTCATCGAGACAGCGCGTCAACAGATGCAGACTGATTATATATTTTGCATGCTGTACCGACGTGTGTGACGTGGAATAACGTGCGATTGAGATGGAATGATATGTGCCGCCATTTTAGATTTATTTCTTTAATAGCGCGAGTAATCTGCATTATACTAATTTTCTCGGGCGTGCTATATCTATACACGTTCGATTCGGCTCGGCATATTTGACTCGGGTATCGAACAACATTGTCGAACTCCATGCGGCATTCTTATACGAGTACATACATACCTATTGGAGTCGGTTCCGTTCGTGTAGACTAGATTATAGACTAGAGATTTTTACCTGTACTGACTGTACTTCTATCTGTAGAGCCTCTAAATTTGTCAAACGTACAGTCAGCAAAAATGGTTTTGGTACACTGAGTTACTATATCAATAGTTTGATAATAAAGGTTTGTGACGTTTAATAATACAGAATGTTTTTCTTGTACTATTGTACATTAACCAATCCCTGTATTCAGTTGCCAACTAGTATACCTACCTACTAATTACATGTAACAATTAAATGTTGTGAATGTTGGTCACAGATCAATTGTTTAATAAGTGTTGCATCATCCGAGTGACGAGTTTATTCCAGCCATACAACAAATATCTAGACCGTTATTTGATATGATACTTATTCAATGTTTTTGTATTCTTTTACGTATGATAACTTCAGCTTGTCTGCAAACCCACCGGTTGGTAAATGGCGAAGAATTAAGTAACGAACTAATTTTACTTAGAACATACGTTACTTAAGCATACAATAAAATTCAAAAGGATTATATTACAGAAAAAAATATCAAACGAACAAGTTGACATTACCTATAAAACATCAAGGAAGTAACTTGATCTAGAATGTTGACTGACTCATAAATCTTTCGTTCCATGAGAAGCGCACTGGTGTGGACATAGCTTTTTGGCATTTAGTCTGCCTTGGTCTTAATATTTTTTATTTATTTATTTATTCTTTATTGATCACAATATTATATTATGGTACAATTGGCGAGCTTAATGCTTAATGCATTCTCTACCAGCTAACCAAGTACAACCAGGCCAAACAGACACACGAGGGACGACACAAACAAAAAGGACAGGCAAAAATCACACACACACAAAAATCATACATCTACTAATGTTATAAAAGTGAAAGTTTGTGAGCATATAGGTACCTATATGGTTGTTTGTCACTCTTTCCCGCAAAACTAATGAACGGATCTTCATGAAACAACATGTACCTAGTAGAGCATGTCCTGGGATATGATACAGGGTACTTATAATCCTGGAAAACACGGGCAAAACCCTAAGCTGAGCGCTAATATCCATATCCATATAAAAACAGCACAGAAGAAATAATAGTACTTATAATAAGTACAGAAGGCGAACTCCGCAAAATCATTTAAATAAATAGCGACTCTAGCTCTAACGCAATAAAGTGTAATTCAGATTGCACAGCGCTAATCAAAAACGCCTAAAGATTTGCCTTCCTTTCTAACACTATCGCTTATCCTCTCTGGCAATGTCAGGGTTGAATAATAAAATTAATCTGAAAGTTTAGTGACAATGTGTGTCATATTTAATATGTGTCATAGACCAGATTACGAACGTATGACAGCCATTATGAATTTTCTGAATTGGCCTGACATGTCGTACGCGGCATGTACTTGTAACGTTATAGCTAAAATGCGGAGTGCGACAGGCCTGTAAACAGTGAATTATCATAATATATGTAAATGTGTGCAGGTGGTGACAGCTTGCGCGTTGCTGCGCGATTTCGAGCAGCTGCCGGCGGGCGACGCCACGCTGGTCGGCGAGCGCGGCATCAGTCTCAGCGGTGGGCAACGCGCTCGCATCGGCCTCGCGCGCGCCTGCTACAGAGACGTGAGTCCCAGTTACCACTAAGATTATCTTAGTATTATCAATAGAAAAAAAGGGTGTAGATACTTCCTTCTAGCCCACCTCCGATTGATCTGAATTTTGATATAGATATGTATTTCGACGCGCTGATAACGAATACTTTGCCAAAAAAACGTGAAAAATAAAAAAAAATCATGGGTATTTTGCCTATGTTTTTCGTTATCAGCGCATTGAAATACATAGGTATATCAAAATTCAGATCAATCGGGGGGTATAGGCTAAAAGGAAGATTATTCGAAAAAAGAAAACAATCATTTATACCGTCAAAATTTACAGCAAGTACCAATTACAACTAGCGTTATAATAACGATGACAAAAAACGCGCCGCGATGACAAAAAACCAACCGCATTCAGATTTTGAGTGGGTAGTGACAACTCAAAACTGATGTTTTGCGGCCTTGTGCGTTCAGTGTTCATACGCAATTTCGTCAGACGGGTATGGTGTGCGTGCGCTTTGCTGCTATGTCAAAAATACTAATACATGTGTAATAGAATTGTCTTTCCTTAAATATTTATTGAGATTGTAATGTCCCATAATTAAGTAACAATTGATTATAGTAATAAATAGGACAGGACGTTTAACATAGTAAAACTCAGTAAATCTTGTTTGTGTCATGTCTGCTTATTATGTGGAATAAATATGAGGTAAGATATATCATTTACCTAATATTTTTTATCACCCCCGTGTGGTGTCGGATCCAGTTCGTAGAATAGCACCACTCCTACCTCTTCCTGGGATCTCGTAAAAGGCGACTAATAGGATATTCCAGCAAACGGGCAGTAGCGTCTTCCTGAGTAAGTAGTTTTAATATCTACTGCTGTTAACAACACGCAGATTTTTTTTTAAATATTCAATGTAAAGAAAATTTCCCCTTTGAGTTTTATTATAGTACTAGCAGTTGCCCGCAGCTTCGCACGCGGAAATTATGCTTATCGTATTTGTAATTTTATACCCCTCACAGAAGAAAATTTAATATCAGGTTAATTTATATTGAATTTAGGAATTTATAAAGTAAAACCTACGATACAATCACAAATCATTCCTCCGGGAGCGGGGTTTGAAAAATAAACAATATTCACATTTTTTTTTTCTTTTTCATGAAAAATTTTGAAAAATTCGAAAACATGTATTTCATTAATTAAAGGAGAAACGTTTGTTGCAAATTTAAAGCAAATTGTTGATATTTTAAAAATAATCCATACAAAGTTTCATGTTGTTTCCGGGGAAATCTTTTAATTTTTCTGGATGAAGTTTTCTAAAACATGACCAAAAGTATAAGAAACATCGAGCATAAGAAACATCTCAACTAATTTAACTCGAAATCAGTACAAGGGTTTTGATGTGATCCAGACAGACAGACAATAATTTTAAAAACAAATTTTTGGTGCTCGAACACGTTATTGAAGTGTTATTTATTGATTATAAATTTCAATATTAATCCTCTCCCTCTTTCTCTCTTCCTCTTCCACTCCCAGTCCCTCTCCTGCTTCCTGTCTCTCTCCCTCTCCCGCACCCGATCACTTGCCCGCTTCCTGTCCCGCTTCCTCTCCCTATCCAGTTCTCTGTCCCTCTCCCTCTCCCGCTCCCGGTCCCTCTCCCGCTTCCTGTTCCTCTCCCTCTCCCGCTCCCGGTCCCTCTCCCGCTCGCTGTCTCTCCCTCTAGCGCTCTCGGTCCCTCTCCCGCTCCCGGTCTCTCTCCAGCTTCCTGTCCCTCTCCCCTCCCATCCGTAAAGTCCCCTATGCAAAAATTTTCTTTCTCACTATAAGCTTACATATTAATTTTCATAATGAAGAAGTTCCTGAAAAACTTGCAACCCCTTTATTTACCTCTTAGAGGATGAAATTCCAAAAAAAACCTGTTACAATTATTTTTTTCTTAATTATAAGCTTACAATATATGAAGTTTTACATTACTTCAGTGTTCAAAAATGACGAAGTTTCTTAAATATTTACATCCCCTTAGTTTTGTTTTGGGGATGAATTTCGAGAAAACCATGACAGTTATTTTTTGTGTCTAACTTATAAGCTATATACAAATTTTCACCCTTCTTACTTCAAAACTGACGAAGTTCCCATACTAACTTGCGCCGCCTTAATTAACCCTTTAGGGGATGACTTTCCAAAAAAACGTAATACTTCAAAATTTAGTTTCTATTTTTGAGGTAATATGTAAATTTTCATGTTTTTAACTTCAAAAATGACGAAGTTGCGTACTGACTGTTGTCCTCTAAATTAACCCTTTAAGGGATGATTTTCCAAAAAATGTGTTAAACTTATGTTTTGTTTATTACTATAAACTTACATAAAAAATTTCATATTTATACCTCGAAAACTGGTGAGGTTGATTTGTATGTAATTCACTACCAACCCCTATTTTTAGGGGATGAATTTCGAGAAAATCGTGATACAGTTATTTTTTGTGTCTAAATATAGGCTTAAATACAAATTTTCACCCTTCTTACTTCAAAACTGACGAAGTTCCCATACTAACTTGCGCCGCCTCAATTAACACTTTAGGGGATGATTTTCCAAAAAAACCTAATACTTCAAAATTTTGTTTCTAATTTTGAGCTAATATGTAAATTTTCATGTTTTTAACTTCAAAAATGACGAAGTTGAGTACTGACTGTTGTCCTCTAAATTAACCCTTTAAGGGATGATTTTCCAAAAAAATGTACTAAACTTAATTTTTGTTTATTACTATAAACTTACATAAAAAAATTCATACTTATAACTCTAAAACTGACGAAGTTGGTTTGTATGAAAATGACTTCGGACCCCTATTTTTGCTAGTTAGGGGATGAATTTCCAAAAATCCGTTCTTAGCTGACGTCTCCTTAGCATAATCTATCTCCCTGCCAAATTTCATCATAATCGGTTCGGTAGTTTCTGAGGTTTTTTGTTTAATCAGTGGTGTGTCTCTTTTCAATTTTATATATATAGATAGATGATAGAATTGATAGCGTATCGTATCGATATCGTAAGCTGTTTAATAGGATACAAAGTTACATGAGATATCCCTAAGTACCCAGATACAAAGTTGCATGAAATATCACTAAGGTAATAAAAGTAATAAGAAAAACACTGTACAGGCACGTGTTTTTGTCACTACGAGGAAGGTATGTGAAAGAAAAGCGGATAGAACAAATTGATCTTTACATAATTATATTGTTAACTAGCTGTTGCCCGCAGCTTCGCATACGGAATTTATGTTTTACCTTATTTCCTGCCGGTTCAAACCAAGTTAATGTTGATCAACACACTTGTATTGCCCATAATTGATTACGGGGATGTATGTTACCCAGACCTGACCGAAGCACTTCTAAATAAACTAGAGCGTCTCCTTAACAACTGTATTCGTTTCATCTTCGGCCTTAGAAAATATGACCACGTTTCTCAGTTTCGCCGTCAACTTAAGTGGCTCACGATTCGTCAGAGACGTAGCTCTAGAATTCTTCTTTTACTGTATTCTATCTTAAATGATCCCAATTCTCCTCAATATCTAAAGGATAACTTCCAGTATCGCTTTGCCACGCACGATAAAATGCTTCGGTTGTGTACTAATCTTAGATTCAATGTCCCACCGCATAGAAGCGGGTTCTTCCATTATTCGTTCACGGTACAGGCAATGCTGCTTTGGAACTCCTTACCCGTGGAGATAAGGAAGGCTCCCAGCAGGTTTTCTTTTAAGAAACGTTAAGAGAGCATTATTTGCAGACTGACTGAATTCTTTACTCTCCTATCGTAAAATGTTACTTATTGTGTTAATGTATAGGTATGTATATATATATATGTATATATATATAGGTATATTTATGTATGTATGTATGTTTATATATTTTAAATGGTATATATAATATAATAGTATAATATAATAGTATGTATAGTTTATAAGTGTATATATGTATATTGTACGTAAGTAGTATTCGTTTTTCTTTTTTTACCTTTTTCATCATTTTTTTTTTTTTTCCTTCTTAAGTAGTTTTAACACCTGCCATCAGTTCTTTCCACATCCACCCAGGGTTGACTGGTGGACAATGCCATTAGGCATTAAGTTTGCCCTTTGTTCATCCTTTTTTATAAGGTGACATAAATTTTAAATAAATAAAATAAAATAAAAATATTTGTACCTCTTATAGAAAAATAATTAAAAAACGGTGAATTTATTTTGAAGTACTTACATTTAGTAATTTATATACCAAAACCCACGATATAATCACAGAGGATTCCTCTAGGTTTTGAAAAATAAGCAATATTCATATTAATTTGTATTTTTTTTCTTTTTGTTGCAAACTTTGAAAAACTGAAAAATATATGTATATTCCATCAATTTAAGCAAGAAACATTTGTTGCAAATATGAAGCAAATCGATTGATGATTTAAAAATATTCCATACAAACTTTCACCCCGTTTCCCAGGGAAACCTTTTAATTTTCCGGGATAAAAAGTTTTCTAAAATATGACCTGAAGTATTAGTATCTACTTGACCAATTTTCATCTAAATCTGTTCAAGGGTTTTCATGTGATGCCCAGACAGACAAACAGACAGACAGATAGACAGACAATAATTGTAAAAAAAAATATTTTTGTGCTCTTAAACATTATTGAAGTGCCCCCTAATCGAAATTTTTAAAAAGTATTCAATGTACAGAAATTTTGCCCTTTGAGTTTTATTATAGTAGGTATAGCTAACTAACTCTAGGCGATCTTGTTTTTAGCTGACTTATTACCAGACTAGAAGATAACGATATCAGTTTATTGAATACTAGCTGTTTACCGCAGCTTCGCATACGAAAATTATGTTTTACCTTATTTGTACCTCTTACAGAAGAAAATTTAAAAAACGGTGAATTTATAATGAAGTACTTATATTTAGTCATTTATATACTGAAACCCACGATACAATCACAAAGGATTTCTCTAGGAGCGGGTTTTGAAAAATAAGCCATATTCACATTAATTTGTTTTTATTTCTTGCAAAATTTTGAAAAACTGAAAAACACGTGTTCCATTAATTTAATTTAAGCAAGAAACATTTGTTGCAAATTTGAAGCAAATTGGTTGATGTTTTAAAATTTTTCCATGCAAACTTTCATCGCGTTCCCCAGGGAAACTTTTTAATTTTCTGGAATAAAAAGTATCCTAAAATATGACCCGGAGTGTTAGTAACAATTTCACCAATTTTCATCGAAATCCGTTCAAGGGTTTTCATGTGATGCCCAGACAGACAAACAGACCGACAGACAATAATTTTAAAAAAAAATTGTGCTCTAACACTTTATTTAAGTGTCTAATCAACATTTTTAAAAAATATTCAATGTACAGAAAATTTGCCCTTTGAGTTTTATTATAGTATAGATTTTAAATTATTTAAATCCTTTGATATTGCAATATGCGTAACCCATTTTAATGAATTGGCGTCATTATCCCATCATAGCCTGGAATTGGTACAAAATACCACTTTGCGTACCCAGCTTCTGATCCAGGAGGGGCAAATCAGAATTTTTTGGCCCCCATGGACGGGTAAAACAACTTCGGAACGCATTTTCATATGAATCAGCTTATCTTTATATGAATAAAGAGGAATAACAGGAATCCGCTAATAATTATAATCTTATTAATCTTTGGGACACGTGTAGTGAGAATCAATAGTGCTACCCAAATACAATAAAGCTAATCCGATGTAAATTGCAATTATGATTATATGGCAGGTCATTACATTGTATGTTGTATGTTTAGTGATCAGAGTTATACATATTATATCTCCCATGAATTAGGTCTATATGTATAGTTAGACAGCTAGTATCATATACCTAATATGATACTAGCTGTCTCGGCGAACTTCGTATCGCCTAACAAATCAGTGATTTTACTTTGTTACTTTTACTTTTATAGTTTTGGTTTAAAATATTAGAGACCATTAAATTTGTTCTCTCTCTCCCTCTGCCTCCTCTCCCCCTCCCCCTCCCTCTTCCACCTCCCCATCCCCTTAACTATAAGCTTATTTACAAAATTTCAAGCTTTTTACTTCACAACTGACGAAGTAGCCATACTAACTTGCACACCCTTAACTAACTCTTTGGGGATGATTTTCCAATAAATCGCATTACTGTTTTTTGGTTCTAATTTTGAGCTAATATATCAATTTTCATGTTTTTAACTTCAAAAATTACGAAGTTGCGTACTAAGTTCCATCCCCTAAATTAACACTTGAAAGGACGATTTTCGAAAAAAAATTGTTAAAATTAATTTTTGTTAATAACTATAATTTGTATTCTTACATAAAAAATCATGTTTATAACTCTAAATCTTCATCGGTTTGTATGAAAGTGACTTCAAACCCCTATTTTAACTCCTTACGGGATGAATTTCCAAAACTCCGATAGCCTTCCTCGATAAAAGGAAATATTAAACACAAAAAGAATTTTTCAGTTCGAACCAGTCATTCCTGAGATTAGCGCGTTCAACCCAATGATGTTTATTAGAGATACGTTATGCCCTTAGAAATGAAACGAAAAATCTGTTCCGAAAACAGCTACGACACACTGCGACCAATCAGCGCTTGTTAAATTATGTAAAAGGGATAGCATTACTAAAACCATAATAGTGAAAAAGACAGCTAGTGTTTGTCGCTCGCGTCACAAATCGCCTTACATTCGGCTGGCGCCAAGCTGGCGCGCTGTCATGCCGCCATACTTATTTTGTTAGAGAATTATTGAAATGAAATAAAATGCAATTAATCATGATTCCTTACTTGTGGTATGTTATTCCATGAATTTTATTTTTTTTACGTAAGTAATTAGTGCATTTACGCATAATACACGAAGGCATTTTAACGCTGTATGTCAAATCTCCAGCACTTCTGACAAAAATAAAAGCGTGCGTATCGACAGAGTATTGAGAGAGCGACTGCGAGTAATGCGAGCAAGCGTGGTCAATTGACTACTCTTTCGCTCTTCGCCGTCGGCGCGCTAGTAACCCATCTACCTCTTTTATACATATAATATCATTGGTTCAACCAAACAAACTATATTATAACGATAAACGATTAACTATACTATCGATATTTTTAGGAAATGGGAGATAAATTATAATTTATTTTTCAGGCAGACATCTACCTCCTGGATGATCCGCTGTCAGCGGTGGACACGCACGTAGGGAAACACCTCGTGACCGAGTGTGTGAACGGCCTCCTACGCAACGCTACCAGAATATTGGTCACTCATCAGTTGCATCACCTAAAAACTGCGGACAAAATTATCATCTTACATAACGTAAGTACCTTTTGTCCAAAGTAACTATTATTCGTCGAGCATTTTCCCTGTGATTACAGTAAGACCTGTACCAATATTCTAAAATAAATTTAATATTTATTTTTACTAAAAGCAGGAAAAATCGACGTGAAAATTTCTTGCACTGTTATCTTACGTTAGCGTACGGATTTGTTATGGCATAGTTTTTTTTATTCGAAGAAGAGGGCTTTGGATGAACAAATAAAAATTTCATTCATTCATACTTTTATGAATGATTATGCAATGCGCAATTTACTCAATAGACTATAACACGGATGTCCATTCCTCCCATTGCATTGTGTCTTATGCATTGTGATTTGTGGTCATTAGCGTGACCTTTATACAAACTAATTAACTAGTAGCAGTTGTGTTGGATAGCATCAATCATCGCGGAGAGCGTTTGAATTATTTACTTAATGTTATTTATCGACCATTTCTATTTTTTTTAATATTTAGTTTTGTTTGTAAATTATATCGACGCCCCCGGGGAATAAAATCGTAATCGCGGTTACCGAAAAAACTTTTTTTTTCATTTTTGGCATCTACGAGTCAATATACACCTGCTAAATATTATTTAGATTTTTATCTTTTAATTTCATAAAATTAGAGCCATCATTTTATTCATCGGAAGTCATGTACAAATTATAGCCCATAATAAAGTCGTAATCATAATATATTACTGAACAACTACTAGTCTCTTTAGATCAGTAAGACGCTTATACCCATCTTATACCATTTTATTCTTCCCTAAATAAAATTGTTACATGTCAATACGTCAAAGATGAGTATTAACTTTGACCGGAAGAAAATTGTAATAGTGTAATACATTTACAATTAATTCATAAAAGTACAATAAAAGTGTATCGTAAGTGATGAAAACTGTCGATAGCATGATAGAGTTTTACGGGAATAAAATTGTTATATACACTTACTGGCTACACAATTCCATATAATAACAGTATTATTGTTTTTTGGTGATAATTAAAAAGATATAATTATATTATTAAATTTTTTTAAGGAATGTAATTCCGGAAAAAATAACGCATGTTTTGATGTATAATTCAAAAATACCCAATCATTATTCTGCGTAGGATAAAACAAAACTGGTTTTTTGCTTCTCCTGTAAAATTTACTTTTCTCTATTACCATTTTATTCCCCGGGGACGTCGATATATAATGTTATATACATTATATGAATATAATGATATTGATATATAATGTATTTAATAATATATATATAATGTATAAATAAACCCATAAAATTTAAATGCAAGAATGTTTTAAGAATGAATATTAAAGAGTCGTAAGGAGATACTTTTGGATAACTTTAATTAAAAGTAACTCAGACAGAAAACCGTTGTTTTTTCTGCAAAAAACTTATGTTGATAATGCGCTAAGAAAACTAACCATGCATAACATTGTTTTTTTGTGGGCTTGAAAGGTACCGTTTCTCTGAGCATTTATCAATGACTTAGTAGTTAGACTAATTACCCAAAGAATAGACACTATTAGATAACAATTATTTTATATTCAGTATTATAATGATATTAATTTTTATAGTTAATAGTATCATTTATCAGTATTAACATGTATGATGGTATACACTATAAGACATGCGTGGCACCTCCCTCCCTCCCACTCCCACAATGAAAACATGCACTACAATAATTAAAAGTATATACCAACATACATACCAGCACCAACACGTATTTCGCCCCGGAACGGAGCTTCATCAGGGTAAGTTGACTTTGCGACTATCCATCGTAGAGTCAACTTACTCTGATGATGCTTCGTTTCGGGGCGAAACACGTGTTGGTGCTGGTATGTATGTTGATATATACTTTTAGTTATTGTAGTGCATGTTTCCGTTGTGAGAGGGAGGTACCACGCATATCTTAAAGTACCTATATACCGTTATACATGTTAACCGCGGATTGTCGCAAAGTAGACTAATGCTAACTTAATATTCATTTTTACCCGAACTTCGTATTCTTTGTGGTTTATTTTATTATCATCAATAGTTTGTCATATCATATCATAGTGATATAACTACCTACTTATTTACGTAATGTTAAACAGATAACAGGGACGATTGCAATTTATTCGCGCTCTGATTTGATACTGCCATAAAATACATAGATATCGTAGTAAGTATATATATCGTATTCAATGAATACTCAACCAGAATGTTTTGATATCATATCTTGTCACAAAGTCGACAAGTCATTCGTGTTGTGAGTAGGAATCGTAGATAAGTAGGGAACAGTATTGACTTTAGTATTTTATGATCAAACTTTTATGGATTGAATTTTCTGTGAGCTAAACTCCGGACTTATAAAACGAATCAATAAGGTTTCTGTTTTGACGACGGAACCCAAAAAAGTCAGGCTCCCTTACTCGCAAATTATGGACTATCGTATATTATTGGTTACAGAAGACTATTTTTCAATTTAGGGGTGCGTCTGGGAAATATTCGACTAAAGTGCTAATTTTGGTAAGGAGTCAAGTATCCCCCACTCGCAGTTGAACTGTAGCCTAGTTGGTAGCGAGCGACCCTGCCTGCGAAGTGAGGGGTCCCAGGTTCGATTCCCAGCCGGGGCAGATATTTATGTGACAGATAATTATTTGTACTCGGGCCATGGATGTTATTGTGATGTGTCGTCCATGCCACCCGCGACACAAGTGAAAACCTACTGTGGAGGTATGAGTGTGTAAGCGTTTAAAAAAACTCAGTAGTACCTACTTCACTTTATAACGATGACATTGGATCTATTTTGAGTTACATAAACATCGAGATTAAGGTCATAAGAAAAGGTAAATTTATCTATACAAAACATACAAATATAAAACGCTTAAAACGATTTGTAAAGGCTATATTATGTATAACTAACTGGTTTTTAAAATGCACGCCGTTGTTACTAATTATAAATTATAATGTATTTAAAAAGTATGTATCATGAATATGAAATTAATACATCTTACCTACCAATTCGAGGTAGGTCGTATGCAGAATAAAATTGAATACCTACATCGTTGAAAAAAGCGGCCAAGTGCGAGTCAGACTCGCCCATGAAGGATTCCGTAGCAGCAAGTAACATAATATAAAAGTTCTTGTAGTTCGTTGTAACTTTGATCGATGTTTTAATAAAAAAAATTATTAAAAAAAAACTACTTACTAAATCTCGTTCAAACCAATTTTCGGTGGAAGTTTGCATGGTGATGTACATCATATATTTTTTTTAGTTTTATCATTCTCTTATTTTAGAAGTTACGGGGGGGGGGGGACACATTTTACCACTTTGGAAGTGTCTCTCGTGCAAACTATTCAGTTTAGAAAAAAATTATATTAGAAACCTCAATATCATTTTTGAAGACCTATCTATAGATACCCCAACGTATGGGTTTGATGAAAAAAGAGTTTCAGTTCTAAGTATGGGAACCCCCAAAATTTATTGTTTTTTTTTTCTATTTTTGTGTGAAAATCTTAATGCGGTTCACAGAATACATCTACTTACCAAGTTTCAACAGTATAGTTCTTATAGTTTCGGAAAATAGTGGCTGTGACATACGGACGGACAGACAGACAGACATGACGAATCTATAAGGGTTCCGTTTTTTGCCATTTGGCTACGGAACCTTAAAAATGTCATCACAACATTACCTTTTTTCTGAATAGTTCAAAGTATGATAAACTATAAGTTAAGTTATTATTTTATTTGTTAACTTATTTATTTTAATAAAAGTAATTTCGGAACGAAAACTTTACACGAAGTACAATATTATGTAAAGATTTTCTTATTTTGATAAAATTTGCATTGTAGACGTTCATTCATTCATGAAGCCCATTTCGACTACAAGAACGGTGCTTAATTTCTGTTCTATATCATTAATTAAAAATCGGGCCTAATTTATATTTTATTATCATTATAATGTATAGGCCAAATCATTAATTACTTTTCTTACTTTGTCAGTCTTCTTACGGAAATAATCACGCAGATAATCAAAAATTTTAAGAAAAAAGAACCGACTTCAAATGAAGTACATCCAATAAAAAAAAGAATCATCGAAATCAGTTGGCGTGATATTGAGTTATTCGTCCATTTATCGCGCACATACTTAATACTTTAACGCCCCAACTCAGAGTCACTAAAGGTTACTTAAATCGTTCCTTAGTGCAGAATTTGTATGGTGATTCTTTACTAAGGAGCGATTAAAGTAACCATTAGTGACTCTGAGTTGGGGCGTAAGACTTATATGTTTTTGACATGGATGCCATTGTCAGATCTCGTTCAAATTTATGTGGGACCACACGACAAGCACCAGCTCTCGATTAAAAAAAGAATCATCAAAATCGGGTCGCCCATTCCAAAGTTCTGAAGTAACAAACATAAAAAAATGCAGTGGAATTGAGAACCTCCTCCTTTTTTTGAAGTCGGTTAAAATACTGGGTACTCATTAAGTTAGTAAAAAAGTAAAATTTTGTTTTTTGAAGCTCACAATAAGTTAATCACAGAACCTAAATGAAAATTGACCAACAATAAAATCGGATAAAGATGAATTTAAAAAATTGCAAAAGTGGATCTCTGGTTATTATTAGGTACGAAGGTATTTACGTGTGTCAGAGTTAATTTTATCGATGTACTATGCATAATTGTACATACAGCAGATACCTCTTATAATGATTTATTGTGTCATTGTGAATGAGGCTTATAATTTCCTACTTCCTATTATTAATTTCTTGAGCGATTCCATGCTTCGATGGGCACGTGTAGCTCATTTTTTGTTCGAGTCCAAACTAGTAAACAAATATGGCCGGCTTCTAATGTCAATTTACCTAATTATGTAATTTTTATTGTAGGAAAATATTCAGGATTGAATAGGGTTTGGAGCTATTAAAAAGCGATTCGATTATAAAGCCGTCTGTCCCGGCTGTTATCGTGTCGCTAAGCCCTCTTTTCTAAGATAAAACTTCCGACATCGGTTTGGGCACCAATCCGCACTGGAATAGCGTGATGGAGTATACTAGGCCTCCTTAAGAGGAGAGACCCGTGCTTAGTAGTTGGCCACTAATGGGTTGAAGCCCATAATATTTTATTGTTTGATAAATAATATCTCATTGCACCAATGCTTTTTTTTAATATCCATGTTATCATCGAAATTGTCTTTTACCAGGGTGAAATCGAAATCGAGGGTAGCTTCGACGATGTGTCAAAGTCGCCCCTCTTTGAGGAACTGCTGGAAGAAGAAGAAACACCAGAAGAGGCACAAGAGGCCGCCCGGAAACAGCTATTGAGGCAACGAACTGTCTCTGTTCAGGTATACTAGTAGCAGGCTCCAAATAAAATAATAATACTATATACTGTAATTAGTTAGTATATTACTATTATATTCAGTATATCTACTAGCGACTTCATCCGGATAAATATTGTTCATATTCGTTCGTACGTAGTGTAGATCTCCATCGCGATCTCAAGCCTCCCAGCATAGCTCATTACATGAAGTGGATCTCCACGAATTACTTCAAGTCCGCTGAAGCTAATCCCAATCCCTTGGTTTTTCAATCGACCACCTATGTGCCCAAAAAGAATGCTTCGTCCTTGTTCAGGCGTCTTGAAAATGTGCTAGAAGACCCCGATGACGAGTTCACGATCGCAAATGTTTCCTCGGAAGAAGCCCCCCACTCATAAACACACCACACAGACACACTACACGCACAAAGTCGCTGTCGGCGTCGAAGAGGTCCTGTTTTCTATACGGCCGCCACAAGGCATTACCGCGTGAATGGCCATCCTGCCCCGATGTCCTCCAACAAGCGACGTCCTAAGCTGAGGTCCGAACCGCACAGGGGTGCCCTTAGGACGTCGCATGCCCCTACTTCTCGAGGTGTGGAGTTATCACTCCCACCTGCAAATATGTCCTCTCGGCCGAGCCTCTTCAGCCTCGTCCACCTGTCCGCGTGAAGCTATAAAGGCCACTAGGGCCAACAGCAACTATCCATTCGAAAAAAACATTGTTTACATTTAAAATCCTATATCAATTTAGGATATGAAAAAAATAGCTAATAAAAACATATTTATGCTGTTCTGTTAAAAGAAAATGTGTGCAATTCACACGTGGTAGAAGTGAAACTTTCCAAAATTTTGGTTTCAAGATAATGAGATGAAAAAGCAATAAATCGAATCTTCTACCTTGTCCCTCGCGCCATCTATGAATACAACTTAGCACTTTTTAAAAATCTATCTAGCAATAAAACGAATCTTCTATCTTATTCCTCGCGCCATCTATGAATACAACTTAGCATTTTTACTGTCTGTATAATCGGTCGGTCGATCGACACATTCTGTCGAATGAAATTCTTATTTTTTGTTGATAAATTCTTTGAAAATATTTAAAAGAGCATTTGAAAGTATTTAAAAACAGTATAAAAATAAAACTAAAAAAAAAAATAAAACTAAAAAAAGAAATACTGAGAGACGCGAACTTGCGCATCAGGTATTGTGTATCTACGTCCTGACCATTGAGCTACGGAGAAGTTAAATTCAAAGACGAAATTAGCGGTTATATTATCTTACCTGTCGTTTTTCCGTTGCATCCGGTTTGAAATCACTAACGATTCTAAAGAAGTTTCACTTCAAAAACAATCTTTCAGTCTCGTGGAAGTGTCAGCACAGTAGCAGAATCGGGAGTGAATAAAAATGATGACGAACCTCAAGAAACCGAAGAACTTATGGGCAAAGGTAAATAAACTTCAGTTTTGACTTTTTTCTTTGTTACAGATACACAATCTTGTTCTATTAATTTTGTTTCGCTTATCTACAGTCCTTTATTATATCTTGCTTGGTTACCAATAATTGTGTATGTCTGTGGTTTTGATAGACTAGCAGATAGATAGACGGACAACGAAGTAATCCTATAAAGGTTTCGTTTTCTCTTTTTGAGGTATGGACCTCTAAAAAAGTAACAAGTTTATTTCGTTATATCTTGTAAGTCCTGAACCGTCAAGGGTCCTGGGTTCGATTCCCAGCGAGGCGGAAATTTGAATGATGAGTTTCAATATATGGTGTTCTCGTTCTGGGTGTGTGTCCATGTCTTTGTGTGTTTTCCATGACACCCATGACACCTACTAGTGTGGGGCTATGAATGTGAAGCGTTATTATTTGTTATGGTTATTGTACCAACAAAGGTCGCGTGTCGGGCTCGGTGTACACGCAGTACTTCCGCGCGGGCGGCGGCTGGGGACTGCTGCTGCTGACGCTGGTGGCCATCCTGTTGGCGCAGATCGTCACCTCCGCCGCCGACCTCTGGCTCACGTACTGGTTAGTACAATAATAAGTTAGTCCAGTTCACGGACCTCTGTGCTGGAGAGTAGCGGCGAGTATGAATTTCATTTTAAACTACAATATAAAGTCACTTTCAGACAAAAAACTAGATCAAGATCGGTTCATCCGTTTGGGAGCTACGATGCCACAGACAGACATACAGATACACAGACACACAGATACGCAAACGTCAAACTTATAACACCCCTCTTTTTCGTCGGGGGTTAGAAAAGGAGGAGGTTCTCATTTCGACTGTATTTTTCTTTTATGTGTGTTACCTCATAACTTTTTACTGGGTGTACCGATTACGATGATTCTTTTATTATTCAAAAGTTGGTGCTTGACATGTGGTCCCATTTAATAAGCGATCTGACGAGTAGGTTTTGAGTTATCGCTAATTTAGAAGTCGGCAATTTTTTTTAAGCATTATCATTTATTAACCCGTTCATAGAAAAACTCTCGTTCGCTTTCGCTTGCACATGAACGAAAGAGATATTTTTATCGTATACGAATTAATTAAAATATGTTTTCAGAATGTAAATAACAAATGTTATTTTATAGTCAAGTTATTATGGTTTGATTTTGTTCTTTGATCTCAAAATTTAAATAATAGTGCATTACATTCAAGTCACGTCAACTTTCAGATTAATATCGCTCACCTAGTAATATAATGGCACATCTGCAAAAAATGCGAAATTGAGTTTATATGGTACACGTGTTTAAAAGTGCCTAATCTACATAGTGGTAAATATGTATTAATGTCTACTCGTATACTAGTAACCAAACCCATACAATATGTAAAAAACGTAAACAGAACCCATAAATTAATTTAAAACATTTTTATAAAATTTTTGAAATTCGTTTCTGTAAAATATGACAAACGTAGATATGTGCCGTTATATTACTGGATGAGCGATATATGCATACCTACAAGCTTTATTTTACAGGATGAATAAAGTTGAAGCGAGGCATATAAACGACACTCGTTTGGGAGAGAACGATGCAGAGTTTAAGTACAACGACACAACCCTCCCGAACGTCACTGAGGTACCGCTGACAACGGAAATGGTAGATGAACTGGCCAGTACCACCAGCCCCAACCAGACCGTCATCAACACCTTCCTGAAGACCTTGCTGACGCTACAGACCATCAGCGGCGAACCGTTCAACCATGACATATACATTTACATCTGGAGCGCTGCTATACTCGGCTGCATACTGCTTACTACTGTCCGGTAAGTAATATTTAAATGTAAACATTTACGCCCCAACTCAGAGTGACTAACGGTTACTGTAATCGCTCCTTAGTAAAGATCACCATACAAATTCTGTACTAAGGAGCCATTTAAGTAACCGTTAGTGACTCTGTGTTGGGGCGTTAATGGGATTTAATTTACCCAACAAATATTTTCAATGTAATCAGTTGTGGTTAAAAATGCAATCCGATGCCTATATATTATATTATTTTCTATTTTAATCATCTGATGATGGTAATGATAACATTGTCTTACTGTATTCATCTAAGGTGAGAAAATCACATGGTGAGAGATCACATTTGTATGCTTTATACGTGTTTTGGTTTCAATGTCCGAGAAAAAAAAATAACGCGGGTCCTCTGTTTCTTTTTTGGTCGCAACGCATCAGTAATGCCCTTGGTATTTTTAATGTCATTGACCGATGGTTATCACATGAACAATATTACTCTTATCAGATTTATAGATATGTTAAATAAGTACAACGTCGCGTCTTATGCATTAAAACCATAATTGCTATCATAAAATGCACTTTACTACTTCAGTCGACAATGAAAATGTCATATAAAATGTTAAAGCTTGTATTAGTGCTGAGTATTTTCTCGTTTTAGTAGTGTATCATTGTTTTACGAGAAGTTATAAACACAATAATGTCTATATAATTATATTACAGTGGCGCAAGGTTAAGGACTCGTCCTCAGTACTTGTATTCCGTTTCAGATCAATTTTGTTCCTGTGGGTGTGCATGCGCAGTTCAATCAAACTACACAATCAGATGTTCAGTAATATTTTGTCGGCCACCATGAGGTTCTTCGACACCAACCCCTCTGGACGTATTCTGAATCGTTTCTCCAAAGACATGGGCGTGGTGGATGAAATCTTACCCCGGATGTATTTAGACAGCATTCAGGTTGGTATTTCCTACGAATTATGATGATCTTAAATTCGACCTTCTCTTTGTTTCATCTTTGTGTCATCAAAATTGAGAGACAATAAAACGATGATTGTAATTTAAAAAAGAAACCCGGCTTTAGCTAATAAGCATCGCGATCACATCAGCATTCAAACAAAACAAACTGTATCAAAATCGGTCCATTCCCTTTTCATTGAGGGACGTTAACTTTTTCAATTATTATTATTATAATTATTATAATAACTCATTTCTAGTTGTGACTGTATTTTTAATAATTAAAAATACATACCTACATTAAAAACTTAAATATCGCTAAAGCACTCCCTCTCCAAGATTATTGTTAGATAACAAGCATTAAAAAAATTCGTAAGGTAAACTGAACAGATAAAACCTGTTTAATCGTGCGATAATTCAGATGTAAACATTAGTTTATCTCATTGAGAAGAATAATATTATTTTAAGCCCAGATTACTACATGTTTGTTCAAAGTAACAACCAGTATTCGTGAGCACGGGTTTCTTCTCTTGAGGAGGCCTAGAGCTTACTCCACCACGCTGCTCCAGTGTTTATTAGTGGATTTATTAGAGGACTAGGAAATCGCCCTCTCTTCGCTTCGGGAAAAATAGTAAAAAAAAATATAATATAGCCTATGTCACCCGGGGATAGCGTAGCTTCCCAACAGTGAAAGAATTTTTCAAATCGGTTCGGTAGTTTCGGAGCCTATTCAATGCAAACAACAATCAAATCTTTCCTCTTTGAAATATTAGTTAGAGGATTAGCAGATTACATTGATGGAATCACTCTGAGCTTTACTGTTTTAGGTGTTCATGGTGATGATAGGTATTTTGGTGATGGTGGCCATCGTCAACCCGTACATGCTGCTGACGACGTTGGTCTGCGGCATCTTCATGTATCTGTGGACGGTCGTCTACCTCAACACCGCGCAGGCGATCAAAAGGTACGCCATCCGTTTACGACACCTCTAGAACTTATCAACTTAATAAGGTCCCGTTGCTATTAGGAACTACATAATAGGCTAGTTGACAAAATTTGGAAATTAGTTTAAAACTATAGCTTAGCATCTATTTCACCCCAAAAATATATTATTCTAAGAAAAATAAGTCTTTTACATTAGTATTTTGAGTTTTTAGAAATGAACTTGAAATTGACCGCGAAAAAGGCCAAGACTGTCATGCCGTTTTGAATGACGTCACACCTCGCGAAACAGCCGTGTTTGTGTATGACAGTCAATTGTGTTTTTTAATAAATAATGAATTCCTCGTATTATAAATACTGTATAGTGCCCCAATGTAAAAGTACAACGATAAAAACGCCAAACAAATTATTCATATACGTTCCAAACAATAAACAAATACGTAGAAAGTGGTTAAATATGGCAAGGAGGCAAGATGCTCTTACTTTATCAACTGATTCCACAATTTATTTCTGTGAAGATCATTTTGATGTAAGTAATAAACACAACTTGATGTATCTATTTATAAATGTATAGTAAAAGAAATGAATTTTGCAAAATCTACCATAATATACCACACATAACCTATAAAATGTTATGACATTCCATAGTAGGTAAATGCGACTCTCTGACTGGTAACTGCTAATTAAATGAGACTTTGTTCTTCACATTATACTTACACAGAAGTTTTAACATTGCGGAATTCCGATGAACAAAAGTCGGTGTTTATTGCAAAAAATTTGCCAAGCATAACGGCGTCAATTTTGGGCAAATTACTGCTGTTTGCTTTGTTAAATCCTGATTCCATAGCAAATTATATCTGTCTTTCAAGATTAAACTAAAAACGAACTGTATTAATTTAACGAGAATTGCTGAAAACTCCAAATAACCTGTTCATTTTATACGAAAATGACAGCTACAACGTAGTGTTTCGCGAGGTGTGACGTCACGCTTCCATGCGCTTCACTGATTGATGTTTAATGTCACGTGATTAAACGCCTCAATTTGTCGATTTTATTTTCCAAAAATATTATTAATCTTTTATTATTTTAATAGAAAAGCTGCATTTTTGTTTACTAATTATCATGGTTAATCATTAGAAACTCTAAGCCATTGGATTTATTCTTAGTGGAAACAAGCCTATTGTTATACCTACCTATATACAAAAAAAAATTGCATTTCATTCATTGTTTGTCGTGTGTGTGGTGCAGGCTGGAGGGCGTGTCGCGCAGCCCGGTGTTCTCGCACGTGTCGGCCACGCTGGCGGGGTTGGGCACGGTGCGCGCGTGCGGCGCGCAGGCGCAGCTGCGGGCGCAGTTCGACGACAAGCAGGACGTGCACACCGCCGCCTGGTCTGTCATCTATACACTATATTCACATTATTTAAGACAGATAAATATTTGTACTCGGGTCACGGGTGTTATTGTGATGTGTTATGTGTCGTCCATGACAACTTGTGAAACTTAGTGCGGGGGTATGAGTATGTTAGCGTTTATTTTTTTATACATGTTAATGGATGCGCTGATGCCACCCTTATGTGCGGTTACACGTATTAATTCACTTAAAATTTGTTTATTTACCTAACTTAACTACTTAATACGTGTAACCCGGAATTTAGTGCAATTCCAAACGTGTTGAATAATAGTACGAGTGGCGACCGTCAGATCCACTACGTCATCTGATACTAAGATAAGCCCCTTGGCACATGTTCATAAAAGTGATGCTTAGTTCCGAAAACTCGGTGGAAAAAATTAGAATTGGCCGAAAGTACAAAATAAAGTACCACTTCCGGTGAAAAAAAATTAATGGCACTTACGTCATTTGATATCGAGAGGATACTTGTGGCATCAAATAGTACTATATTGGTAGTTACAGAAAAATCTTGTCTGCCAGTCCTTGTATGGCCGAAAGTGCTCGGCAGACTGTTTCAAAGGTAACAATTCAGATCACCCAGTCTACGTTATTGGATACAAATATGAAATAAGTTGCAAATGTTAGGTATTAATCCTATATTGAATTATGTACCAGTCTGCCGAAGGTATTTTGACCGAAACCCCTCCTCCCGTACTTGAATAAAAATAGGTACAGTTGTGAGGAAATCATTTAATAAGTCCCGCCCACTATCTTAACAGGAAAATTAGAAACATTTCTAATTCACCTGTTAACTTGCATACTAAATTTTAACTATAATATGTTTAGACGTATTAAATCCCTTAATATTT